>CM064973.1:36380527-36487956 GCA_032847665.1 Solanum chilense | reverse complement strand
ATCCATGAGGGCTCAAGCCTCAATACCATACTCATTTGGGAATTAAGTTCATTATGTTGAGTAAATTATCATCTTTCAAGATTCATTATCTTTCTTCCTCTTGTGTCGGTACGTGACACTCCGAATCCCTTAATCCTACGTGTCGGTTCGTGACACCCGATCCCCTAATATGTGTCGGTACGTGACACTCCGATCCCCTAATTCTACGTGTCGGTTCGTGACACCCGTCCCACTATTACTATGTGTCGGAACGTGACACTCCGATCCACTAATACTATGTGTCGGAACGTGACACTCCGATCCCCTAATCTCATTCTGTCAATTCATCAAGCCTTCTCTATACCAAGGCATCATCAATCCCATTACTTTAATTCATCAAGCCTTCTTTTATACCAAGGCATCATCATTAATGAAGTATATTAAGGTTTCTTTCAAGATTTGGGATTCAGTAGTTTTCATCATGCTTGTTTTATCAAAATCACATAATCATATTCATACAAGCATACAATTAAGCATATAGAAGGGTTTACAATACCACCAATACATATTATCCGCTATTAAGAGTCTACTACGCATAACGTAAAAACCATAACCTACCTCCACCGAAGAGTTGAATTCAATCAAGCAAATTCCCAAGCTTTGATATCTCCTCTTTGATCGACTTCTCTCTCTCTCTCTCTCTGTTCTTTCTCTTTTTCTTATTCAAAACCCTCTTTCTTTTACCCTAATTAACATATAGTTAAGTGTAAAAGATGACCGTAATACTCCACTAATTAACTTAAGGTTACCTCTTTTAACCCCCAAGTAATTAGACTTATTAACATTAGCCCTCTAACTTTATAATTAAAGCAGGAATAGTCCAAAACGTCCCTTAAAACGTGTAAAGAAATCCGACCCAGCCTGGGATTTGCGCAACCTGTGACGGACCGTCGCAGTGACGGCCCGTCGTGCCTGCGACGGTCCGTCCTGCAGATCGTCGCAACATATTAGAACTCCATTTTTCTCTAAGGATTCTGTGACGGTCCGTCACACATGTGACGGTCCGTCACACATGTGACGGTCCGTCCTGCACTTCCGTCACGACGTTCAGAGAATCGTTCCCTGTACCAAATTCTCAAGAGTTAAAGTGTTTTGGAACGGGGCCTCACGACAGTTCGTCGTAGCTGTGACGGTCCGTCCTGCAGGTCCGTCACAGATTACAGAGAGTCGATTTTAGTACCCCAATTTCAAAATTCTAAGTGTTCTGGGACGAGACACCCTCGACGGTCCGTCGTGCCCATGACGGTCCGTCGTGGTATCCGTCGTCTCAGCCAGTTTTTCCAGAAATAAAATCTGCTGCTCAAAACGACTAAACAGGTCGTTACAATCATATGACATCTAAACAAGTTAACGTAGAATACACATGCATAGTACATCTGGTTAAATGACAAGAGAAATGCAAAACAAATACTATTGATAAGGTAATATTAGTGATATAAGACTAATTACATGATTGAACCTCATCAAATTGAAATAAACGTATACATTTATTGAATTCAACTAATATATTTTTTGAAAAATCATTTTCATTTTCTTAAATTTCGTGCTAAATCAAACTAGATCACTCATTTTAAATCCAAAAAAATATTATATTTTGGTAAGCTAATTATTCAAATCTTCACTTAATTAATTAAGTATAAAACATATATATATATATATATATATATATATATATATATATATATATATATATATATATATATATATGTATATATGTTTTAAAATAAAAATGTAAAACCCTGAGCTTGTTGGCTGGCAGGTGGTGGTTGCTCATAAAACCTTGCGCCGTGACACTTTGCTATCAAATTCGAACGAAGAAAAGCGCGGGTTGGAAGTATTGGTTTGCTAGGGTTTCTACTTACTCCAATGGCCACAACTACAGAAGCTAATGATGAAGCTTCAAGAAGAAGCACCACCAAGATTGTTGATGCTTCGCTTTGGTGGGACCCCTTCCCTCAGTTGCTCGCTGAACTCGAATCTGTTTCTCCCTCCTCTGACCTCCCTTCTCCTCTGGTAATTAAAATCATAGGGAAATGGTTTTTGGTGGTACTGAAATTTGCATTAGAAAATCAATGTTCTGCTATGTAGTTCCTACAGCTCTTAATATCTTATTTTTATTACTCAGGAGAAGAAGATAAAGGAAAACCATGCATGGTTTCTGGACACAGTTTCACTATTTAAGCCACCTAACCTGAAATCAAGGGAGGCTTTAGATGCCAGCCGACTGAAGATTGGTCTACACCAGATTACTGTAGAAACTGATAAAAAAGAAGCAGCCGTGAAAATTAGTTCTGCTTTGGTAAAGCTCTACTTTTTCTGGACCATATGCAATGTGCGGTACTCAAATCATATTGTTGTGTGGTTGGGCTGTAGTAGTTTTTCAATGCTGAAAGTTGTTTTATTCTAACTTTTTTCTGTTTGACATGGATCACCATTACTATTATTCTACATGTTGCCTATTTAGTTAATTGTTGGAAAGGGCTAAATCCTCATATTCTTGCAGTGTTTGGATGAGGTGCAGTCATATATTCTTGTTGATAGAACCATTGATCAAAAATGTATTGTTGCTGATGGTGTATTTCGCGAGCTTCCTCATTTGGTTGGTGACAAAATTCCCTTGCTCTTTCATTCTCTAATGCTACTCATACTATATTTTGGAGAAAACAGTTTTCATTAATATTGAGTGGAAGAACAAATTCTAGCTTGACGCTTCGCCTCCGGGGCTTAGTTCAGTGCCTAAGGTTGAGGACTTGTAAGGTCACATACTTGAGCTCTGCGCCATGTGAACTAAGCTTGATATTTAAGTGGAGAAGGGAAGAGGGGGGTAGGGTTGGCCCCAAACAGATTTCTCAGTCATCAGAAAAAGAACTTCTAGCTCATTGAGGTATAAACAGGAAACATGTCTATATCTATCCCCACTGCTATAGCCCACGCGCACGCCCACGCCCAGGCCCACGCCCACGCCCACGCCCACACCCATACCCACACCCACACCCACACTTACACCCAAGCCCCACCCAAGTCCTGCAGTATTGAGAATTTAGGCGAACAAAGTGACGCATGGTAATTTACTTCAACAATGGTCCTTGTTGGTCCAGCCGTGCCTTTGCAACAAAGTACACACTTGAAATTTAATTTTAATAATGTAGTAGTGCCTCATTCATATTGTTGAACTATTTGTTGCAGGAGATGTTTGTACAAGTTCTCTTTTGTTTCATTTTTTTCTTTTTATTGTTTTTATCCAGGTTATGCTTCAGTATTATTTGGAACGACAATGTTTAATGAAGTGCACACGTCATATAATTATGCAAGCTTGTGAGTCTTTCTTCTAGTTTGTTGTTACTTATTGCATAGTTAATTTTAAACTGCTGTAATAGGAGGTGCACAGGTTCTGCACTGTCCTTGCAGTGTTTCATATATGAGTTATGCTTTTTAACAATATTTGGCAATTTTCTAGGCTGAAATATTACGTTGAGACTATTAATTTGAGCTCCAAATTTTGTATATCAATTGTAGCTAGATATTTTAGGGTCATTTTAATGAAATCTTTGTTCATTGTGCTGCTACACTGTGATGTGAAAATGCTAAGAAGCATGTTGATGTTGTTCTAAACTTAGTTCTGGTGTTGTTGAAGGTGAAAATGGAGCAAAGTGCAATCAAAATGCGAGTTAGTTTAAGAAAGGTGTAGAAGAACAAAATAAATAGAAAGAAAATATATGTAATGCAAGAAAATACCTATAGTTGCAAATATATTAATATAACCACTTACGCTTACTGTAAATAGTTTGACACCTTCTTTGTTTGATATTAATGATACGATATTTGATTTTATCAAAAATAAAAAAGATCAAAAGGTACAATCAAGTGAAGTATGCTTATCTTTTAATCAAGACAATCAAGTGAAAAATGTTAAGTAAAAATCATGTCAATCAAGCTCAAAAATCATTTGATGATTTTGATTTGGATGCAATGATGTAGTTTTATTTTTTTTAAATTATATTTATAAACATGTTAACAACAAAAATAATAACCACTATGTCTTAATCCTAAACAAATTATGATCAATTCTATGAAAAATTATTGAACATGTTCCCAAATTAAATTTATCTCAGTCCAATATAGTACAAAATAATAATAAAAAGTACGAGAAGTTCTGCATATTTTATTGGCATAAGAATCTCTGAGCTAAAACTGCTAGAAAGCATAGGGCCTAGAGTAAACGTAATAACTTACATAACAATTATGGAGAATGTTCATCTGTCTAAAGGGGATAAGATGGGTGAAACCAGGGAGCATTAAAAGAGTCCTGAACAGATGGAATAGAGATGACAATGCTTCTGATAAGGAGAAGACATGGAAACTTGTCCCAGCATGTATTTGGTGGACAATCTGGAAAGAGAGAAACAACAGGAGTTTTGAAATGGGCAGAATAGCTTACAGAAGATCAAGATGAATTGCTTAGCTCTTTTCTATTTTAAGTTAGACCCCCAAAGAATATGGATTCAAATCTGGTGTAAATAAGATATATTAAACAGGATAGAAGACATCTTTGATGTGGTAGATTGTTTACATGCAACAATTTAGACCAAGACTTTTTTCTCTGTAAGTTGTAACACTTTTGAAGGGGAACTACACTTATGTTGAAATATACTGTGGATATATAGACTAAAGTTACCACTTTAAAAAAAACATGACTAAAAAATATATTCCCAATTAATTGGCACATATATAAACTGTCATCCCCTACACCCTATCATTCGCTAAGTCTGCATTGATTCAAAGAGATTGTAGGTCTTTCAATGCTAAAACTATAACTTTTTTGTGGTTACTAACATTCATAAAAAAAAAAGTCTGCACAAATCTTTTTTTTTTTTAAAAGGAAAAAGGTTTGCAGGACACTTAACATATTATTTTTGTTAGCTGTACTTATTGTCTAATGCTAGCTCTTTTGTCATTCAAGACAAAATCGTGGATGATAAATCGAACCTTATTGCTTGCATTTAACTGTTGTCAAAGTGTGGGAAGTGTCCAACTTGCCATGAACTTGAATTCAAGCTTAAGCGCACCACAAACCTTCAAGGACGCAATTTAGTTTTTCCTTGATTTTTATCATGCACTCTTTCATGCTAGCTTTTTGGAACACTCAAGTGTTCAATTATACTTTCTGAATAGTATAACATATTAGCGTGATCCCACACGTGTGGTCTGGGGGATTCAACTCAAGAAAAGCGTTTTCAGAAGTAGGTTTGACAAATACAAGAGCAAAAGTTACTATGAAAATACTTTATAAAAGGAAAGTATTGACAACAAAAATAGTAAAGATAACTCAAGTAAAAGAAATAACAAGGATACAATTGGAGAATAAGATAATACTAATAGTAATGCAAATGGAGTAGGCAAGGTGCATTAAGCTACTATCTCTACCTTGATTCTCTACGTCAATGCTTTCTTATGTATGGTCATGTTTTCTGTGAGCTGAAGATGTGCCGTGTCATATCTAAACACCTCTCCCCAATTCTTCCCCAATCTACCTCTACTCTCTCTTTAGACCTATCAATGTCACTTCCTTACTAGGGCTTCTGTGTTATTTCATCTCCTCTTTACATGAACTATCTGAACCTCGCTTCCCGCATTTATCTACCATTGAGGCAGCTCTGACTTTGCCTATCTTTATTCCTAATCTTATCTTCTCCTAGTGTTCTCACATATCCTTCTATGCATCCTCATCTCTGCTACATTCATCTTCTGCACATGTGAATTCTTGACTAACCAACACTCTGCTTCGTAAAGATTGTCGGTCTAACACCTACTCTAATAAACTTACCTTTAAGTCTCAGTGGCACCCATCTTTGGAAGAAGATATCCCTTAAACATGAGTAAACAATTGCTTCCATAACTTTAAATTCTACTGGTAGAATATGTGCAACAAGAATTGCTTTGATTCTGAGTATTGTCTTAAATTTTTTACATTGAATTATGTAGTGTCCCTTGTCTTGTTTTCTTTTTGATGTCTAACCCTTGTATTTGTTTGAGGGACAATATTTTGCTGTTGAGAAAAATGGTAACTCGGCAACATGGCAGCCCTATAAGAACACTTGGCGTATGTTTGGAAATCCACTAGGTAATTGGAATTGGTGTAATTACTAGAGCAGCATGTCTCCAATGTCAACACCACTCTCATGGTTTTTGAACCCATCTCTGGACTCCATAATAACTTGCTCAAAAGTGTGATATATCTAGTAAATCAGGAGGCCAATCTAGAGGAACTTGCTAGCATACTTAGTTGCAAAACTAGGTCATTACCTACCATTATCTAGGCCTTCCCTTGGGGGCAAGCTTCAAATCCTCTGGAACTGGAATGGAGTTATTGAAAAAATTGGAGAAGAGGCTAGCCACGTGGATAATGCAATACCTCTTTAAGGGTGGTAGGCTCACTCTTATCAACAGTGTCAAGACAATATTTCTACATACTATATGTCTTTATTTCCAATACCAGGTTCAATTTTAAAGCAAATGTATAGGCTCAGAAGGAGATTTTTGTGGGAACGCAACAACCTCACTAACAAGTTCTCTCTTGTTAAATGGCAATCAGTTACTCACCCTAAGACACAAGGAGGCCTGGGAATCAGGAATCTCAAACTCCATAATAACAACCTACTCATGAAGTGGCTCTGGAGGTATGGACAAACTGAGTTTGGGTTTTGAGAAGATGTCATCAAGGCTAAATATGACATTCAAGATCACTGGTGTCCAAAGGAAAGCACTGAACCCCATGGTGTTGGGGTCTGGAAACATATAAGTAGTTTCCAAGATGATTTTTTTTTCGGGAAGTATCCTTCAAAGCTGTTAATGGACTCAAAATCAGATTTAGGCAAGACAAATGGCTTGGGAACTCTATGCTAAAACACTCTTTCCCCTCCTTGCTCCAGATAGCCTCCAACAAAGAAGCAACTATAGCCTCGTACACAGACAACAACTTTTGGGCTATTTTCAAGAAGGAACTTTCAGGATTGGGAGATCAATGACATCCTTCCCTCCTAGAAACTTTGGAAAGCACTACTTTGGTAGTTGAAGATCAAGATAGGATTCTTTGGGGTAATTCTAAGGAGAAGGCCTACACTGTGAAAGAATGCTACAAAAATTTGAGCTCCTAGAATGGCATTCTTCAATTTTGGCCTTGGAAACATGTATGGAAAACTAGGCAGCCTCTCAGAGTATCTTGTTTCACCTGGACAGTTCTGAAGGAAGCATGCCTAACATAAGACAATCTTTGGAAAGAAGGTGTAATCCTTTGTGTCATGTGCAAGCAAACCAATGAGAGTGTTAATTACCTTTTTTTACACTGCCCTGCAGCAACTAGCCCTATGGCGGTTATCTACTCTATGATTGACCTATAATGGGTAATGCCTTACACCATCAAGGATGCCTATGCCAGCTGGATATTGTGGAATTAACAAATCCATCAGAAAGATCTGGAGAATGATCCCATCTACAATCTTTTGGAACCTATGGAAGGAGAGAAACAACATATGTTTTGAAGGAATATCAACCTGTTTTTGCGTACTCAAAGCCAAATGTCTAGTTAGTTTATTTAGTTGGCATTTTTTTGCCACGGTAAACAGTGTGGATAACTTTTTGGATTTTGTTAGTTCTCTATCTCTAGTAAAGTAGAGTAGTAGGGCCCTTTTTGTCTGTTTCTCAAGTTTTTGCCAAGCTAGCTCCATATATATTTTTTTTGGAGCATCTTTTTTGCACATTGGGTTTTGTGACTTTGCATCTTTTTGATGCTTTCTAATGTCATTTAATTACTTTATCAAAAATAAAATAAAAAAAGAATAGCTTGTTGGGATGTGGTCAACAAAGAAGTAGTTGCAGCAGTACAAAACTTTCATGCTCAGAGTTTTTTGGAAAAAAGTTACGATGTGACATTCATATTACTGATTCCAATAAAGATTGGGGCAAAGGAGTTGAAGGACTTCAGACCCATAAGCCTTATAGGAAGCATTTACAAGATCCTATCAAAAGTTCTTACCGAAAGGCTCAAGAAAGTAGTCTCCAAGTTGGTGGATGCTCATCAATTGGTCTTTATAAAAGGCAGACAAATTATGGATGCAATTTTGATTGCAAATGAGTGTGTGGATGTCAGAAAGATCAGCAAGGTCCCAGGGATCCTTTGTAAGTCAGATATTGAAAAAGCTCACGATCACCTTCATTGGGATTCCTCCGCAAGACATTGGAGAATATGAGTTTTGGTGGAAAATGGATATAATGGATGAAATTCTGCATCACAACTGTGAAGTTTTCCGTTCTGATAAATAGATTTCCTTCTGGATTCTTTTCATCTCAGAGAGAGGAGAGAGAGGATTAAGACAAGGGGACCCCCTATCCCCTTTTCTCTTTATTCTGGCAATGGAAGGACTAAATGACATGCTCAGAACAACCCAAATGAAAGGATGGATAAGAGGTTTCAATGCCAACATGAATGACAGGCAGGATTACACTTCAACTGGTGGGAAAGTTTCGTTTACGTGCCCAACATAAATGTGTTAGCAATATCCTGGGGGGAAAGATTGGAGAACTTCACATGCTGTACCTAGGCATGCCCATGGGGGATAATAACAAGTCAAAAGGCACATGGAACAGTATTCTGGAGAAATGTGAGAAGAAGCTAGTGAATTGGAAAAGCAAATATTTGTCTCTAGGTAGAAGAGTTACTCTCATCAATACCGTGTTGGATTCCATACCAACATACATGATGTCAATTTTCCCAATGCCGGCAAATGTTCTTTTTTCTGACTCTTTTAGATGCTTGGCTTAGATTCCGATGTACATATATAAATTTATTAAACATTACATCTATTTTCTTTTATTCCTTTTTGTTTCTATAACATGTTTTCACCATAATTGTTTATGCATATAAATTTATCTGAAAATTACATCTATTTTCTTTTATTACTTTTTGTTTCTATAACATGTCTGTACCATACTTGTTTGTGCACACACATTTGTTTGAAAATTACATATATTTTGCTATGATTACTTTTTGTTTCTATAACATCTCTCCACCATACTTGTTTATGCATTATATAAATTCATGTATTACTTATCTTATTCGTCTCCTAATGCAGTATATATCGCGACAAGATCTCAAGATGCGTTTATTGTGGATGAGGCACAGAAATTGATTTCTAATGGACTGGACAGGAAATTCTTTTCTGTCCTGCAGGAGAATCTACACTCTAACTTTCCTGAGAACATGGTAAACTATGTTTTGTATTCGGTGTTCCGGATTGAGTTTGTGTGACTTCAACTCAGGATGTGGTGATCAAAAGTGCTGGGCGAGTTTGTTCATGCATGGGATGGGCTTTAAGGGATTGGATGATTTGACAAGTCTCTAAAGTGGCTAATTTAAGAACTTAATACAGAAACAACAACATACCCAGTGAAGTTCCATTAAGTGGTTTTGGAGAGGGTAGAGTGTACGCAGATCTTACCACTACCTCGTTGAGGTAGTGAGACTGCTCCTCTGCTCATTTAAGAACTTAATGATAGATAGTTATGGATGTATGAGCCGCTAGGAGTGGTTTCTTGGCCTTTGATTCGCACTAAGAGAAGGAAAACAAGAATAAATGTGTGAGTTATTGGAGAGGAAGGAATACGAGAGTGAAACTTCACCTTCGAAGGGGACTTCTTCTGCACAATCACCCAATTTTGATAATCCCTTTTCTACTAATAAGATAATCATATACATACTTGTGTATTAGAAAGGAATACATTTTTATCTATCAAAGAGAAAGGAAAAAAGAAAGGTGTGCACTGTTGGATCGGGATGCATTAATATGAAGTAAAAAGAACTTATGAAGCAACAAGTAAAAGGTGAGGATTGAAGAAACATGGAGTCAAATGTGAGATCTGGACTTCTATGACTTTCTACTAAATGAATTTGGAGATAATGAACTTGTTGCTACTAGGACATCAAGGGAAACATACGAATGTTAATTTGGAAGCCATCTCAAAAAAGTTCTGTACTTCGATTCCCACATAAGCTACTCTTCTTACATTAGAAATTCTAATTTATTGGTTGCATTAGATAAATTTTAGTTTTCTGTCTTATTACATGAATGGCTGAATTAGCTTGGTGACAAGGTTTCAGCATTTTAGATAGACTCCATCATCGTCTAAATGCTATATATCAGAGTTCTAGTTCGTAGTTTCTTCTTTGTTTTCATTTTTAGTGCTATCCGTTCTTGTTAATTATTTCATAGATTGAAGTACCTGCCTTCTCATGCAAAACAGGATGTTGACCTTTATACTTTGTGGGCTGAAGAAATAGTAACTGAAGACAATCTTGTACTGGATGTTCTTTTCCTCATATTTTACGAGTTCTGCCCCTGCACGGGTGAACTGTGGAAAAAATTGTGCTTACTTTATGAGGTACTTCCTTGAAACTTCAGTTGGAGTTATTATCTCTTAGACTTGCATATTTGCTGATTCTAGCACAATTATTTCAGGGATTCATTTCAAATTCTTATAATTTTGGGAGGTTGGCTGTATCTGCTGAAGCAGTTTCCTCTATTTATCATGCCAAACTGCAGCTGCTGCTTATCCTCATAGAAACTTTGGATTTGGAAAATCTTTTGCAGATGGTTCATGATGAAACTCCGTTCAGGTTGTTGTTAACAGTTCATTAGCTCCATGCTTACTATTACTGTTGTAATTTTTTTTAGTCAAGGAGTAAATTCATTAACGATGGGGAAAAACTCTAATATACACAAAGGGGTCATTTGATAATTTGATACACTTTTTCAACCTATGTAAATATTAGTTATACACTCTACTTGGTACTATCCTATGTTTAACTAATACATAACAAACCAGGTCTTAACAATATCAAGTTTATTAATGCATACATTAGCATGGTTATAGATACAATTGCCCATGAAAGTGTATAAAACTATAGAATATGGAGTATATTGTAAATAATTTTTTTTAGGTATTATGCAATGCATATTATTTGTAATACACCAAACCAAATAGTGGAAGTTGTCTTTATTACCCCTTTTTCATCATTAGGATCATTTAATATATTTTAGTCCATTAACCACCAATCAAATTAATTATTTAAAATTATCCGTCAACTAAACAACTGTAGTTAATGAATAGCTCCAAAATTCCCAAATCAACTTCACCGGTTGATAAAAAATGACCCGTGGCAATTATAGGGAGGGGTAAAACTGTAATTTTAAGAAATTTACCAAAAATGACCTTCCTAGTTATTTCAAGTTATTTAAAGTAATCTCTGAATGTTATACCCACACCACATGTGCTCCCAATAATTAAGCCTACTTCTTTCCCATGTCTTGGAAGTTATATTACCACTTAGATCCTCTCACCACTGCATAATGTTTCTCCAAAGACCACACTACAAGGAATACTAATGTTTCTAGTTTTCCATCGTCTTCCAATATTTCGTATTATTCTGCTATCACATGTGAAATATAAAAATCTTCTCATTGCCCTGAGAAATAATGTACCAGAGGTGCTCAAGAAATATGAATTTTGGATTATGTAGAGTATGATACATACGCATCCCTCTGTTTAAGCTTAGGGAAGTGCGATATTTGTAATTAAGTATACAATATTATATAGTGTCCTATAGAATATTCTCTATGATCTTTCTTATTCAAGTATAGTGAATCCAGACGTGTATGAATCTAAATACATATGCACTTAATATTCTAACATCCTTTCAAACTCAACATGGAGAAACCAACTTGAATTTGCATACTTAAAAAAAGTAGAAGTTGGTGCTGAACTCTTGCTGGAATAGTGGCTAGTGCACAACCACCAAAAATAAAAGTGGTGTTGAAATTCTTTATTCCAGAAACTCACTGGTAACTACACAATGAAAAAAGTGCTTCTAGCACTGCATACAGAGAGAAATCTATTCTCAATCATGGAAAAAGATATAGTGTTGCAAATCTTCAGAACATTATCAGTGTAACATGAATTTGCAGAACAATGGCAATAAATTCAAAGTTTAGAGGAGGGATTCGATCATGTAAAATTCGCTGTGCTGTTATCACTGGTTTCTAGAGCAATGGATGGTAGTTGAATGATCTTAGATAGAAGAGCATGTTTGACTGGTCTAAAGAGACCAGGGCACTTGTTGCATGAGAGAGGAGCATTGTCGGGCACCAAAGAACCCCATGAACTACCCAAAACCTCATAAGGTCCATAAGAGCTACCATTCATCCACAAGAACAATTGTCTAATTGTAGATTGCAATATCTTATCCAATTTCTCCACCTGTATGATAAACACATGCTCTCATAATGAAGTTTCGGAAGTTGCAGTTGACATGATCATATGCCTTCCCAAGGTTCAACAAGCACGAAATATGCAGGGGCTTTATCAACCACGTAGAGTTTCAACCCTTCCAACACTGTAGTTTCATCAAAGTCTCTCTGCAGCCACTCTTTCTCCTCCGCTGTGATGAAAGACCTACCTGTCAGGCCTCCAGGTTTCAGTTTCAGCATAAAGATCCTGATGGTAGCCTACGATTTCCATTTTTATATCTTTAGGATCAGTAATAACTTCCCTTGAACTTCCTTGTTATCAATATGGTTAAATCTTTGTGAGAGTTGGCCATTTTCAAGAAAAAACATGGTGTTTTTGTCTCCTTCCTTCAACCATAAAGTTCTTGACATTTGCCTCTATTAAATCTCTTCATATTTAGTTGCCTCTTAGCTTTCCATATAAAATTAGCTTTTTGTAACATTTCATCCTCAATAAATGCGCGCTCAATTCTTGTAAGTTATCCAATATTAAACTCTGGTTCATTATCTCTATCTTCTTTATTTTTAAATTTCGATAGTTGTTTGTGTGAGAAATATAGGAAAAGAATAGTATTGAATTGTGGTTGTGTCTACATCATTACATTGACACCTTATTTATATACACTAGATAGAATTTTTTTACCAAGTAGGATACTATTTACGATGCCTATTTCTATTGGTATTACTATTCCTATTCTAAATAGGATTGTATAAACCTATTCCTATTCTGATAGGATTGTATAAACCTATTCATATTCTAATAGGATTGTATAAACGTATTCATGTACTAACAGTTTGCATTCCATTTCTTCAGCTTAGCTTTCATACTTTAAAGAAAATATTTGCATTCTTAACATTAATTAGGTGTACAGACTTTGTTTCTGGGTTATGTGCTAAATGACTTTGAGTAATGTTTTTACATGTTTCTTTTTTGAGAAATATTTGGTCTCGATATGTTAATTAATAACATATGAATAACCTATTAAACAAACTAAATTTGTGAACTGTTGTGGAGCAGTAGAGGTACTGTAGTGAAATTCTTTGGCCAAAATTAGATTAGCCAAACAAATTATGTAATCTCATTGCTTTGTGTGAGAGCAATAAATATTACTGCCTGGATTTGATTAGCCAAGTCAATTAGGATCATTGCTTCATACCAGGAGTTGCATCAACTTTGGTGCTGTCTGTGGAGCTGTTAAAGATTATTATCTCTTTTTGTTTATGGCAGTCCTTATGTTCAACAACAACAACAACAACAAACCTAGTGAAATCCCACTTTGGTTTGAGGAGGGTATAGTGTATGCAGACTTTACCGCTACCTCGTGGAGATAGAAATGCCGTTTATTAAAGACTCTCGGCTCAAGTGCATCAAAACCAATTAGAATAAGAAGAAAACATTGAAGAAAGCATAGTCATTAATAAGAAAATAGTGCAAACTCTCCACAAGAAAACACTAACAACAGTAAAATATTGATAATCAAATACAATAACATATGACAAGAACTACAAGGGTACAACTAGTACTAAGACATGCTCTAACAAACCTAAACCTTGACCAGACAAGACGCCCTCCACCCCTACTATCCGTCTATCCCTCTACCCTAATCCGCGAGCTCCACTCCTTCCTATCTAGAGTCATGTCCTCGCCTCTTCGGTAATATAAAGCTGCATCATATCTTGTCTAATCATCTCTCCTCAATACTTCTTCAGCTACCTCTACCCCTCTGCGAATCACCTATAACCAGCCTCTGCATGCCCGGTCCAAAATATCCTTTTTATATTTTTTGACTAACTATATTTAATGTCACTAGCTGCTCACCAAAACTAGATTCTCGTTGTTGGCACATCTGTGAATAAGTAAAACAACATTTCATAGTGGAAATCATTTAAACTACAAGATTCTTTAACACATCATATGCACTGATGTATCACTATCACAATTATGGTCTCGGATGATTCAATGAACTGCAGTCTAGTGCAACTCCTTTGGAGTATGAATAGCTTTTTCTCTAAGTCATGTTGGAAATTGTGTGATATCTATTTCTAATTATGGAGGGCAATTGCATGGCTTTTCTGCTGGATGATTGACCCCATTGGAGGGAAGATCAAATAGTACTGGTTAGCTATAAACCTCCGTCTTGTTTTTTCATGTTCTTATGGGTTCTTCAACTTCTCTCAAGATTTTCTGTTCACTTTTATCGTTGATGCTTAGGTATGTTTGTCCTATTTCCTTATTGACTTAATGACTACCTTTTTTCAAAATCAGGCATGGTTATGTTACTTTTTCTTTGTCGGAGGTGGAAGAAATTGATGCTATGGTATCCACTTTTGATGTTTTCGAAAACAAAGAATCGGGACCATTGGTTTTGGCATGGGCAGTGTTTCTCTGTCTAATTTCATCTCTTCCAGGAAAAGAAGAAAACAGTATACTGATGGTCTGTTGTGCTTCATATTGCGTAATTGACTTGCTTGTGCTTTCTCCAATAGCTGTAAAGTTTTGAGATTGTTTTGCATGTCTTAATGCTGTTTCAGGAGATCGATCATATTGGTTATGTCCGCCAAGCTTTTGAAGCTGGATCATTGAGTTCTTTTCTTGAAATTATTGAAAATGATATACTGAGGGATTTTGATGTGAGTGAATTGCTTGTATATTCATTATATAAAATTATATTTCACCCACTTACCTTTCTAAAATATTCAGGTGGTGCATTATATCATTTTATCTTTGCTTTGATATTTATTAGTTTTTTCAGGGCCCTATTACTGGTTTTAGAAGTGTTTTGCGGACATTTTTATCAGCATTTATTGCATCTTATGAGATCAATCTCCAGGTTATTTAATTTCAAAGACTTCATTGCTTTTTGAAGGAATAAGCATATCTTAATTGTCATGCCTTTCCTGTTTTGCAGCTGGAGGATGGTAACCTGAAATTGATTTTGGATATTCTTTGCAAAATTTATCAAGGAGAGGTTTGGATGATTGTTGTGTTTTTGAGCCTTCAAATTCATATTTTCTCTCAT
This sequence comes from Solanum chilense, assembly GCA_032847665.1. Classification (NCBI taxonomy): domain Eukaryota; kingdom Viridiplantae; phylum Streptophyta; class Magnoliopsida; order Solanales; family Solanaceae; genus Solanum; species Solanum chilense. The sequence goes on along the minus strand of CM064973.1, from coordinate 36,472,559 downwards.
TAATACAGTGTGACTATTGCCGTATTTTGTGCAGGAGTCCCTTTGTACTCAGTTTTGGGATAGGGAAAGTTTTGTCGATGGTCCTATCAGGTGCCTTCTTTGCAGCTTGGAGGGTGAATTCCCATTTAGAACTGCTGAACTTTTACAGTTGTTAACTGCACTTTGTGAAGGAGCGTGGCCTGCGGAATGTGTGTAAGTAACTTTCTCTTTCCGAGGAATCATGAAGGATCCTTTCATTTATGTTGCTTGTAAAATGTGTTGTGAGAAATTATGTATGCGTCTTGAACAGATTTAATTTTCTAGACAAGTCCACTGGATTGTCGTCTCCTGTTGACATCAGTAGCTGTGCAATTGTGAATGATGCTTCTCAGACTGTTATGGTGGTCCAACCATTACATCTTCCTGGTATTGAGGGGCTGGTCATTCCTAGTGGAACCCGTGGCCATCTGTTAAAGATGATTGATAGGGATATTGCTCTAGTCAGATGGGAGGTAACTATAACTGCTATTTCATTCATTTCACTATTATGCTTCTTTGGCTGTTCAATTCTTTCTACCACTAGCTATGGGAGCAAGCTTACCCTGATTTTTCGGAAGTTGTAATTTTTAGGAGCTAATTATGCTGCATTCATCTTCATTTTCATGCGTAACTTGGTATTAGTTTCTTGTTGATGCATGTCTTTGATAAAATTCATTTTACGACTTTGGTTTTGCAAAATTTTATTGTTGACACAGCCAAACTTCAATGTTTAGAGAATTTTTAGATGTTAATATCGGACTGCTTTATGTTTCTTCTATATGACATTGATGCAAAGTCCATAATGGATATAATATGAAGTGGATTCTTTTTTCCAAACTGGTAAAGTAGTAATTGTATTAACGGAAAAGGGTACTTTTCTTTTTCAAAAAAATTAACGCAAAAGGGTAATAAATGTCCTTAAGCTATGTGAAATCAACAAAAATGTCCTTAATTAATAGTTCGGTCCAAAAATGCCCTCATTGTTACTTAATGGGTCACAAATGTCCTCTTCCTACTGAGAATAATAGTATTTCTTTTTCTTTTTAAACATATGCTATTCCAAAAAAAATTATTATTAAAAAAATTAATTCTTGTTTCTTTTCTTTTTAAATCACTTAAACTAATGAATAAGTAGGAAATGATCTTTTTTTTCCTTCTTAATCTCACTTTAACTATTAAAATAAAATAACTCAATTTACCCTTTTTTTTTTTTAGAGAATTAGTACTGTTGTATTCTTCAGCATTAGGACTGCTGGCCACCACCAAAAACATGTTACTGGGGAGTGAGATTCAAATCTAAACTTTACAAAGTACCTAGAAAATCAACCAACTCTTCTACTTCCTCTATACATTTTTTTTACACCAACAAAAATAAGGTTTCCAGACACTTCCATTTCACATCATGAATGGACCTGATCTTGTCTTCAAAGCATCTTCCATTTCTCTCTTTCCAAATTGTCCACCATATGCATGAGGGTATTATCCTCCACCATATTTTCTGACTCTTGCTTCCGCCTCTTCTAATCCAACAGCTCATCAGATCAGGGCATTGTCCATGTTGTCTTTGTGAGACTGAAAAACAGATTCCACACTTGAGTAGTGAACTTACAGTGTAGGAACTGGTGATTATTTGCCTCTCTTGTTTCATTGCACAAAAAACACCTAGTCACCACTACTCTCCCCTTCTTTTGTAGTACTTCATGAGTAAGGCATGCATTTTTAACTACTAGCCAAGTGAAACCTCTCATCTTGGTTGGAGCTATATTCTTCCATACATTCTTCCATATCCTTAGCTCTTCCTCCTGCATAATATTATATTCCCTCTTGTACACTTTTTTAACAGAGAAACTGCCTTCTGTAGTGTGTCTCCACCTTAGCTTGTCAGCTTCCATTGTGGTTCCAGCAAAAACTTCCACTTCGTTTAGCAAACTAGCCACCCTTTCCACTTCCCAATCATTTAGATGTCTTCTGAAACTGAAATTCCTACCCTGGTTAGACCAACATTTGGCAACATTTATCTCTGTATTCTTACATAACATCATAAGATATGGGATTCATCCTGCAATGGAGCTTCGCCTAGCCAATTGTCCTTCCAGAACCCGGTTTTGAGGCCATTGCCCACCCTAATCCTTGAGTTCTTCTGCAACTTCGGCCATTGTGCTCTGATTGCTCTCCAGACACCCACCCCATATGTAGTATTTAGCTCATTTGTGCACCAGGGTTTGGTTTGCCCATACATGTATATAATTGCTTGCTTCCAAAGAGAAGACTCTTCTTCACAAAATCTCCAAAGCCACTTCATCAAAAGGCTATTGTTTTGGGTCTTCAGATTTCTTACTTCTAGTCCCCCTTGGCCTTTGCTAGATTGAGTCACTTCCCATTTTACCAGATTGTAACCCTTTCCTTCTTTACTCCTTTTCCACAAAAAATCCCTTCTTAATCTGTTAAGTTTTTCCACCACACTGTCCGGGATGAGAAACAAGGACATCACATAGGTGGGCAAGGAATCCAAGACTGAATTAATCAGTGTGATCCTTCCCCCTAAAGATAAGTATTGTGACTTCCATTTGGCTAGTCTCCTTTCAGACTTCTCTATAATTCTATCCCTTATCTCGACCTCTTTGAACTTCCTGCCTAAAGGCATGCCTAAGTACTCACATGGCAGAAGATCCACACAACATCCAAGCTCACTTGACCTCTTTGATAGGGAAAATAATGCTTTTTCTCGAATTCACCTTTAGACCAGAAATGGCTTCAAAAACCACCAGCATGACTCATAGCTAACCTGCTCCACTACAGCTTCACAAAAAATGATAGTGATGACATATCTCTAGGTCACTCTCTCCAATTTTGAAGCCCCTTAACCAGTTGTTATGAATTGCTACTCTCATCATGTTGCTAAGTCCTTCCATTGCAAGTTTGAACAAGAAAGGAGATAAAGGATCCCTTTGTTAGAGTCCTCATTCTAAGGGAAAAAAACCAATAGGTTCTCCATTCACTAAATAGAGAACCTGATAGTTTTAGGACAAAAATTGATCCACTTCAGCCATCTTTCCCCAAATCCCATCTGCTTCAAGACACTCAATCGATAGCCCCGATTCACATGGTCATAGGCCTTTTCAATATCTAATCTTTTATTTTAAGATTAGCTAGTCAGCAAGTTAATTCATCCTGGATTACTTGGCATGTAAACAATTCTCTCTCATGTTTTTGTTGTGCTGAAGATCTAAAAGTTTACCCAGTTATTTTATATAATTATGGGTCATGTTGCTAAAAAAATAGCTAAGGTTTTGTCCAAAATTATCCTGTAACTGAGGTTGGTTTTCTATAAAGCTAGAACATAAGAGAAAATGAAATCTTACCCGCCCTCCCCCTCCCCCCCAGGGTAATGAGCAAAGTAAAATAATTAGAGGAATATGAATTATTTAAAATTTCATCATATTTTGCTGCTAATATTCTGTCAGTAAGAACTCAAATACAATCTCATCCTTCACTTTGTCAGCATTACCATTTTTATCTTTTGCTGACCGTTTTACACAATAATGTGAATGCTTCAGAATGATCTTTTGTTGTTGATAGGATATTCTTTTAGTTCTTTTTTGTATTGCTTGTGTTTTAACTATCCTTTAATTTGATTTTGGGATTTTGTTATGTAAAAAAACACACATTCTATCTCTCTGCTGCTGTCTCCATTTTCTCTTCTTTCTGATAAAAAATTGTTGTGATCTAGTGTTAGGAGTTTGAAATTCAAACCTTTTCTCTTTTATATTCAGCTTCAGTAATTGTAACTTGCTAATTTGTAGTTCCCGCAATCTGGGATAGTAGTGCTGCTTTTGCGTTTGGCCCAAGGGCTGTACTTGGAGAAAACCAGTGAAATTGTTATGACTCTTGGATTTCTCAGCCGGCTTGTGACTTTCAACATGGTAATCCACACAATTGATTTTTCTTTGCATGGTGATTTTGATACATCTATTGCAACTGCCCAATCTAAGCGAAGGGATTTGTTCCTTCGTGTCATTGCATCCATGTAAATGCATTTACACTGTTTTCTAGTTGATTTAGTGTGCCTGATGACGGGTGATACATTTGTATCCATTTGCACTGGTGGTTGCAATTGATGTTTGCTATGCTACTTCTGAAATCTTTGTTCTCTTAGTCCTTTTCTGCTGTCCATTTCTTTCTACCATTAATATGGTACTTTGTCAACTGCAATAAGGGCTGCAGTAATGACTCTTTGGGAAGGATACTTTGTAATTGGATCTGGGTATTACTGAATGTAAAATTACACAATTTTGGATTGTTTTGTCTGGTGTATTACATGGTCTGCATGGAATAGGATGTGATTAAGGGGGAGTAATTACACTTTCCAATTCTCAAGAGGAGTTAAGAGTTATTGGTAATTCCCAGGTGATTTTTCAAATTCTCCTTTATTCTAGTCTTTCAAGCATATTACTCCCGCCTGTCAATTTATGCGATATAATTTGAACCGGCATGGAGTTTAGGAAGGAAATGAAGACATTCGAAACTTGTGCTGTAAAATATGCCATAGTATTTGTGTGGCTATAGCCTTTCACATGCCATAATATTTGTGGTCATAAAAGATTCTCATAAGGGTATATTGGGAAGTATGAAGTTAATTGTTTTTAAATTTAGAAGTGTCATTCTTTCTAGGACGGACTAAAAAAAGGTATCACATAAACTGAAAGGAGGGATGATTATTATATACTCTTATTTCAATCATTTCAAATATAGGAGCATCTATTTTAAACAATTTTGTGTTTTTTTGCTGGTTTTCTTTCTTTTTATAATTAGTACAAGTATTTTGTTATAGAAAAATGTTTTCGAAAACTCATATGTTCTTTTATTATTTTGAATGGAACAAATCACAAATTCGATTATATTCATGTGTGGAAAGATACTGATTGCTCTTTATGATAGTAGCTATCAATTTATAATTAATGAATATATATATATTTAAAATATGCATATTAAATACCTAGTAATTAATAACATTTATATTTTTATATGCACGTATTTGTTACAGATTAATTTTTTTAAATCTAAAAAGGTTTATTTTATCATTATTGTTAACTTCATTTCAAAAATTTAAAATATATGTAATTATACGTGTGCAGCCAAAATGACATGGAATTACATTGTAATTAGGTTATAAAAAATAAAAAGTCTTAGGTAACATGTAATTACTACTACTTGCTACCCTAGTAATTACACCAATCCAATTACAAGGTGTTCATCTCAACAAGCTTGCTCCACTTCTACCATGCTTTCAGAGAAAACAAGTCAAATACTCAAAACAAGTGTTTTGAAAAGACCAGCCTTGTGATGAGTCTTTTCATGTCTATGCGAAGCCTAAGCTTGTTCAGTTTCACGTTGTTGAATGCAAAGAGGTATTCTTTGTTTCACTTAGGGGTCATTTGGTAGAGTGTATTAGGAGAAATAATGCATGCATTAACTTTGAGTATTAATAGTACCTTGTTTTGTACACTTCTCAACCTATATATAACTACTAATGCTTGCATTGATTATACACTCTATTGTGTATTAAAATATGTTTTATTAATACCATGGATTTCTAGGTATTAGTAATGCAAGAGATTTAATGCGTGCATTAGCATGGTTAAGACTCAATTATCCCTCAAAACCCTTTTTACAGTTTTTCCACCATAATTGTGGATGATATTTTTTTAAATTAATATTTTTATGATATGAATGCAATTTACAATACACCAAACATTGCATAAAAGTTATCTATGTATAATTACTGGAAGCAAAACTAATACAAGCACTACTAATGCAAGCAATATTACTATACTCTATTTAACATTATTTTTATACACTCTATCAGACGATTCCTTAGTTGCTAAGTTCATGTTTTCTTAAGTTTCTATTTGTTAAAAGAGATGCGGTTTTGATGGAGTAAGAGGAGAGAAAATTACACAAATAAAAGATATTTCTGAATAGATTTGAGTGGTACTATGCTGCAAAATAGATGAAGTCTCTTAAATGGCTCTAGTTCAGCTTATTCGGCATCGGATATTGCATATACAAACTCCAACAACTTGCCAAACAATTATCTTTACAAGTTTCTATATTTTCGTCAAACCATATTTGCTTAACTTCAATCATTGTTGCAATCGTAAAAAAATAGTTGGTTTTCTTGCTAGATTGAAAAATATTGTAGGGAGAATGAAGCAACTTTTAAAATACTTTTGATAAGAATGGACCTTGGCCAACCCTAATTCAATTCCCAAAACCAGCTCATGAGGTGAGGATAGACCCAGTCCATATAAGGAGCCTAAAACACCCACAACTAGTGTAAAAAATTCAATATGAGAAGATATGGCACTTGAGCTGAATTCAACCTTAAAAGTAAGGTCATGACTCAAGGATTGCCAAAGACAATATAAAGAGGCCACAACCCATTTCAATCTATGTGGACGTGACATGACTCCACACACATCCAGGATTGGACAATTAGAGGGTGATAACATAACACAAGAGCTTAATTTTGAGAAACACAAGAAAGCGTCTGATGGGTCTAACACTGGTCTGCTACCATGTGAAGAAATAGATCTTATGTCTAATTCAATTCCAAAAGTTATCATGAGAGGAGGATTTTCCAAAACCATTTAAGGAGACTATAACCTAGTCTCTCAAACAAAAGGAAATGAGTTGCCTTCCTATACGATCTTTGAGCAATCTTGATGAGCTACCTTTTGGTGTTGAATTAGTTTTATGGTCCATTTGTTAATAAGGTACCAGAGTAGACAAAATTCCTGTGTTCCAGTCTCATCACCTCCCATTATCAGGAAAATAATTTCCACGTGCTTGGCTCATCAAATAGAATCAAACTTGCATGTGTGGGGATGTGGTAAAGGCATATACGTAAATAAATCGAAGTATGCTCTCTTTAATAGCTTTAGCTTTTAGATGGGGTGACCACCCACTTCAACATGGTATTAGAGCATACAAAAACATCAAGCCTGCACGTGACATGGTGTATTGAGGATGCTGTTAATAAATTCAAAAGTATCCTCTCAACTACTTAATCTTTTAGATGAAATGATCAGACAAATTTAGTGTGGTACCAGAGCTAAACAGACCCATTCCTATTCTTAGTGTACCCAGTGCTAGCCCCCCAGGTTATGCCCTTCAAGTTTCAAATGTCCAGTCTTTGTTGTGAGGGAGTGTGTTAAGTATCCCACATTGGTGGATGAAATCAAGTGTTGTCTCGGTATATGTTCTTGACAGTCCTTATCTCTAGCTTTGAGTTGAGTTAGATAACTGCTTCCTTTTTGTTCCCTTTTTGAAAGGGGTAGAAACAAGTGAGAGGGAAATCACTAACTTGCTTAGACATCAAACTATTTAGTGACTAGATCCTTATGTCTAGTAAGTCCTGTCAACAACATAATACCCTGTATAGTCTCACAACAGAGAGGCTGTTCCCGATAGACCTTGGACTAAAGAAATCAATTTGCAGAATATGTTCAAAAGAACTACAGGAGTAAAAAACTATGCTGAAAATATTGAAAAAAGAGTTGTACTAACAGTAAAGTAGTTAACTTAAAAGGAACCATAATAGTAATAAATATTGAAGAATAAGATAATTAGCTTGCTTAATAATAATATGTATGGAAAATAAGAAATGCTCAATTACCTACTAATCGTCAATCCTAATCCTCGACCTCTATGCTCTATCTAGGGTCGTGTCCTCAATGAGCTAAAGATGCGCTATGTTCTGTCTAATATCTCTCTTCGATCCTTTCCACTTTAGATTAGCTAGGTTTGGATCAATTCCTTGTTGAACCTTTCTTGGATTCATGTCTACCCTGTATTAGTTCATTATCTTCCCCGGTGGATAAATTCTGATGATTAACTGCCATTTTACTTTTCAGATGGACTTTTGTTATCTTGGAATTTTCTGTTCTCCCTAATCTTATTTATACTTCTATCCTTTTGTTTTACCTAGTTTCCTATTTACTTGTTTGATTTTTTTTTTATTATGTCTTGGTTGCTATCAAATATAGATGGCTGTGCTCCTATGTCTTAACCAAAGCTATGCACATGTTTTCAAAGTAACATAACTTTTGTCAAGGGTGTAGCTGAGAGAAAGATCTGGAACTCAACCTTTCTTATTTGTTTTAACTGGACGTCATTGACTCCTTTCTGTTTAGGACCAATTTTCTGCATTCAACTCTCTGTTCTTTTTTGTGTTTAAAAAGAAAAGAGTATAAGGAAGTTGGCAGGTGTAATAGTTTCCTCTGGACAATCAGAGATCGGAAAGTAGAGTGGTAGCTATGTGGATTCAAAAAGTCAGCAACAACAAGTGTCTCCTCATAAGTCATATCTCTGAGCCATTTCACACATGCAATTGCTACCTCAAATATGGTTGCTCACTCTTACGTTCCTGCATTTACACTCTAGTCCTTATGTTTTACGGAATTGGAAGTGTTTGTTGATTCTTTCACTTTCAACTTTATCCTTTAAATTGGTTGAGAACTTGACATTGAGTTATTCGAGGCTGGAATAAGAGTTAGTTGACCTTAGAGAGGTTGAGAATAAGAGTTCAGATTGCGTCTATATTTGCTTTAACTTTGAGGAACAACTGTAGGCCATAACAAAGTTTGTGATTTTATGCCCATTAGTGTGAAAGTTTCCAAGCAATGGAAAATTGTCGGTTCCTCACTATGGAAACTTTGCTGAGATATTGATGATGAAACTTTTGTAATCCTATTTGCCACCTGTTTCTCATGGCATGTCAACAATTGTTTTGGCCATTGATTTTTCTTGCTGCTGATAATATTGTGTGGTTAGGGTGTTTGCTATTCTCTTCTGGACCTTGGTGGCTATATGCACGATGAAATGAATTCACCAACAGAACACCTGCGGTATGGCTATAAGTTCATTAATGGACCCCCTCAGTTTTCAATTGAATGTTATCCTATATGGTTGTTACATATTCACCAAAAAAAATTTCTCAAATTCTCTGTAAAATACTGTCTTTTCTTTGACTAACATCCCTTCTTCAACTGCAGTATTAATGTGGCTGAAATCATTTGTGCTTTTATCAAGAATCTGTCTCCTGATTGCTCTGGTGTGGCGTTGATGTCAATGGGAGTTAAGATTTTAGCAAAGATGTTAAAATGGTAAACCTTTTTGTCTATCAAGTTATTAACATTAACTGTGTTTACTTCTCTGGCTCCTTTTCTATGCCTACTGAATTGGAAATTCTTAAGAGAATCCTGCTATATTACTTTTACATTACCTGCCTTTAGGTTTATGTTCTGTTGGGTTATTGAATGAGCATTATGTGGTCAGAGGAAATTAAAATAGCTATCAAGTTGTGTTTATCTCCCTGTTCGATAAATGACGGAATCTACCATGAGGGAGTTTATTATTATTTGTCGTTTAGTTTTCGAGTTAGGTTTTTTAATTCTTCGACTTTTCTTATTGCAGCTCACCATATCATGTTTCAAGGTTGATAGTCCAGGCAAATATCTTTGATGTTGCTTTTAAGACGAATCCCTTCAAAGTTGACTCCAATGGCTTATCGAGGTCAGATGGATCCACCTTTCTCTTACTTCAAATGGAATTTCCGTCCTACTAAACATTTATGATTTTTTTGGGCACAATCTGGTGTATTTGTCAGGTTTACTTGTGATTTGTTAACTGTAACATTTTGTGTACAATCTGATTACAGTTGTGCTAGTGGCTTTTGACTGCTATAAACAACTATGACCATAACCTTTTGAGTAATAATGTACTATGAATTGATTTCTACATTGCTGTCCTTTGAGCTTTCCCTTCATGCACTCTTTCTGTTGATCCACTCCTGGACCCTGAATGGGTTGATTATATATGTCAAGGCTTGCAAAGCCAAACCCTTTCACCCATGATCAGTGTTTTGAACGGCGAGAGGCGACAAAAGGCGACAAGGGCCTGCCTCGCCACGCGGCGAGGCGCTCGCCTTTTTGAATCGAGGCGCCAATTAATACCAAAAATTAAAAACATTTATATGCACATATAATATTCAAAATTTCAATAGCAATTACATATATATGACAATACTATAATAATTACTATAGAAGAATTATTTTTTTTCCAAAAAAATAATGGACAGTAGTCACAACTCAGTGAAAGCAGAAAGTATTTTACAGTAATCCGGGACAAAACAAGACAAAACAGAGAGAAGAAAACAGAGGAAAAAAAAGAGTAGTGAAGGCAGGGAGCAGTGAAGAGTGAAAGAGAAAGAGACGAATAGAGCAGCAACTCGAGGGAAAGAAACGAAGAAGAGAGCAGCGACTGAGGAAGAGAAGAAGAGAGCAGCGACTGAGGAAGAGAAGAAGAGAGCAGCGACTGAGGAAGAGAAGAAGAGAGCACCGACTCGAGGAAGAGAAGAAGAGGAATACACGAAAGTCTAATAAAAGTTTGAAAATAGAAAAAAAAAACTAATATTATTAAGTTAAAACTTTTTTTAAAAAAAATCAAAATGGCGACGCCATTTACGTCGCCATTGGGTCGCCTCGGGTCGCCTCGGGTCGCCTCGGCTCGCCTATTTGAAGTCGCCTCGCCTCAGTGGATAATGGCGACACAGCCTCGCCTTGCCTCGCCATTCGCCAAAGGCGCTATGGCGAGCGCCTTTCACAACACTGCCCATGATGCACAAGGCTGAATGGTGAAGGGCACTTCGAATATGGAGTTTTTCTTTTGTTATACTCGTAAATAGATATCATCACTATAAAGTAATTTTCAATGTGGAGAGGATTCAAAACCCAAATTCAGTCATTCTCTCTCTCAAAAGTATCAAAAAAGTTTATGTTGCGAAGGGCATGATACCTTTTACAATAATGTAAAATCTTCCCAACCAGAGGAAATTTGAAGACTTCAATTAGTTTCTATTTTAATTTTTGGTGATAGTGGGCTTCTATCAATATCAGTACCTCTTTTTTGACCTACATTTTACTTTTTGTGTTACTGTTGTTTGCATTCAAAATTTAATCTTCTATTAGATATATTAGTTGTCTGCAATCTACACAAAAACTGATGTGTAGTATACCTTGGACAACATAGTTTTGTTCTAATAGTTTGCTGTTTAGCCTGATGTCTTAAACTGCATCAAGAAACTTCTATAATTCTTGGAAAATCAAAATTATCTGGACACCTTATTCTGTGTTTTTTGGGCTGCTTTAGTGGATCGTGGTTGCTTTCTGGCCGGCTCGCGAAAATGCTTTTGATCGACTGTGAGCAGAATGATTGTCAATTGACACTTTCAGGCATGTTCTTTAGTTGTATTTACTTATTTACTTGTGTTTATCAATTATGTTTGGCATGTTTGTATTTTATGTAAAGTTATTGGTGTTCTAATTGCTGTTATACCAAAGGGTGTCCATTGCTTCTGTCGCAGAAACATAGATATATCGCTTGTTCTGTCTAACCTAATATGTGTTTGGGAGTCTCATTTTCATTGGTCATTAGTCATGACGGCCTATTTTGTTCGATTGTGCAACTAGATTCTTTATGCCTTTTTCTGTAGGGTTTATCTTACACACTATTTTTGATCTCCAGTGCTTGACTTCACGATGCAGCTTATGGATTCTGGAATGGAAAATGATGTTGTCCTTGCACTAGTCATTTTCTCCATTCAGTATGTCCTTGTTAATCATGAATTCTGGAATTATAAAAACAAGCACACTCGGTGGAAGGTGACACTGAAGGTATCCTCTCATCTTCTATAATTTAAACATCTAAGCTTGCTTGAATGACATGATATATTCTCCTTAAAAGGGGCCTAGTTGGAGATTAGGTAACCATTTTAGATGCTGTTTTTGTTGGTATCCTTCATTGAGATTCTATAGAATAGGAGGGTTACGGATGGGGATGGAGCTATGTAGGACTAAGGGGGTTCATCCCAACGGACCCAACGCCCTTCGGTGGAAAATTGCACTATTTATACATGATTGAAATTAAATTTTAGGTATATATGTATGTTGCTTAGAGTCTTCATTTTTGGTGATCCACCCGTATCGGCACTAGGTGTGGGATCCATACCGGATCTGGTCAATTGATTTTGGGTACTGTGACAAAATCGATGGTGAAATTGCGTGTAGATTCAATGAATTCTGTAATCAAAACAAAAACTAAAGTGAAACTAAAGGAAATGAAATAGCTTGTATAGATCAATTTTTATGTCACTCTTTTTCCTTTTATCTCCTTAGTCCTTCTGTATTCTCCTTTGATCAATATTTTTCTCCTAATTTTTTCCACACAATATATTATAATTTAGGTTTTATAACTCTAGATTTAGATATTTGAATTATATTTAGCTGAATCCCTGCATATGTATCCAAACCTGGATTTGTATCGCCGAATCTTAAAAATAATATCATGAAGGATCCGATCTCTAGATCCGCACCCGTATCAAACACGCGCATCTGAGTATGAGCAACATATGTTTATGTAGTAAATGTGGGATCCCCTTCGACTTCTTCTTGTGTTTACTTTTTCATATTTTGAATCCTCTTAGTGAAAATCTTGGCTCCGCCATTGGTTATTGAAGCTCCATTAGAAGAATAATTTTTCACTTTGGACAAATTTGAGGAAGGTCTTGTTAATTTAATTTAATTAATTCACGCACTAAAATTGGCAACGTCACTAATTTTCATAAAGAATTTTTGGAAATCATATAAAGAGATTTAGACCTTTGATGAAAGTACATGGAAAATATTGCGTTCCAAAGTCTAGGAAAGTTGTTTTAGCAATACTTTGTTGAATTTTATTCCAGACTAAAAAAGGAGGTTAAGTGATACATTTTAGACCTAATAAGTAGTTTAATGTGTATTGAATTATATCTCAGTCACATTAGATGCTACATCAGTCACATTGGATGCTACATCGCTCAGATTCTTCAAAAATGTTATGGGGTGCGTGTTGGATCTTCCCAAGTTATGCACTTTTGGAGGATATGACATGTGATTGTTAGAATAGAAAGAAGTATTTCCTACTTAGAATAGATATAGTAATAGGAATAAGAATAGGAATCCTAGTTGGAAAATGATTCCAATGTAGTGTCTATAAATAGGGTCTCAATGTAACAATTTACATACACAATTCAATAATATTTTTCTTATTTATTTCTCACATGGTATTAGAGCATTGGTGAGAACAAAACAAGTCACCTTATGTCTGTCAATTTTCGGTGACTGTTGGGTCTGATTTTGTTATTCTTTTTTCTTTCGGTGGGTGTTTGTGAAAACCAACACCACCATGAGGCTCGGAAAGCTCCCACGGCCAAACACCAACCAGAACCGCCAAAAAACACCACCCCACGCGCTCTCATGCGCCAATCATAGTTGGTAGTTTTCGGCAAGATCTGTGTTATGCGCCAGCGCGTGAGGGTTTTTCTGATCACATTTTTTTAGAAGTTTTTTGGCAGTTGGGGTCGTCCAGCCACTCCAACCAAGCCAATACATTTTTTGACTAGTTTCGATCGTCGGAATTTGGGTTCTGACTATTTTCAGGTTGTTCCCGGTGACTTTTTCTTCGAGATTTGAATTTTCTGACAATCAGATCTCAATGATCAAGTTTTTTTTGGGTTGTTTCCAAGACAAATTTAGCATAATGTGTTTTGGGTGTGATGTTTTTGGTTCTAAAAATATGGGGATTGGAAGTTGTAGCCGTATAATCACTTCTGAACTTTATTGGGAATTTCAAAGTATTTATCTTCGGCTTCGTCGATTGAGCTATGGTGCAAGGGTCAAGGCGTCCAAGATCACTCAACAAAGAAGACTTATGGTGGTAGATGTAAAGGCAAAGACTAGTGAGGAAGATGCAAAAATCAAAACACAATTGGAGAAAGTAGATGCTGAATTATGTAATCTCCTATGGCGTTCTATTGGTTCCAAATTGATGCCCTTGTTTCGCCCATTCCAGACGTGTTGTACAGTTTGAGAAAAGGCTCGTGCTTTATACACTGAAGATATGTCTCGATTCTATGATGTGATGTCTTGATTGACCAACTTAAAGAAACAAGAATTCGATATGTCTACTTGGGACAGGTACATGCAATCATAGAGGAATTCAACACGTTGATGCCAGTTACTACGAATGTGGAAAAACAACAAGAAGACAGACAAATATTGTTTGTAGTTCTTACTCTTCTTGGACTTCCTCCTGATCATAATTTTGTGTGTGATCTGATTTTAGCTAGCCGTACAGTTCCTACAATCGATGAATTAGTCTCTCCTGTCCTCCGTCTTGCAACACCTCCCAATCACAAAGTAGTTTCATCACCTACTGTTGACTTTTCTATTCTCGCACTATGGTGAATCGGCAAGGGGGAAGGCATTTTGGAAAACCTCAATCCAAGCGTAGTCATTGTCAAAAACTTGGACACACTCACACTTATTTACTTATTTTTTAAATGTCAGAAGATACATCAGGATGATCAGAAGATAAATGTGAGTTATATTTTGCATGGTCCACCGCCCACTTATGATCTTATTGTTCTAAAGGAATATAATGTGTTCATTCGGAATCACGCAAGTAAAAAGACATCTCCACCGGTAGCATATGGTGCTCAACCTAATCAACCATCTAATAGTGCTCATATTGCTCAGGCAGAATATGATGAGTTCTTCTTGTATCGTTCAAATAAGCAAACGTCTCCACAAGTAGTTTCAGTTGCACAACCTGATGTGTATGTTGCGGGTAATTCTTTTGCTTGTGTGTCTCAATCTAGTACTCTAGGAAAATAAGTCATGGACTCTGGGCTAGTGATCATATCTCTAGTAATAAGTCATTTTTATCCGATATTGTTTATTCACAATCTCTTCCAGCTATTACCTTAGCCAATGAGATCCAAAAAAAACCAAAAGGGGTTTGAAAAGCCAAACCCCTATCTTCTGTCACCCTAGACTCTGTATTTAATGTCCATGGTTCTCCTTGTAGCATATCTTTTTTTAATGATTTTTTGTCATGCAAGACTGCAGTATCAGACAAATGATTGGAACAGGACATGAATCAGAAGGTCTTTACTATCTTTCTCTTCAAATTCCTTAACAACATGCTCCGTTATAGATTCCTAGATCTAATTCACAAACGTTTGGGACATCCGAGTCTATCCAAACTGCAAAAGATGGTGCCTACTTTTTCTAGTTTATCTACTTTAGATTGTGAATCGTGTCAACTTGGAAACACACTCATGCTACGTTTTCTTGTAAACTGAGGGTCGTTCAGAGTCTATTTTTTCATTAGTTCATTGCAATATTTGGGGTCCTAGTAGAGTCAGTTCCACCTTAGGATTTTGTTATTTTGTTAGTTTTATTGATGATTAATTAAGATGTACTTGGGTTTTTTGAGTTATTTCTACATAAATTTCTTTGTTGAAATACAAAATCAGTTTAGTGTTTCTATTCGTACTTTTCGTAGTAATAATGCCTTAGATTACTTATCCTCCCAATTTCGTGAGTTTATGACTCACCAAGGCATTATTCACCTGACTACTTGTCCATACACCCGTCAGCAAAACAGTGTAGTTGAAAGGAAAAATTGGCATCTTATTGAGATCGCTCGTACTCTTCTCCTTGAATCCAATTTTTCGCTGTATTTTTTGGGAGATGTAGTTTTTACGTCTTGTTATTTGATAAATAGAATGCCCTCTTAATCTATTCATAATTAGGTTCCACATTTCTTACTATTTCCTCAGTCACATCTCTATCCTATCCCCCCTCGTGTCCTTGGGAGCATATGCTTTGTTCATAACTTAGCCTAGGAAAAAATAAAAATTAGCTCTTCATGCACTCAAATGTGTCTTTCTTGGTTACTCTCGAGTCCATAAAAGGTAGCGTTGTTATTCACATGATCTTCATCGATACCTTATGTCTGCTGATGTTACATTTTTTGAGTCTTAGCCTTACTATACATCTTATGATCATCCTGATGTATCTATGGTATTACCCATACTTCAGGTTTTACTTGTGCCAACCTTAGAGGAATCTACGGTCCAGTTGTAGTGCCACCACTACTAACTTATCATCGCCGTCCATGTCCAACCCTAGTCCCAGATGATTCATGTCATGCGCCGAACCCATACTCCTACTGCGGACTTGCCTCCTACTAGCCAACCGCTTACACTTCAAAAAGGTATACGATCCACTCAAAATACTAACCCACAATTATACCTTCTTAAGTTATCATCGTCTATCATCACCCTATTATGTCTTGTGTCAACTTTGTCCTCTATTTCTATTCCTAAGACTACAGGTGAAGCACTTTCTCATTCTGGATGGAGGCAGGCTATGGTTGATGAGATGCCTGCTTTACATAAGAGTGGTCCCTTCCTGCAGGTAAATCTATTGTTGGTTGTCGTTGGGTTTATGCATTCAAAATTGGTCCAGATGGTCAGGTTGGTTGACTTAAGGCTCGCCTTGTTGCAAAAGGGTATACTCAGATATTTGGGCTAGATTATAGCAGTTTTACCAAAGGCGAAAAGTGCAAAAAACTCTTAAGGTCCGTGAGGTCTTAAACGCAAATAAAGTGTGAACTTTAATGAAAAAGGACGCAAAGGGTAAAACGAATACAAATATCTATGTTTAGTCCAAAACTAATAATTATAAACATGAATGACAAAAATATGACCAACGAAATTAAAAAAAAATCATGATAAAGTGAAATATCAATTATTTAGTCGCTTCTTCATACAAGACTCATTGGCAAGGACACATTTGCCTTAGAACCTTGATGACGACACTGAGGCACACATAAAGTGAGGCGAAAGGCTCAATCTGTTTGAGCCTCACTTCGAGGCTTAAGCGCGCCGTTGATAACATTGGATTATAGTGACACTTTTGCTCTTGTGGCTAAAATAACATTTGTTCATATTTTATTAATCCATGATTGCCGTTCGTCATTGGCCTCTTCATTAGTTGGACATTAAGAATGCTTTTTTGCATGGTGATCTTGAGGAAGAAGTCTATATGGAGCAGCCACCTGGTTTTGTTGCTCAGGGGGAGTCTAGTAGCCTTGGATGTCGATTGTGTAGGTCACTCTATGGTCTCAAACAGTCTCATCTTGCTTGGTTTGGGAAGTTCAGCACACTAATTCAGGAGTTTGACATGACTTGTAGTGGAGCTGATCACTCTGTGTTTTATTGGCATTCTGCACCTAGTCGATGTATCTATTTGGTTGTTTGCGTTGATGATATTGTTATCACCGATAATGATCATGATGGTATCATTGATTTGAAGCAACTTCTCTTTAAGCACTTCCAAACTAAAGACCTTGGTAGATAGAAGTATTTTCTAGGTATTGAGGTTGCTCAGTCTAGATCAGGTATTATTATTTCTCAACGCAAGTATGCCTTAGACATTCTTGAGGAGACAGGAATGATGGGACGTAGACCTATTGACGCTCCTATGGATCTGAATGTTAAACTCCTTCCAGAACAGGGGAAGCCACTTAGTAGTCTTGAAAGGTATATACTTGTTGGAAAGTTGAATTATTTCACAGTGACTAGACCTGACATCTATTTTCTGTGAGTGTTGTAAGTTAGTTTATGACTTCCCCTTGTGATAGTCATTGGGAAGTAGTTATTCGTATTTTGTGATATATAATGTCTGCTCTAGGTAAAGGATTACTCTTTGAGGATCAAGTCCATGAGCATATCATTGGATATACCAACGCTGATTGGGCAGGATTACCCTCTAGCAGATGTTCGACATCTGGATATTGTGTTTTAGTAAGAGGTAATTTGGTGTCGTGGAAGAGTAAGAAACAGAATGTGATTCTTTGATTTAGTGCGTAATCAGAATATCGAGCAATGACGACAACAACTTGCGAGCTAGTTTGGATCAAAGCAACATCAAATGTTGCTGGGAGAACTCAAATTTGGCAAAATTTATCAGATGGAACTTGTGTGTGATAATCAAGCGACTCTTCATATCGCATCAAATCTAGTGTTTCATGAAAGGACTAAGCATATTGAGATTGACTATCACTTTTTCAGAGAAAAGATACTCTCGGGATATCATTACGAAAGTTGTGAAGAGACCAACTTGTAGATATCTTCACCAACTCCCTTGCATGTCCTCGTATTAATTACATCCGTAACAAGCTAGGTATATATGATTTGTATGCACCAACTTGAGGGGTAGTGTTAGAATATAAATAAGTATTTCCTACTTAGAATAGAAATAGTAATGGGAATCCTAGTTGGTAAAGGATTCCAATGTCGTGTCTATAAATAGGGTCTCAATGCAACAATTCAAATACACAATTCAATAATGTTTTTCTCATATATATATTTCTCACAGTGATAACATTTTTGAAGGACGTCGGATCCGATCATCAAATATTGGAGGTTTCCCGTTGGAAGCTTAGCTCTATATTGTGGATTGAACAGTGTGGTTATAATTCTTTGAGAGCATAAAGAATTTTTAGTCATGTTTTAATTTGTGAACTTAGCTTACCATCTAATCATAGTTTTTTTTCCTCTTATGCTCCAATATTATACAACAGATTCATTCGTCGAGCCTTTTCCCTCAAAGATAAACGGCGCGATAAGTATATCAATTGATTGGATGAGATGTGGATGATGCACAATTTTAGTGATTATTGAGCTGTTGTATTTGCTAGTGTCTTGAATAGGCTGATTTTCCTGTGCACCATGGGCTAACTTCACCATACTTAGGAACAATAACTTCCTTCCATAGAGCCTTATTATCAATGATGTATCTCCATGACATTTCAATAGAAGACACATTTTGCAGCCTAAGATTTTTAATTCCCAGACCCCTATCTTTTTTACTAAGCAACACTGATTTCCATTTCACCAAATAGTAATCCTTCTCCTACTTTATTCCCTTGCCATAAAAACTTCCAACTTATCTTAATTTATCCAGTTTTTTCACCACCTTTACTGGGATTGGAAAAAAGTGACATCACATAAGTCGGTAATGAATTCAAGACAAAATTTATCAAGATCAATCTACCCTACCCCCCCCCCCCTCCCCAGATAGGTAATGGATTTTCCACTTAGCTATCTTCCTCTCAGTTTTCTCTACAATCCTATCCCATATCTCTAGTGCTTTGTGTTTGTAGCCTAGGGGCATTCCAAGATAAGTGGTTGGTAGCTTTTTCTATATTGCGTCCTAGTATGTTGGCCAAGCTTTGAATCTGAGGAACCTCCAAAACTTGAAAAAGGTTGCTCTTTCCCCTGTTAACTCTCTACCATGAAACACCCTCAAAGAGTATCAAAATTAGATGGATAAACCTAATCTGATCCACTATTGGCTCACAATATATAATGGTGTCATCTACATACAATAGATGACATATCTCTTTACCCTTTCGTATTCTGTTGTTCATATGAGAACCTCTGATACATCTCTTTTGGATTGCAATCGTTACCATACTGTCAAACCCCTCCATAGCTAAAATAAACAGGAAAGGGAAGAGTGGATCTCCTTGTCTCAACCCCTCTTACATGCAAAAACCCAACTGGCTCATCATTCTACTTTTTTTGGACGTGAGATCATGCATAGAGTTTGATCGAGGGTCAAGTATTTCACTGAGCTTCTCTTACATTGTTAGATTCAGATAAAATACCCTTGTTAATATGTCAAAAATATGTTAATTTGAAAATGTTGTCTGCAAACTTTCAAAGACATAGAGGTATGACTAATCAATTATTTTACTTCCTACATATAATGGCTCTCAAATGTCTGCATATCTTCTTCCTTTTCAAGGTGTCTTTATCTTCTGTTCTTTACAAATACTGAACAATTTTAATTTTCAATTCACACGACAGAAGTCTAACTGTTCCGATACAAACTTCCATCCATTTCACGCATTTATCTCCAAATCCCATTGCCTTAGGATATTGAGGGAGTTCCAATTCACATGGTCATAAGTTTTTTTTTTTATGTCAAGCTTACACATTATTCCAGGAATGCCATTTTCATTCTTGCATCTATGCAATCATTGGCTAATAATGCAATATCCATGTTTTGTCTTTCCCTTTATGAATACCATCTGATGGTTATTGACTAGCTTAATGCAACATCCATGTTTTGCCTTCCCTTTATGCATGCCATCTGATGGTTATTGACTAGCTTATATACCACTGTTTTGAGCTTCTCAGCTAGAATTTTAGCTATGATTTTATAAATCCCCCTACCAGACTAATAGGTCTATAGACTTTCAGCTTTGTGGAATCTGGTTTCTTTGAAATTAATGCTATGAAGGTTGTGTTGAAGTTTTTCTCAAAAGGTTGGCTGGTGTGGAAAAAAGTTGACAGTATCTATGATGTCCTTCTTCAAGGTGTCCTAGAAAATTTTGAAAACTTTTAAAATATTAATTGCATATATAAACAACCAAAATCACAATATCAATAACATTTTAGCAAATATGTCAATTCAAAAACTAAAAATAGATGGTAGATACTAAAAGTCTAGAACTTGAAGGACTCAATAATTCATAAAATAAGCAATACTAAAATTAAAAGTCTCTTCTTCTTCTTCTTCTTCTTCTTTTTCTTCAAGATTATAAATTCTTATAGTCCAAGGTCCATTTCATTATGTTGCTTCTCCTCATCTTCTTCCTCAAATTCTTCACCAATAAGGTTCAAATTTGACTTGAACATGTAGTAAGTACTCGTTTGCCCAGTGACCTTGAACTTGAAGAACTTCCCCTTAGACCATGGGTATTCTCGTGAGCTCTAACTATCGTAGAAACAATACCCCATTCAAGATCACCTTGCTCGTATGCTAGTTCATCTTCTTTTTGTTCTTCTAGACATCCATCTAACCATTCATCTGGTTTATCAATATTATCCAATGCAATAGCATCAACAATTTCACGAGCATCCGTTTCAATGTTCTATTGTACTTAATGTACATTAGATAATTGAAACACGATGTCGCAACCTATTCCTCTTTTTGGAATGAATCTACGCATAAGTTGTATGAGATAAATTAATCGATACTACTACTAATATATATAGATTGGATGGATGAGGTTCTGATTTAGTGTTGCCAGGTTCTCAGTTTTGATTAATGGTTCTCTTGAAGGTTTTTCTTTAGTAACCAGGAGATTGAGACAAGGTGACCCTCTATAACCATTTTTTTCTACTAGTCATGGAAGGCTTGAATAGTATGCTTAAAGTAATTTATAGGAATGAATGGATAACGAGTTTCAATGTGGCTAAGAAGGTGAATACTATATTTGGAATCACACATTTGCAATATTGTCATGACCCAAAGTACATCCGTGGCATGGCAAATAGAACCCCGACGGGCCCTAACCACTTGACATAAGCATGATGTATTGAGTATACAATTTAAGAGATATAACAATATAAGTCTCAAATCATAAGATGCCAAAACATACTAACATAGTACATAAGAAATGTGCAAAATGCTACTAAGTATGACACAAGCCTTTCTATGAGTGATTGGGACGTAACCCATACACCACGTACAAGTTTGAAATAATAGACGTAAAACTTTAACAACTAAGACATCAATTCTCTTGTCCTCAGAGCATGAGGACTCACTAATCCAAGTAGTCAAGTTGAGCAATTTCGAATCTAGGCACGCCTTGGAGGAGAAGCATTGAAACCTATATTATAAGATAATATAAGCACAAATATGCATCAGTACATGGAATGTACTATGTTAGAGAATCATAAATTATATGTTTGCTTGTATGTAATATTTTGAGTTGATTCTTAGGGATTTAGATATTTAGTTACCTTAGTTAGTCTTTTCTTTACTTGTATTTAAATCATTGTCTTCTTTGGATAATACACATTAATTACCCCATACTTCTGTTTCAACATGGTATCAAAGCCAAGCTTATAGCTTCAGTTGAGTTAGCCTTGCCTAATCGTAATTTGAGTCATCTCCATAGCCGAGAGACACTGTTGCTTAGCTAGAAGTTAATAGTGATTGTCTGGTGACTGTTTCATTAAAATTAACGTGGTGAGTCTCACGTTCCATTGAATCCACTTTGTTCACACTCTTCTGGCAAGTGCGTGAAGGCAATTGGCTTATGTGTAATCGATTTTGCTTTCTGTCGATCTTTCTTTTTCGACATATGTTGTTATTTTCGATCAAGATCTGTTGGTGCTTATTGAACAGACCACCATCTGAGAAGATAACACGTGTTTCTGGCTAAAAGAATTTGGTTATTGCCCCACTCTTTCTTCCAGCCTGCATCTGGACTTCCATCTTTATTGTGCTATTTGTGTCTCCTTGAAGTTTCAACCAGGCATTGTGAGAGCACCAAGTTTTGTTTCATTGGTCAAAGATCTGCATTTGACTTTTATTACATCCAGGTTCTATCTGCTCTATTTTAAGAAGTTCAACTATTGAATTTATTTTCGTTTGGAAAATGTTTGTTGGGGATTAGTGTTGTCGCTACTGGCAGTTCATCTTTTGATAAAATGATTTCGATTCCCACACATAAGTTTCCAAAATTATCTCAATATGTAGAATCATTGAAGAAATTTACTTCAGCTACTGCATTTGCTAAACCAGATGAAAAATATCTTATCACATCTTCAAATAAATGGATAATTGATTTAGGTGCCACAAATCACATGGTAATTCTAATATTTTTCAAGCTTTCAATCACACAAAGCTCCGTGTCCAGTCACTGTAGCTGATGGGTCTACTTGTACTAGTGTTGGATTTGGAACTGTTAAGTCAACCTCTTCTCTTACTCTGTCATCTGTGTTAAGTCTACCAAAATTGGCTTTTAATTTGATCTCTGTTGGTAAACTTACCAAAGACCTTAATTGTTCTATTTCATTCTTTCCCGATCGTTACTTGTTTCGTGATCTTAAGACAAATCAAGTTATTGGTAAAGGACATGTATCTAATGATCTTTACATCCTTGATTAGTGGGAATCTCAGTCTGTTGTTTGCTCTAGGTCGTGTCTTCATATGATGCACATTGTCGATTAGGACATCCTTCTCAACCTCTATTAAAGAAGTTGTGTCCTCGGGTTCAGAATATTTCTTCATTGGAATGTGAATCTTGTCGATTTGCAAAACATCATCGCACATCATTAAGTCCAAGGGTGAATAAGCGGGCTGGGTCTGCTTTTGAGGTAATTCATTCTGATGTTTGGGGACCATGTTCTATCATTTCTAAAACTGGGCATAAGTACTTTATTACTTTTGTGGATGATTTCTCTCGGATGACTTGGATTTACTTTATGAAGAGTCGGTCAAAAGTTTTTACTCAGTTTTGTGCTTTTTGTGCTGAAGTCAAAACTCAATTTAATGCTTTAGAACGTATTCTAAGAAGTGACAATGCTAAAGAATATGTGTCAGAAATATTCTAGTCATGTATGAGACAACATGGTATTCTTCAACAATCTTCTTGTGTTGATAAACCCGCTCAAAATGGAGTTGCTGAGAGAGAATAGACATTTACTTGGGACAACTCGAACACTTTTATTCCAAATGAAGATTCCTAAACAGGTTTGGGCTGATGCAGTCTCTACGTCTAGCTCTCTTATTAATTGCATGTCGTCTATTGTGCTTGCTTGTAATATGCCTTACAGGTTTCCAAACAAGTCACTTTTTCAGATATGACCTAAGGTATTTGGATGCACATGCTATGTTCAAGATATTTGACCATTTGTTACCAAGTTGGATCCGTAAGGCATTGAAGTGTGTTTTCCTAGGTTATTCTCGCCTCCAAAAGGGGTATCAGTGTTATTCTAGTGAACATGGCAGATACTTGGTGTCAATTGATTTGGCATTTTCAGAGTCTACACCATTCTCTAATGCATTTCCAATTTCTACAAGTTAGGAGGAGGAATAGTCTATCAGGTTACCCGTGTTTTGACGGAAGAATCAAATGTTGTCTCTATATCGCTGAACTCTTTTATTGAGGATCAATCGACTATTGTCCCATCAGTTCCTACTTCATCAACGATAGTAAGACCACCAATTTTTCAAGTTTACTCGAGGAGGCGAGAGACCAGTGATACATGTCCTACAACAATCTGTTTGCCACCAAATCCTGCTGAAAATCTTGACCTCCCTATTGCTCTTCGCCAAGGTACTCGCAGTTGCAAATCCACATATTCTATTGCTAATTTTGTTTCCTACGATGGCTTATCCTATGCATCTAGATCTTTGATTGCCTCTCTAGAGTCTGGACTCTATCTCTGTACCCAAAATAGTGAAAGAAGCTTTGAATCATCCTGGATGGTCTGATGTAATGCTTGATGAAATACATGTCTTCGAGGAAAATCACATATGGGATTTGGTGGATTTACCTAATGGAAAATATCAGTGGGATGTAAGTGGGTCTTCACAGTTAAAGTTAATCTAGATGGGTCTATAGCAAGACTTAAGGCTAGCCTTGTGGCTAAAAGATATGCTCAAACCTAAAAGAAGATTATTCAGACACTTTCTCTGCAGTTTCCAAACTCACTTTTGTTCGCTTGTTCATTTCTTTAGCTGTTTCTTAGAATTGGCCTTTACACCAGTTAGATATTAAGAATGCATTCCTTCATGGTGATCATCAGGAGGAAGTGTATATAGAGCAACCACCTGGTTTTGTTGCACACTGGGAAAGTCTGTCATTTGAAAAAGTCCTTGTATCGCTTGAAACAAAGTCCCCGAGCTTTGTTTGGCAAGTTCAATGAGGTAGTATAGGATTTTGGGTTGAAAATGAGTAAATGTGATCATTCAGTCTTCTGCCGACAATCAACAACCGACAATCAACAACATGCATTATCCTCCTTGTTGTATATGTTGATGACATTGTTATTACAAGAAGTGATTATGTAGGGATTTCCTCCCTCAAGTCTTTTATGCATACTAGATTTTATACAAAGGACTTGGGCCAGTTGAAATACTTCTTGGTAGTAGAAGTGAACAAAAGCAAGAAGGGAATTTTTGTCTCGGAGAAAGTATATTCTTGACCTACTTGCAAACACTAGAAAGTTGGCAGCTAAACCCTGCAACACTCCAATGGTACACCCAATGTACATCTTATGAAAGATGATGGTGATCTTTCGATGATCCAGAAAGATATAGAAGGTTTGTTGGGAAGTTAAACTATTTCACTGTGATTTGTCTAGATATTGCCTTTTGCAGTAAGTGTTTTAAGTCAGTTCATGTCCGCACCTACGATCAAACATTGGGAAGCTGTGGAGCATATTCTATGTTACTTAAGAGGAGCTCCTGGACTTGGCATATTGTATAACAATCATGGTCATACTCGTGTGGAGTGTTTTGTAGATGCTGATTTGGCTAGATCCAAAATTGATTGAAGATCTACAACAGGCTATTGTGTCTTTGTTAGAAGGAATCTAGTATCGTGGAGGAGTAAGAAGCAAGGTGTTGTATCTCGATCCAGTGCGAAATCCGAGTGCAGAGCTATGTCGCAATCCACGTGTGAAATTATGTGGATACATCATCTCTTAACTGAAATTGGGTTAAATCATCATACTCCAACAAAACTTTGGTGCAATAATCAAGTTGCTCTTCATATTGCCTCAAATCCGGTGTATAATGAAAGAACTAAACATATTGAAGTTGATTGTCATTTTATTTGTGAGAAAATTCAGGAAAATTTGATTTCAACTGGCTATGTGAAGACAGGAGAGCAATTAGCTGATTTGTTGACAAAAGCGTTGAATGGAACTCGAGTTGATTACCTTTGTAACAAGCTGGAGATGATCAATATCTATGTTCCAGCTTGAGGGGGAGTGTTAGAGAATCTTAAATTATATGTTTCCTGGTAAATAATATTCTGAGTTGATTCTTAGGGATTTAGATATTTAGTTACCTTAGTTAGTCTTTTCTTACTTGTATTTAAATCATTATCTTCTTTGGATAATACACATTGAAATTACTTCATACTTCTGTTTCAACATACTAAGTATGGAGAAATATTACCTTTATAAAAAATAATACATATAGAAATTATATTTAAAATATACCAATCATTGTTTTCTTAATAGGTATGCCAAGTCAAAATTTGACAAGTAAAAAGGGATGAGGGAGTAAGTATTAAGCATTAAGTACAAATAAAGTTAGAGGAGAGGATGGTTATATTACCTGAAGCATATGAGTTAATCTTGAAAATGTCACCAAACATCAAATTGATGCATCACATGGAGTTCATTGAATGTGTGTGCACACACACACCATCATCATGTCACCCGCTTTAACATTCTCACTAGCATTATAAGTGACAACTTGTACAACATTTTCAGTCCGATTCTCTCAATATTCTTCTCAAACAGTGTTGTGGTCGGCGAGAGGCGACAAAAGGCGACAAGGGCCTGCCTCGCCACGCGGCGAGGCGAGCGGCGAGGCACTTGCCTTTTTGAATAAAGGCGCCAATTAATACCAAAAATTAAAAATATTTAATTGCATATTTTATCCAAAGTCTTAATAGCAATAACACATATTAGCAAATATTCAATTCAAAAACCAATAGAATGTCTAAAACTTTAAAGACCAAACAATTCAAAATACAATAAACCAAAACCTTAAAAGTCTATTCTTCTTCAAAATTATCCAACTCTTGAAGATCAAAATCCTCTACATCATTATATTGCTCTTCATCTTCTTCCTCCTCGTATTCTTCATCAATTAGTGTCCGAGTCCTACTTGAAGATGAACTTGTAGATGTACTTTCTACTCCTTTGCCCTTGTCAAGTACTGTTGATCTTGAAGAAAGTCCCCTAAGATGATAGATACTCTCGTCCGCTCCAATTGCCGTAGCAACACTACCCCAAGTAAGATCATCATCCTCATATACTAGTTCATCATCTTGATCTTCGGGGCATCCAACTAACCATTCATTTGAATCATCTATGTTATCCAAGCGAATTGGATCAATAAGATCATGAGCATCATAACGACGTTTCAATGTTCTATTGTACTTAATGTACACTAGATCATTGAGACGCGATAGTGTAAGCCTATTCCTCTTTTTGGAATGAATCTGTGCAAAAGTTATTGATATTAACTAGTTGATATTGATAATAATATAATATGAAAAATAGGATATAAATTTTTACTTACGTGTTCAAACACACTCCAATTTCGCTCACATCCAGATGAGCTACAAGTTAGGCTTAATACTTTCATGGCAAACTTTTGCAAGTTTGGTGTTTCACTACCAAATAGTGACCACCATTCAGCTATAATAAAATTAATTTAAAGGTTAGTGACTATAAGTAAGTCAAATAATTTAAGTAAGATCTAAATCAACCCACTTACCCGGTGACCTTGTGTCTCTAGCTCTTTTAGCCGGACCACAACCAAATAGTCCATCCGTCATTTTGTACTTAGGAAGCTCAGCGATTAGTGCATCTTGTATTGTTGTATCACGGACCAACTTCTCAACACATGCATAATACTCGGTCCACAAACTCTGTGATAAAGTTCCCTCTTCTTCAGCTTTATAATATAATCCTGGGTTCAAAACATGGCCTGCAGCATGCAAAGGCCGATGGAGTTGTTTTGACCACCTTGCATCAATAATTTGAAACACTTTCTCATAATGCTTCTGAACTCCACGAAAACCATGTGCAATAGCTTCTTTGGCTCTATCCATTGCCTCATAAATATAACCCGTTGGTGGTGTTTTCTCCCCATCCACCAAACGAAGCACTTTTGTCAAAGGGCTACAAACTGTAAGTGCCCGAACAACATCATTCCAAAAGTGGATAGAAATAAGAAGATTGGCAACTTCTTTCCCCAAAGTTTCCTTTGCAAATTTACTTGAATTCCATTCGGTTGAGAGGACTAAAGTTTTCAAGTTTTTTCTTTGTATGTACATAGCTCTCAAAGTTAAGAATGCCGTTGCAAATCTTGTCTTGGCCGGTTTCACCAAATTTCTTTCTTTGGTGAATTTTCTCATCAAGTTTAACAACAATGGCCTTTGACTAATGTAAGAATGGATTCTGATGGCCTTCTTAAAAACTGTTATAGAAAGATTAAATTAAATTAATTAGTAGCTAATGAATTATTGAGTATTGACTATAAAGAAACTTAAGAAAGTAAAAGGATAGGTTGATTACCAGAAGCATATGGCTTAACCTTGAATATGTCACCAAATATCAAGTTGATGCAATGAGCGGCACATGGAGTTCAATAAATGTGTGGATACGCACCCATCATCATACTTCCCACTTTGACATTCTCACTAGCATTATCGGTGACAATTTGTACCACATTTTCCGGTCCAATTCTTTCGATAGTGCTTTCAAATAACTTGTACATATTGGTGGAATCGGTAGATTCATTGCTAGCATCAACCGAACCAAGAAATACACTACCGATTGGAGAATTCACCAAAATATTGATGATCATTTTGCCATTTCGTGCCGTCCATTTGCCCATCATAATGGAACAACCAAACTTTGTCCATTGCACTTTATGCTCATCAACAGTTTTTTCAACTTTATCCACCTCTTTTTAAGGTGAGTGACTCTAACTTCATGGAATGTAGGATGCTTCATTCCGGGGCCATGTTGTCCAACCGCCTCAATAAATTTATCGAATGATTTGTGATTGACGCAATTAAAAGGGAGCCCGGCATCATACATCAAAATTGCAAAAGCACTTACCGCACGCTCTCTTAGAATTTTCTTTGTTTCTTTCATTCCTCCTCCTTTTTCTAAGCCTCCTTTTTGTGTTGATTTTTGTGAAAAATAGAGGTTCAAAGGTCCTTTCGTCACACTCGTGCGGTGGATGAACCTCCACTAGAAGATATCTTTTGAGTTTTGGAGGGAGGCCTCATTTCCGCATAATCATCCATTTCATCAAGATCATCAATATCAACAAATTCTTCCGGTTGCCTCATTTGAAATTTGGGATTATTAGCTATTTTGTTTTGCCTATAAGCCCTTATTTCTTCTCTGATTTCCGACGAACAAGTGACACATTGTTTAACATTTTTGAAACCACCCACTAACTGTTGTTTGTGTCGAGTTATTCCACCATTGAAAGTACTCCCACAAAAGTTACAATTGACCGAATCTTTCGTCGCTCCTTGAGTGCCATAATTCCATCCAATGTCCCTCTTTTTGCTAACATCCGCATTGATTATTAAATTCAATTAATTTGCTGTTTAGAAATATTGAAATAAATAATTAGGAAAAGAATTTTTTTTAAAAAAATTACACTTTACAGTTACACAAAGCAGTAAGCAGTAAGCACTTAGTGCCTGACTGCTGCTTACAAAAAAACAGTGTCTGAAAAAAAAATGAAGAAGAAGAACAGAAAAAAAATTGTTGA
Source organism: Solanum chilense (assembly GCA_032847665.1). Taxonomy (NCBI): domain Eukaryota; kingdom Viridiplantae; phylum Streptophyta; class Magnoliopsida; order Solanales; family Solanaceae; genus Solanum; species Solanum chilense. The sequence goes on along the minus strand of CM064973.1, from coordinate 36,443,241 downwards.
AGAAGAAGAGAGAAATCAGAAAACATTACCTGAAAACAGAGAGTGAGAGTCGCGAGGGTCGGACGTCGGAGGGAACTAGAGTCGCGACTCGCGAGGGTCAGTCGGCGAGGGAGAAGGAGAAGCTGAAGGTGACAGCGAGGGAGAGCGAGGGAGAAGGAGAAGCTGGCGACAGCGAGGGTCGAGGGAGAAGAGACACGATGGAGGAGAAGAGAAGAGTCAATTGATCGATCGATCGAGAGAGAGTGGCGATGTGGATTTCATAAAAATTTCAAAAGTAAAAAAAAAAAAAACCCTAATTTTGACTAATATTATTAAGTCAAAATTTTTTAATTAAAAAGGCGGCGCCTTTTCTCTTGCCTTTTCAGCGCCAAAGCTCGCCACGGCTCGCCTATTTATCCTCGCCTCGCCTCGCCTGAGAATGGCGATGAACCCTCGCCTCGCCTCGCCTCTCGCCTTTGGCGAGGAGGCGAGCGCCTTTCGTAACACTATTCTCAAAAGTTATAGGTTTTGGTGGAATAGGTATATTCATTGCTAGAATCGACACAATTAAGATACACTACGTATTGGAGAGTTCACCAAAATATTGAAGATTATTTTTCCATTTCATACTGTAATCTAGAAATGCCTTTGAAAATGGTGAGAATTGCCCTTAGATGCCTGATCTGAATCTCTGCTGGTTCACAAAGAACTGATGGGTCATCTGCATACAGAATGCGTGTAACCTCCAACGCATCAAGCCTGACTGTTTGTGCATTAAAACCCTTCAACCATCCTTTTCCATTTGCAATTCTGATCATGTGATTTGAGCCTTCATTGCTAGTAAAAATAGAAAGGAGAAAAGGTCCCCCTCTATATGCATAGTATGCTTTCACTGAGTAAATACGATTACTTGGTGTATGCAGTGCATACTATCATCTGCTTGGTCATTGATGTTGCATCCCTCTAGCTAAGAATTAGCAAGTAAGCTCATCAGTTCTTCCAACTCTCAATTTTGGACATGTTTTCTGAATCAGGGAGCCCAAGAGTTTCCTTCACTGTAATGTGAAATGGCCATAGTCAGGGTCACTGGCCATGTTGAAGAGATTGGGAATTCATTCAACAATATAACAATTCCCTACTCATTTCAAGAAGTTGTACAATACTAAAACCAAATGGAAGTTTTACTACAGAATACCCTCCCCCTTCCAGTACTAAATACAGAATTATATTCTGTGCAAGGCGGGCACACTTTGACACTCAAGTGAACTAAACTATTTATTAAGGTCCCCTTGTTTCCTTTGCACTACCTTGCGGTGCGAAGTCACAACGCAACGTCTTGGGACCTGAGATTTCCTCGATTTACATGGGAGGCTGTCATAGGAACCCCTGTAGGTCTCCTTATTTTCTTTGCATTTTTTTCCAGTTTTGGCCACACCCATTAAGCAAAACCACTTCCAACACGTGTTCTTCATCAAAGTATTAATGACCTTTCTATCCGCATGCAGTCTCTCATACTTTGATGCCAATTAAATTGCACATATATATTATGGTTAATTCTAATTAGTTAGGAATAATTTACAGGGATTTAGGACATCTCCAACCCTACACTCTATTTTACTCCCCAAATATAGAGTTCTCTATTTTTTTAGACAACCTACTCCAACCCAATTCTCTATTTCACTCTCTAAAAAAGAATCTTTTTCTCCCTCCTCAATATTGTTTTATTATTTCTATTTTCTTTTTGTTTTATTATTCCATAATATAAATCTTTTCTTTCTTTTCTACAAATAATCATCCTATATAATTTCATGTAATATAAAATTTTAATAATTTCTTGAAATTTTTTATTTAATATTAAATTGTATATTATTATAAATTTCTAAAGAATAACTACGAATAGTTGAAAAAAGAAATGCACAACCACAACCGCAATCACAATCACAACTTCTTTAAATGATACGCTAATTCCTTTTTCGAATATCGTTAAATCTTGAAATAACTTACCGGATTACTAAAGTATTGTTGTGATTTTTAAAATTATTATGTTATGCATTGTATCTATTGTTATCTTGTATTTAAATTATTATGTTATGTATTATATTTTTAAATTAAAAGCTTAATCTTATCATTTAAGTTTTGTGCATTCTTCATAGTGGAAATTAATATAACATCAAATTATATCACAAAGTCACAAAAATTGAAAAAATATTTAAAATATTATTGCGAGATGAAAGTAGTATATATAAAATAAAATATTTTAAAGATGTATATTAAATTATAAAAAGAATTGCATATATTAGAGATTTAATCAATAGCTTTATTAATTATAAAAAAAAGTAGAAATAATAATATTATTTTCAAAAGTGAAATAGAGAGTGAATAGTAGTTCTCCAAAGTCTATAATTGGAGAGTAGAGGGCAAAATAGAGTGGTTGAAGAGGACATTCTCTATTTTACCCTCCAAATATAGAGAATGGAGAGTATAATCGAGTAGGGTTGGAGATGGTCTTACATGAGTATATTGCCATTCTATTATTTGAATAAACGCTGCCTATTTTAGGTTACATTCATACAAAGTAAACCAGGCCTAAGTGGTCACTACATCTTGTTGATATTGATTGAAAAGTTTGATGGAGCTTAGCGAAATGATTGGTGTGTATTATGACAGGTTTCATCAGCTCAAATGACCAAGTAGCAGATGATCTTTTCTTGTTCTTTATAGTTCTCTCAGGCTGCTATCGAATATCCATAGACTTAGATGTCTATATGTATTTCATATGGAAAGTTGTACTATCATCTTGATTAATGTTGTTTCTGTTGTTGACAGGTGAAAGGTAACCGTGTGAATCCTAATCCATCTTCTTCAGATGGTGTAATATTCAGCAGTATTGATTTATTAGTAATGTTATATAGTAATTATGTAGCTACTGTTGCTTCATTTGCTTAAATATCCTGTAATTTTGCTATCTAATTTCCTTGCAACCCTGCTTTGAATTCTTCTTTTCTTTTGAGCTGAGGGTCTAGCAGAAATAACCTCCCTACCCTGCAAAGGTAGGCTAAGGTCTGTGCACACCCTACTATCCCTAGACTCCACTTGTAGGATTACATTGGGTATCTTCTTCTTGTTATTGATATATTTACTGAGTCATTCTCTGTGTTACAAATTTTCTTTATAATCATTATATTGTACTGTCTGAGTGCTAAGGAAGATGGGCTTTGTTATTTATTTGCTTTTAGGTGCTTGAAGTCTTGAAGAAATGCATTTTGTCCATTTCATATATCCAGAAACTTGGCGAAGTGGTCAAGGATATTTTATTTGGTGATTCTTCAATCCACAATGCACTCTTTCGACTTGTTTGCACAACTTCAGATGTCCTGGAGGTGCATCTTGCAACCTGTAGTTCCCTTAAAATATGCTAATAAACTCTAAATGTGCGCTGAATCTTTAGCCAGCATGCAGAATCCACACTTGATACCATTGCTGTATGTTTTCTTCAACAGAAGCTCTATTTTAGCCGGCTTTATGGACTGACAGATATTGAAGGATTACAGCAGGCTATTGTCTTGGGATTGGATATTCTTTCCAGTATGCTTTCTGATTTTTCAAGGGTATGCTTGATAAAACTTTTGCTTCTCTTTATAAACTTGCTGAAGGGTTGCATGCATTTGGAAGAAAGTTCACTATTCTTCAATCTCTGTGCCCCTGTTCCGTTCTACCTCAGGTTAAATAAAACAAAATCTTCCTCGTTTGTTACTTACTAGCTTATTTTAATAAGAACCGAAATGCTTGAGAAATTCATTCCGGAATGAAATGCTTTATTGTGGGTGAGAGAGGATGAGAATAATGTAGTGTGCCTTTACTTATTTGAGCTCAATTCTTCGAGTTTATTTTTTCTGGGGATCCAGATTAAGTTTGCTGTTGACAAAATCAGACATCAGTAATTCTTGCATCAATATTTTTGGAGCATATCTGCATAAAGCATTCTAATCTTTAATCAAGTGAAAGGTGTCCCAACTTGGACTTCGTGATCTTTGTCTAGTATTTTTCTCATACCGGCACCCTGTTGAGTTGTTTATTTTTCTCTCATCTGTGATATTTATAGATTTCAGAGTTTTCCTGCTTTCTTTACTGCTGGAATCAGTCTAAAACCTGCTTATGGTTCATTTCAGGTTGTGCCTACTTTCACTGTCTTTTGTCAAGCAGTCATGTCACAGACGGCAAAACCAGTGCCTGTGGTTACTGCTGTGATATCACTGATGTCATTCTTCCGAAATCCTGTATGTTGTCATCACTATTTAAATAAAAGCAATTTTTTTTCTTGTGTTGCAAAATTTCTTCGATGTTGTGGAATTTTCTGCTATTTTCTCTAGTGCATTAATACATTTACTAATTTGCTGCTTCTTATGGTGTTAAGGTTTTGAAGATTGTGAGTCCCTATTCTTCCTGTGTTATCTTGGTTTCAGTGCTGATTTCCCTATTTTGGTCAGCTTTTGTGCTGACCCAGTAGTGAAATCCTGTTTCTCCAGGGCTGCTTCATTTCCAAACCTGATAACTGTGTTAGTCTAATCTAACTTTCGATTAGATTTCTTTCAGTCAGGTGCAAGTTGTCTCAGTTTACCAATGTCATATATGTAGTGGTAATTGTTGATTACCACCTCATCTGTAAACTTAAGCTGTCAAAGAGGGGATACATTATTTATTAAGGTCCCAAAAAGTCTTCTCATGTGTTAGCCTAATTCTTTTTTGCCGGCCAAGAATGAAAAAATACTCTATTTTTTTATATATGGGTCGCAGTGAGAGTACAATGTTGAACTTAGTGTCCGCTTCATTTACATGTGTAAGTTGTCACAAGGATAGTTTGGTATTGTTTATTTTGTTATGAGACAATAATGATCAAAACAAGACGTGTGAATTTCATCAACTGTCCCAAAGTCTCCAACAACTTTATGTTATGATTTAACCCGTTCAAGGTGAACTACTATCTCGGTCTTTATAACTTAAATTGCTTTCTAAAACAACTTCTCCCTCCATCCTATTTTATGTGGTCCCCTTTGACATGACACAGTGTTTAAGATTTTTTTTTGAATCTTGTGGTCTAAAACAATCCTCAGATATTTGTGTGGTTGTAAATCATTTTACTAAGGGAAAAAGTGAAATTTTAACGTGATATTGTTTCCAATTATATTAAGTTGACATTCTTTTTAGGACGGACTATAAAGGAATGAGTGCCACATAATATGAGATGCAGGGGGTATAATTTTCCTGGCGTTATGTCAGGTCCCAAATTACCCCCTAGACATGATTGGGCACCAATTGCACCCCACCGTCCGAACGAGCCTTTCTTGAGCTTCAAGTGCCTCATCTTCATGATCAAGGAGAGTAACTTGAAGATGTGTACTTGAGGTCCTTGAAGTGGGAAAAGCATGTTCTTGAGCCTCAAACCTTCATTTCAAACTCCCTCCAAGCCCGACACAGTTACTTGATGAGATGCTCTTCAACTCCCAAGCTTGCCTTGGCGTGTATGCATCACTTGTGGTCTTGAATATGCCATAACATTCTTACACATTTGTAAGATTTTTGAAACTTGTGATTTTAAATATGCCATAACATTTGTGTGGCTATAAAAGTTTCTTATTAAGGGTAAAATTTAGAAATGAATCATTCTTATTGGAACTAGACTGAAAAAAAGAAATAAGTTTTACTTAAATACAAACATAAATGGCTTTCTGGGAAAGATCCAATCTTCAATACATAAAGGAATTTCATGGGTGCACCTAATCAAAATGAAAAATATCCTTCTCAAGTGCACCAAGTTATTTTTACCTCCTCAAAAGCTCTCTTATTTTTTTCTCGCCAAATAACCCAAGCGGGTGCAAACTTCAATGTCTTGCATCTTGTCCTTCTACCATGTTTTTAGATGAACATAACCTCTTTTATAATGTCTTGTATCATCTGAACTGACCCAAACCATCTAACGATTTCCACCACAATCTAGCTGCTAAAAAAATGTATGAGTTGGATGTTGAGATCTTCACCTGAACCCTTTCACATAAAGCACCAACTGACATAAATAACCTTCCTCTTCTCAAAGTCTCAACTGTCAGCATCACCTGTCTTATTGCTAACTAAGTTTTAACACACATTCTTTTAGGTACCTTAAAGATCCAAATCGAACGAAATGGAAAGACAACCTCCCCTGTCAAAGGCTTCTCATAGAGAGACATAATAGAGAATTTTTCATTATTACCCATCCACTTTCTGAATAGTGGCTATGTTGTGGTGTACATTGTTGCAGACTGTATAACCTTGCCACCTCCAAGTGTCTTAGGATGCTGTGGAGAAGGTGTAGAAAGAGCTGACATGTCAGGTAGGGGGAAGCAATAAATGGGAGGGCAAATTAGTGGTGTACAATGGAAGGAATAAGGAGATGGGAAAGGGAAGTGAGGTGGAAGAACAAAATAAGAATACAAATGAAGGACTAAGGAAATGAGAAAGGGAAGACAGGATGGAGAAGTGAATAAGAATGAGAATGAAAATCTTACTAAATAAAAGGTTGGAAGGCCTAGCATTGACTTGCATTGCTATGACATCACGACCCCTTTATCTTATGTTGTCTCAACCAGAGATTTGTAGATAAATTCGATATTCCTTTCTAACCATTAGTTGAACATATGTTGCAACTTGACGATTGCGTTAGATAAAATGCATGTGTTTCATGCGTACAAGGAGCGTGAAAATGATGATTTTTAGACCACGAGTCAAATAAAAAGAAAAAGAACAATGAAAAAATGGTTCTTTTTTTCCCTCTCTAGCATCCCCCGCCTCCAGTTCTTTGCATGTGCCACTGTTGGTTTCCACCTTTGCACCACTGTGTGTCGCCACCATTCTACACTAATTTTAGCCCAAAATTTTGCTCTCCACCCAAACCCCCTCGGGAACCACCCTATTATCTCTATATACTCATAAAATCACGTACCCTCCGATAAGGAACTCGAGCAAAAATCAACAGCCAAAATTCTTAGAATAAAAATTTTAACCTTAAAATTTTCAAGTGGATTACGAACATTGAGAATATGAATTCTCTAAATTCAACTTACCCTAAAAATTCTGAGTGAAATAAATGGAATAGTTTGATGAATGAATTTGAGAGGGTAAGGTTTTGGATTTTTATGACAAGGTCACTGTTTTTTTATGGTGAAGATGGTGGACTGTGCTTCCATGGAAAAAGATATCAACAGTGGTTCCCGGCTAAGTGTTTGTAGCTGTGAGATGGAATGGTGGTCTGTAGTGGTAAAGAAATCAAGGATATGGTGGTCTATTGGGTGTATTATGATGGAGGAGATGATCCTTAATGGTGGAGAATTGTGCCGGCTATATATGTATGATAATTGTGTCGACAAATTGTCTTACCTTCTGGATGGAAGAAGTGAGCATTTACTGTAAATGGTCATCGTAAATTGAGCAAAGAAGACTCTACCTCCACGAGGTAAGGGTAAGGTATGCATGCACTTAGCCCTCACAGACCTCACCTATGGAATTACACTGGGTATGTTCTTGTAAATAGAGCAAAAAGACCAAACTCTGTAGACCCATTTTGATTTCTTGAGCATCAGATTTAATCTTTGTTTTTACTTTAAGAGAGTAGTCCTTGAGATCAAGACTTAAGTGTAAAGTGTAAAATGTATCTGTAGAAAGTTACTGACCAAGACAAATCTTGAAATTGTCAAGAAATAATGAAGAGAATGATCAGCTTCATAGAAGTAAAAAAAGAAGACAATGGTGGATTATCTCTTGCAAGTTACCCTTATCTCTTGCAAATTTACTTTGAAGACTTGAGAGAAGTTTGGTCGGAACTTGCTAGTGCCATTTCTTTGAACCATGGGTTGTATGTGGGAACTTTGACACTGTATTATTCCCATAAGAGGAGAGGAACTGCTATAGAATCAGTAGAGCAATGAAGGACTTCTCGGAGTTTGTTGGTGACATGGAGCTGGTTGATCTACAACTATCGGAGGGCTGATATACATGGAGACAGGGTGACATAGGGAAGTTCTTTTAGGTTTGCCAAATCTCTAATATCAATGGACTATAATGAGAGCTATAGGAATGTTAAATGATCTATTCCTCATACAGTTACATCTGACCATTTTCTTGTGATATTGCAATGTAGCTATTGGGATCCAGTTTGTGTGTCAAGGGAAGACCTGACTATGTTTTGGCTTTCAAACTAAAGTCTCTCAAGGTTAAACTCAACCAGTACTCCGTTCAAAGAAACTTGGAGTTGCAGAAAGATTGTATTCTCAATCAATTAGCTTAGCTGAAGGAAATCAATGATCAAATGAACATGAATGAGGAAGAACCGGTAACGCAAGCATCTTTAACTATGGAATTTGAAAATATTGCAAGACATGACAAAGTGGCTTGGAGACAAAGATCCAAGGCCTTTTTTTTTTTATAAGATAAGGGTAACTTTGTATTCACAAAAAAATCATCACCCAAGGGATGATGAATTGGAAACTTACATCCCACAGGGTGATGGGCACACCCTCAAAAAGCCATATAAAATTACAAGTTCCCTTTAAAATCAACCATCTCTATGCTTTCCCCTACCAATTCTTGTTTACACCAAAAAAATAAGACTTAAGCATTTCAGTTCTATCTTCTGAAAACCATCATTTTGACCTTCAAAGCACCTAGCATTCCTTTCTTTCCATAGAGTCCACCATATACAGGCTGGAATAGTCTTCCACCAATCTTCACTTTTCCCTCTGTTGCCAATTCTTGTCCAGCTATTAAGGAGCTCCATGGTTGTCTTTGGCATCACCCAACCAACCCCTAGTATACACAAAAACATATTCCACAATTTTGAGGCTGCTTTACAGTGAATGAACAAATAAATATTTACTTCTTTTTTCTGCTCACACATAAAGCATCTTGAGCAAAACTGCATCCCCCTTCAAGGCCTTGTGGCTAAATAAGAGGGACGAAAATACAAGATATTTCCATAGAGTAGCAAATTATCATTAAAGACTTAAGAACATTGGTAGTTGTTAATTGTGTGTCTGTGTGGGGTGGAGGTGGGGGGCATTCTGATCAATCCAGCTGATATAGAAAAGGAAATTGTCACCTTCTATCAGAATTTATACTTTATATGTGAAGGATTGAAGCCTCAAGGCCATATAGGAAACTGTCCTAGGATCAATTTTTGTTTGAAGATAATGTGTTGCTTCAAAGGCGAAAGCCCCTTTTAAACACGAGATATGGGATATTGTGAAAGGATGTGCCTGGTACAGAGCCCCTGGACATGATGGAATCTATATGTTCTTTTTTCATCTAACGCGTGGTAGTTGCATTTCAAAATTACTATGATCAAGTTTTTTTTTTTCCTGAAAGAAGCTGTAATGCTACTTTTGTAGCCTTGATTCCAAAAAAAAAGTTAGAGACTAAAGGAGCTGATAGATTTCACGCCCATTAGCTCGATAGGGCAGTATATACACATTCATTTCCAAACTCTTGACTGAGAGATTGAAGAAAGTAACATTCAAATTAGTGGCCAATCAAAGAATGACTTCCATTGAAGGAAATATATCATGGATTCCATTTTGATTGTCAATGAGATGTATATGAGAATTAGAAGCAAGGAGCCTGGGATCAATGCAAATTTGATATAGAGAAGATTTATGATTGTCTCAACTGGAGCTACATATCAGAAACTTTGAGGAAAATGGATTTCGGTGACACATGTTCAGCTGGACTAAATGTTGCATCCATACAGACATACAATTAGGTCTTGGTCCTCGTATATGGATCACCAATTGGTTCTTTTTCCATCCAGAGGGGCTTGAGATTGGGTGATCCCCTATCTCCTATTTATTCATCGTAGCAATGGATATACTTAAGGATGGAGGTTTTAATGTGAGTTCAATGATAGACAACATTCTGGAGAATTCTAATATGTAATGTGCAGATGACACCCTGGTGTTTTGTGAGACCAACTGTGAATACTAAGGATTATTTCCATTCTCTTTGAAGATGTAAGTTTTTTTATCTAGTAAATGATGTGAACTAGTTTCATTTTTAGGTGAGTATTCGTGGTGGAAGAGTTGGGGCTCTACTTACTGTATCTAGGGATGCTTTTGGGAGCCGAACACGAGATAAAGGATATATAGAATAGAACCTTGGTGAAATGTTAAAAGAAATTAGTCAATTGAAAGAGCCAATATAGTTCATTGGGAGGAAGGCTAATTCAAGGACCATCGAAATTTGAAACAACAGTTTCCAGAAATGTATATAATTTCTCTACTATTGGTGGCATCGGTAGAAAAACTATGGAGCAATCAAGACTAGAATCTCACTTTCAGAAGACCACTTAACAATTAGGAAATAGATAGGCTAGAAGATCTGCTTACAACTTAAGAATATGTCAAGGAACTTTCAACATCTGAGCATAACATTAGGTGGAGTGGGGAGAAGCAAGGAAATTTTACTGTTAACATCGTGAACAAGGCATTGTACTCTTCTAACAATCAAATTGAGTGTTAACCATGGAAGGTGAAAATACCATACAAGGTAGCAGGCTTCACTGTGTGTTAGCTAGAGAAGTTGTTCTTAGACATGATAACCTTTGGAAAAAAGAACATCTATTATGCTCTAGATGCTACCTTTGTGGAGAAGAGGCAGAGACAATTGTTTGTCTCTTTTACATTGTAATACTACTCGGCTATGGAGGATGTTTCTCAGCTTAAGAGTTGTAAGTTGGAGCATGCCTAGGAGCATAGTTCTAGCATGTTGGAAAAGAGAAAGAGCTAACTTTTTTCAGAAGGAGAGGTGGAAGGTTGTCTCAACTTTATCTGGTGTACAATGTAGAGGAAATGAACAATAAATGGTTTCAAGATAAAGACGAAGGGCTAGGTACTTTTGTATTTTGTTGTAAAGAAGAATGTGTTGGAGACTATGAATCAATTTTTGATGTTTTAGACTCCTTTTAGCTGATGAAGGAGTTGTGTAATTTTGGATGGTTATACTGTCCTTTCATTTATATACAAACTAGTAAAATAACATGCGCCTCGCGCGGGAATTTTGTATCACAAAATTTATAAAATAATACTTAAAACCTATCAATCAATAAAATTAAAACACTATTTTCTTACATATAAGATTACATAGTAATGAACATTAATGATTTTATAATTTATCCTTTTGCTTTTAGGAAGTTTACTATTTGATATATTTGAGGAATCAAATGAACATAGTAAACAAATATTCTTATTTTAATTTGTAGAAAGTTCAGCCCTAACTTTTGCTTTACAAATTCATTTTAAAGTTCCTAGTTTTAGTATATTGTAAAAAGGAAGAATGTATTATATTGGACAACAATTCAATTTATCATATATACTTGAAAGGGAAAAATATCACACAAAACTATTTAGTTTGTTTAGGTGCTTTTTTAAAATTAGCATAGTAGAGTAATTAAGTTCAAATTGAAACTACACTTCTATTCCAATTGCAATGTTGATAAACGCATCTATTACTTCAAGAAAAGTATCTACAACTTGCTGTAAACTTGAGATTCTATTCATATTTCATATTGAATATGAACAATTAATTTATTGGGTATTTATTTATGACTTTTGGATTAAAAGAGGCTCTAGTCTAGTCATATTCCTCTATAGGTCATTCGACACAACATCCTTGAAGTCATGTGAAAAGTTTATTATTTCTTGTCTTCTTTTGGTGGTTCACATTGCACATCAAGGTACAATAACGTTTTTAAGATCGTGGTGTCCTTACAATGACATACCAAATTGAATTTTGTCTTCAAGAGATGGTAATATATATCTTTAAGAGACGTTTTACTATACATTCAACAATTTCAGTGGAGAAAAGATACGTGAATACTCAATTAACGCGTGTTATTAGTCTGTAATAACAAAATACTTATAACAATAACTTTGCAGAAAAATAAACAACAAAGTTTAAATCATGTACTCAAAAACAACAATAAATAACATAAGCATAAAGTAATGACCGTAAAAAACATACCAGGATCGGTAAAAATATAATGAAATAGAAAGGAAAAATTCGAGCACACTGAATGCACACTATTCCTCTATGAAAAATATTTTCCTCTAGTATCCAAGGATTAAAAGAATAGATTCCTCTCAACATAGAACGATTCTATTCACCAGTGTATTGATACAAAACTAATGGTATCAGTGAGCCATTCAACAGGAGTAAAGTACACAAATATTTTATTGTGTAGAAAAAGAAAGAAGAAAATGTTCATGATTTGCGTTGTTATCCCTCTATTTATAGACAACAAAGGGTAGTGTGAACATATTCTTTTGTGCCTTATCGGAGAGGTCACAACTCTTTGGAAAAGTAACGACCCTTATGAAAGGTCACAACCTTTCATAAAAGTCACAACTTTTCATAAAAGTCGCAACTCTTAATAAAAGTTGCAACTTTTATTAAAGGCGCAACTCTTCATATTTCATTCATACCTTTAAAAATCCAACAACGTGTACTTCATATATCAATTCAAAGCTCTAATAAATGACATTGACATTCAATCTATATTGTACCACCCAACTCAAATCACCAAAGGTAAAGGATTATCGAGAAACGGTAGACTAATGCATTCAACAATGCATGCAACAATGATATGTTACTTTTCTCAAAAACTTTGAACTATAAAAATAAATAATTTTGTTTTTCTGATTTTAATATTTCTTTTACTTGTCGTGGGTTGTGGTATCATCCATCTCTGGGAAACTGAGGAACACACATTATCGGAGGGGTTCAAAATACTTGTTTTAAACGAGTTGAAGTGTCCGATGAAACTCCATGGAGTGGGGTGGCCAGGACTTCAGACGGTGTACGAAGAAGTTTTCTATTAGACTACCAGAAAATATAAAAATTGACATTCTTTCTAAAACACGAAAATGTAGAAAGAGGGCAAGACCTGCTTCTGATGCTTTGCAGCATATTAAAAGATGCGATCTTTTAATGAAAGGAGCTAATGAAGAAAATTAGTTCGGTATAAAATGCAAGAAAATTAACTAACATTAGCATTATCATTCTCAATTTTTTTATCTAACATAAACAATTATTGTTTTAGTAAGAAAATTGAAAAATTAATCGGGTGAAATATATGAAGCAAAAAATCAAGTTAGTCAAGTTCAAGAACCATTTTCTCATTGAATGTAAATTTGCCTATTAAATTTTCCGGTGACTAGTTTCCTTGCAATTTCTAGTTTCGGTTCCTAATATCTACATCATTCATTTATAATGCTGTGTTAATAATCAATTTATTGATTTGCCAACTCTATTTATTGTCTAGTGCCACCCTCTTAAAGGCGGAGGTGGTGGGTGCATGCTTTAGCGCTTTGAATACAGCAGAATCTCTAAGAGGGAAGTCACGTAGGTTCAGGTTTATATGTGCCTCTAGTAAGTATTAAGAAACACTAGGTTCCTCAATGAAATGTGACATGATTCTTATGAAAACCCAAGTGCTGACTGCACAGAGAAATAATATGGATTATTTTTATAGTTTTAAAACGAAGTCAACCTATTTTTTTTTTAATCTAATACTGAACTTTAGGATAATGTAATCTACAAGAAAGAACTTGATCTGCAGAATGTTTCTGTAAAAAACTCTGTGCTGCATCAAGGTCTCTCTTTTTTTTTGGGTGGGGGGTGGGTGGGGAAGAAAAAACTCAAAAAAGTATTAAACGGATATACAGGTTTCTGATGATGAGCAATATTTAAACCATTTATTGCATGTATGTGTTTAATTCGTTGAACCTTTTGCGCTCTCCTGTGCACTCTTCTGTTAGTTAAAGGTTGCAGCTTTTTTAAGGTAGTACCTATCTACTTCTCCCCACTATTTTTTTTTATTTCCATGTAGTATCAGAAATTACAAGAAATAATCTTCTGTTGGTCAAAATAGAGTCTTGGCATTCAAAAGGAACCAAAATAGGTTCCAGTGAAGTTATTCCAACGTCTAATATGGTTTGTAACTGTGCTAAACGCAAAAATCTGCTGCCAATGCAGAAGATACAGGTGGGTGCAGCAAGACTGCTCTCCAGGTTGTTTATTATTAGAGACGACTCACAATCATATGCAATTAGCAGTGTATGTTTCGGTCTGGATGACAAGCAGGTTTAGCTTTAAAATATCGCTATTGCTTTTCTTAGAAGTTTATTATTATGTGAAATAAGTGTTAAGCTACTTTAACTGATCTCAACTTATGCATTTGCAGATCTATAATTTTAAAAATACCATTTGTAGCATTCTTTGTCAAGAGAAAGTAGAAAGTGAGGATCTCATAATTGCTACTTTCAAGATGCTTACTTCTGCTGCCCGCTATCAGGTAATTTGTCACTTGTTACTTTCTTTTTGAGCTCATAATCTGCTGCATTGCTGCCAGACCAAGGGATTTCCTATATCTAAACAACCTATTGCCCAGGAGCATTTAAAGCTATTATCAAGCCTAAAGTCCATGAGCCCTTGAGCTTCAAACTTGATCCAAGTTGATTTTTTACCAAGGTCATGGGTAAAGTAGAAAATGATGAAGATGGAAGGCGTTGTATTAGTTCTGCCCCAAATTTTACCTTGAAATAGAAATATCCCGCCAATTATTTAAAGGAACGAAGGAAGGACAGCTCTGCTGTATTATGACCATTTTGCCTCTAAATCAATTTTATTGTCATTAAAAAATGTTTTCATGACTATATTATGCATCTTTATTCAAAGCTTCTGCAACAGTTGCTCACGTTATCTTCAGTATTGTTTTGTTCCAATGGGGTGAAAGTCAATAAATAGCTTCTTATGACCATTTTTACCTTAAGCAATCAAGTGGAGAATGTAAACTCCTTGCTTCACACAGCTGTAACTTATAATGTGTGTTTATATGAACCAGCCAATCACCATTGTTAGAACTCCCACATCGGAAAAGGGATGGGCAATTGGTCTCCTTATATGTACTTGGACATTCTTCATCCTATGAACTAGCTTTTGAGGTTGAGTTAGGACATTATCCATTTCTTTGTATGATATTAGAACTAGACCCAATGTGGGCTACTAGGAAATGGGGCATGGAGGTTGAAATATCCCCAGTCCATTAATGTGCACGCACCGGACTGGATAGAGGAACCCCTGATAAAAAGAATATCCGGATCTTGGCTCCTTATAAGGCTTGGGCTAAATAAGTTTCCAGGGCCAGTTGTGTAGCATGGAGTTGCAGGAGCATAATTGCCTGTAACACTTTACATGTTGTTGCCTTCTCCCTGATTGGGCCATTTTATTCTATCTGTAGCAATAGGATTCACGTTTCCTTGCAGCAAATAAGTGTAGAGGTGTAGGAGCTCAAATAATCCCCAGTCATAGAGATTCCTGTACTATTTCGTAGTGTTATGTTCCAATTATCCCATTCTCTGTATGCAGCAATAACAGCGGTATCACCTTTTTCCTTATCCAATGCAACTCCTCACAGTAACTGTTCCTATCATTTTAGATGTCACTAAAATGTATTTATTTGATCTTTTGTTACTGTTAGTGTCTAATCCCTTAATAGATTTAGTTTTAAGCACTGAATTGGGTATGAATAAAGATTATAATCTTTGGCCCTTTCTGGTATTTAAATTGTAAACCATTCTTTCGTAGGCTTCTTTTCTTACCGCTGTGATCGCTTTGGAAGAAAATCCAATTTCTGAATCATGCAAGGGTGACAATCATCCAGCCAACAATGATGCATTACAGTGCAATGCTGCAAACTTATTGGATTGCATATGGATTTATGTTAAAAGATCTGATGATCTTGTGATGACGTAAGGTTTCTAGTCATTTTTTGTTATGCCATAAATGATTTCATTATTCCTTGTGACGTTTAATTATTGAGGTACTCCATGATTTGATTTAAGAGTTCTTTTTTGGTTTCTTTCAGCAAATCGCGTATAATGTGTAATGTGCTAAACTTCCTAAAAGCATTATGGCAAGGAGCTGCTCATTATACAAGTCTTCTGAAGCAGCTGAGAAATTCAGACTTCTGGGAAAAGCTACTGATTTTTGCTGTGCTCTCCATAAGTAAGAAGAGTTGCCAATCTGAAAGCACGACCAAATTGGAGCTCCAAAATCTGGCATACAAATATCAGTGTCAACAAAATGTATTGGATGTGGTGGCCTGTGAAATGATCCTGCAGAAAAAGATTTTACATTCTGAGTTGGTCACAAAAGAATCTTCTAAATGTTTACATAATGGGTCAGATGGATGTAAAGTAGCAACAGCTGAAAGTTCATGTAACCTGAAGGAAATTTTTGGAACGTGGTGTGGGAGCTCATTGGATGCGGAGACTATCAAGACATTTGTTTCATTTGAGTATGATGATTCTGTAAAGCTGCGTGCAAGGGTGAGCTGTATTTCCTGGAACTCTTGTTTTCTGTTCTGATTGTACGTAGTAACTAAGTCTCCACATTGATTTATGTTAGCTTACATCATTGCTGGTTCTGACTTTCAGCTTCATGTTGATAATGCATGTGAATAATGACAGGCATTCTATTTCACTTTGCTATTTGTACCTTTGGATTGAAGCTGACTCCTTATAGTTGCTTAGATTTTAATCTAGGTCTTCATTTTCTTAACTAGGGTCTTGAGGAGGTGAAATAAATTAGTATAATTAATTAAGTTGCAACATAATGTGTTAGAGCTAGAATGTTTGAGTTAGTATACCCATCAAGTTGCAACTTGAAGTGTTAGAGGTGTTGAGTCTTCAATTTTATGTCACATTGGACTACATGTGTAATGTTTGACATAGGTAATATTCACATGGTGCATTTTTTTTCTTTGTTAAAAAAATAGATGCATCGTGTGCTCAACAAATTATCAAGTCAGCAATATGGCTCTCTCTCTTGTTTTCTCTAATGACACGAAAGCCTATAAGATCTTGATAAAGACCTTATCAGATTCAACCTATTAAATATCACATGTGGTTTGTGAGTTCAAATCTCTTTCTTTCAATTGTTTTATAGCTATCATCTCCCCGTTGTTTGTTCCCACTGTGTTTGCATGTGCTTGGATGGTGATGCCGGTGTGGCAGTTTTCTTCCGGGGCTAGTAATGTCTAGCGCACAGCCATTGAGGATGACGGATGCAGAGCGTGGTGGTTTGTTATGATATTACTGCAAGGAATGGAACTTGAGTCCCACATTGGTTAAATGGGGAATTGATGTGGGGCTTGTAGCCTTGGGCTCTCCCACCTCTGTAACTAGCTTTAGGGGTGTGGTTCTCCTAAGGTTGTATCAGGCGCTTTTTCAGTTCTCTAGGGAGTTTTCAGTTTTTCATGTAATCTCTGCTTACTGTTTTGTTTATTCTGAATGTCTTCTAAAAATATCACCTCCAGAGTGATTTGAGTTGTTCAAAACAGCTTATCTCTTTTTAATTGATATGAGGCTTTTTCAGTATTTTCTGGAAACCTTCTTATTGTCCCTTGGTAATACATCAAATCAGTATGCCTTAAATCATTAGTGATAGTATTTGCAGGTTGCTGCTGGTCTGTTTGCTGTGCGCATCATGTGTAAAGTAAAAGGTGGTGATAGAGGAAGTTTGTCTGTTTCACTTGTTGATAAAATTACTAACCTGTGGCAAAAGGTTTTATTCCTTTATTCTTTTTGCAGCATTTCAAACGATCTTGCATTTCAAACAATCAGAGATACTTATTTTCTACATTATGTTTGTTTTCCTTTTTACAGTTGAGGAAGTTGCCAGCCTTCTCTGAGTTGATGGCTATTTATACGAAGCATGGTTACCGGTAAGTGCTTGATTTTTTCATGCCTTGTGAAAGTGAGACTGGTCCTGGAACTGGTTTGTCTGTTATTTATTACTCCCTCCGTCCCAATTTATATGAGTTAGTTTGACTTGTCATGGAGTGTATGAAAGAAGAAAAGACTTTTGAAACTTGTGGTCTAAAATAAGTCCTATATATTTGTAAGGCTAGAGCCTAGAAATAATTTCATTAAGGGTAACATGAACATTTTAAAGTTAAATCGTTATTAATTATAGAAATATGTCATTCTTTTTGGGACTGAGTAAAAAGGAAAGTAAGTCATATAAAGTGGGACAGAGGGAGTAGTTCTCAGTTATTTTATGAGAGTGATATCCTGATCATAGTCTTATTTGGCGTGAGTAGTTACTAGTGTGGGAAATTTATAGTAATTGTTACTCAAGAGTTGAGGCAGAATGGACCAATTGTGATTACTTTTTGTTAAGTAATAATTTAAATCGACGGGGCATGCATGTAATTATACAAAAAAAGGCAGTTGGGACGAAGCATTCCGCATTCACGCAGGGTCTGGGAAGGGCCACATCCCAAGGGGGTGTGATATAAGCAGCTGTTTCCCATGGCTCCAAATCCACAACATATAGGTCACATGGAAATAATTAACCGTTGCTCTGAGTCTCTCCTTCATGCGTGTGATTATACAACCGAAAAGTATTTTTCGAAGCAACTGAAATGCAAAATACCTTTTGTATCCAGTGGATCAATCTATTCTACAAGTTACACAAACTCAAGACTTATTCTTTCTTCCGTCTACTCTGTTGTCTTCCAGTGGAGGAAATGAACTGGACGACTTAATTCTCAATGATTTATTCTATCATCTGCAAGGAGAGCTTGAAGGTAGACAGATTTCCCACATGTCATTCAAGGAGCTGTCACAATATCTGCTACAGTCAAATTTCTTGCAAACATATCAGCGTAAGCACCATGAGGACATTTTCCCTCAAACTGATGGTGTCTGCTTATATGACACTGACCGTCTGCAAGGGGACATGGCTATTGATTTGTGGGATCTTTCGGATTGGAAAGCATCTAAAGCGGTTGCAGAAATGCTGTTGCTCTCTTTGCAGAATGTGAATGTCATGGTGTCACTCACAACATCCAAGCTTTCAGCTTTAATAGCTTTGGCAACTACTTTCTCCATATCTGACAATGATAATGTGAGTTTTGAGGTCAGTTGCATTTGACTTCTTATGCAATCTTCTAAATTCGAGCTATTTAGGATTTTCAATTGTATGAACTTATTTCCTTAAAAAGCATCGGCAACAGTGTTATCTATGGTAATGCTGTGAGCTCCATTTTTAGTTGCATGTCCAGTTTCTACATACTGTCTTCTAGATAATTTAAGTCATTACCTTTATGCATAACCTTTAAATCTTATATGTCATTAAATTGTGAAACTTCTTTGAATCGGGGCACCATGGTAGGTGAAGCTTTGTCATTGTTCAGATTATATATCAGAAGCATTATTGATGTTTGATATCGTCACCTGTCTGATTGAGTTTTCTTCCTTGGAAGTTTCTCACCAATGCTCTGAATTCTGATACCATATGAGAAATATTGGATGTTCATATTATTGAATGTGTATCTACGTTATTACACAAGTAGCATATTATATACCATTACTATTCCTATTCTAACAAAAACCAATTACATACCTAACTAAACAAGTTAACTGATAAACAGCCCTACTTAAGGTCTTATGTTTTCTAGAAGTGTTTTATCTTAACTTATATGCCAATAGAAAATATAGAGAACTTTTAGTACTTCAATTTACGTGAGTTTGATGCACTTGAGTCGAGGGTCTTTCGAAAATAGGGTCTCTAAGTCCACGAGGCAACGGTAAGGTTTGCATACGCTCTACCCTCCTCAGACCCCACTTGGTGAGATTTTACTGGGTATGTTATTGTTTGTATAATGTTTATCTGAGAAGAACTTAAATAAAACAACACCAAAAGTGAGGATTCATATAGCTGCACCCAACTTGTATTGAAGTGTAACTGTTGTTCGTAAAAATGTAGCAACTGTAATTTTGTCCAATAAAAGGGTAATTGTATATATTTCTCTATGTTTGACATGGTTTCCTTGTTTATGCAGTCACTTGATAATGAAGTTAGGAGTGGCAGAAAAATTCCTGAAAAATCATTGTCATCTAGCATTGATAATATATGCCAGTCTCTCCACCGCACAATCGAGCTATTACCTTCTGTTTCTGATGCTAGTGAAGACATAGTTAATATTCTTGCAGCTCAAGCAGAGTTGCTTTTCCACTTTACCAGGTCTCCGAGTACACATTTATCTTTATCGACATGCCTTCTGATATTAAAAACAGCAGGTTGTGGCCTCAAGGTGTTGTGTAACTGTAGGCAATTGGTTACTGGTGTCTTGCTTCCAATGAAGATATTTTTGATGCTAGTTCTCTTTTCACTCAAATCAAGTCGGAGAGGTTCTCACCTTGGAGTACAAACAAAAATTGAGCATAATGAAGCCTTAGCTGAGGCAGCTAATGTGAGCTTGGGGCTACTACCGCTGATTTGCAGCTGTATTGAACTTACCGAACATTGTTCCCTCTCTGTGATTATTACCGATCAAATAATCAAAGGTTTTTCAACACTTACTACTTGGTTCCCCATAATTCAAAAACATCTCCCAATGCAGCGTATTGTTCTTAAACTTCAAGATAAAAGCTCCTATTCAAACATTGGCATTATATTGAAGTTTCTTTTGACTATTGCACATGTGAAGGAAGGTGCTGAGATGCTTGTAAAAACTGGTTTCTTTGCATCGTTAAGTGTGTTGTTGGCTGACCTATCTAACGGTAGACCTCTCTCAGTAGTTGAGAGGGAGAGAAATCTGGCAGACACCTTTGAGAATATTGAAAGGGCTCAACCCATTTGGGGACTTAGCTTGGCTGTGGTTACAGCAATTATTAACTCTTTAGGAGAAAGTTCGATTTTCAATGTGGAACACGTGGTGACTTACTTCCTCTTGGAGAAGGCTGATCTAATTTCATATTATCTAAGTGCTCCGGATTTTCCACCAGATCATGATAAGAAAAGACTTCGGGCACTCAAACCACATACTTCATTGAGTGCTCTTAGAGAGATTGAAAATACAGTTATGTTAATCTGTGTTCTGGCAAAGCATAGGAATACCTGGTCAAGGGCCATAAAAGAAATGGAGTCACAATTAATGGAAAGATGCATACATTTATTGGCCTTTATTAGCTGCGGTACACCACGTCATGGGGAATCACAAGGAAGAGTTCCCCCCATCTTTTGTCATCCTACCCTTAGGGAGGAGTACGAGTGGCACAAAAAGCCATCATCTATCAATAGCAAAAATGGCTGGTTTGCTTTTTCTGCATATTGCTGCAGTCTAAATCCCAAATATTCATCTTTTTCGTCTAGAACTGGTACTGTGATCAAAGATCAACCAAATGAGCATCTTAACCTGACTTCGCAGACACACTTTTCAGATGCAATGTCTATTCAGATATACAGAATTACCTCTCTTCTCCTTAAGTTTTTGTGCCAACAAGCTGAAGATGCTGCTGCAAGGGCTGAAGAAGTGGGTTTTGTCGATCTTTCTCATTTTCCTGAGCTACCAATGCCTGATATCCTTCACTGCTTGCAGGTGAAACACATTTTTTTGTCTGCTTTATCTTCGTGTTTCCGTTCTTTATCTTTGGATGATTTATACATTGAGCTTAAGTCGTCAGTATTGTAATGTAGTTTGATGAACACAGCTGTTTCTATGTCCCTGACCTTATGGAGGCTTAAGATTGCAGGTTGACTTCCAGGATTTTCTCAATCTAACTAACCACCTGTCTTGTTTAAAGGGAAAATAAACAGAGCTAACAGAAAGGATCAGTTTTACTTAATTGCTTCTGCAGTATTGAGCCTTTTGTCCTCAATATTTATGTTTCCCCCGTTGTAGTTTGTTTATCTTAACCTTCAATTTTTCTTTTGAGATTTTGCGCTACGTTAGTCACTTCTAATGGGGGCTGTGCCATTAATCTCTTAAAGATGATAAATTTTTATTCTAATGTGAATGTGAGAAATACAAGTTTTGTGCTGTAGGATGTAAAAAGGAAGGAACTGCACCTAGTTTCCAACTCTGCATTGGTCAAGCATTATTTTAAAAAAACTTCATGAGGATACTGCATGTTGCCTTCCTAGAAGATATTTTCTAGCAGTCTTATGACACTCATGTTACGTTTCACCTTGGGGTTGTAGGATCAAGGAATATCTATTGTCACTGAGTTGTGCGAAGTCAACAAGTTGAAGCAGGTTTCTTCTGAAATACAAGGGGTCTGTGTTTTGCTGTTGCAAATTACTGTTATGGCATTGTACCTGGAATTTTGTGTGATCCAAATCTGTGGAATGAGACCTGTCCATGGACACGTTGAGTACTTCTCCAAGGAATTTTACGCTCTGACAAAAGGTAGTGTAATTATATGATTCTTTCTGCATGGTGTTTGTTATTTTTGATGGTTTCAATCTGTTACACTGTTGTTTCTTGCAGCTATGGAAGGAAATGCATTTCTGAAAGAATCTATGAACTCCTTGAAGCAAATGGTATCTTTTGTGTATCCTGAATTATTGCAGGCAGAAGATGTAATATGAAATTTAGGTTGTCTTTGAGCCCTTAAGTAGGTGAATCTCATAATATTGTTGATAATTAGTTGATTTCTTTTTGCCTCTTGATGTGCATTTTCTTGCTTCATATTATGTGAAGCCTTTTGTCCCAAAAATGGTTACTGGGGCAGGAAAGTTGGGGTATAGGCTGCGATGCGATTGTTGACAATGATGAAGGGGTTATGATTTCAGTTTGATATTTGAGAGTTCAAACCAATGTATGGGAAAGGAAAGAGTGGAAGTATCCCCCATCCTAGATATTATTTTTTTAGGATACATTTGCTGAAGAACATTTTGCAGAAAACGATAGTATATGTATATTGCTATAATTTTAGTGTAATGTTGGCAGCACAGATAGAAGGGGCTGCAGAAACCAGTCCAAGTATATCTTGACTTTGTATGGTTTGCTGTAGCTTCTGTTGAATCTATATATTTATCTTTATAAGATGACCTGACATTTTTCATTGACGGAAGATTCTCTTTATTCTTTAGTGATTCATTTCATCTAATAATTCATTCATTTTAGAAGTTAAGTAAAACAACATCAATAACCATTTGTTAAAACTCCTATTATGTCTATCATGATAATTCATCTATCTGTTTCTTCTAAATTCGTGTGAGCGGAAAAGCTTGTCGGTTAAGTTTTGATGATGAAAAGTGTTGAGACAACTGAAAAATACATCTTTTTTTTAATAGAACCACTTCCTCTGTCTAGTTCGCATTTTATCCTCTTATTTTAATGCATTTTGTTTTCTCAAGCTTGTCTTTTGCATGATTTAGATTTGTGACAGCTAATTATTATTTTAAATGTTATTTTATACCAAAATTATTCAAATTAATCCACCGAAGTTCAGCTTCTGGAGCCAATATTTATTTGTACCCAATGATCAAGTCTGTATGCATGTTTACCAATTCAAAAAACAACTCTAAATATGTGAATAAAGTCGTTAAAATTTGTGTACAAATTTCAAAATATTTTTGACTGAAATGTTATTTTAAAGCTGGGATAATGCGTAACTACTGCTTAATTATGATGGAAATTCTAGTGGTACACCTAACTTAACTAGAACTATTTTTAAATGGAATAAGAAAGTTGAATGCAAGTGAAGATCTAAAGAATTGAACACGTGTCATTTTTCAATTGGTCCATTTACGATTAGTTTACAATTTCTTTTTGCATATTTAATTACTTTTATTTTTTTCTTTGTAAAGTATTTATTTTATTTTCTTCTCACTCTAAACTTTATTCTTTTTTTTTCTTTTAATTATTTTCAAAAAATCATGTGTATTTTTAAAAAAATAATAAACTAAAAATTGTTCTATAATTTTGTACGTCTTAATTTTTTTTCTATTTTATATAATTTTCTTCACTTGTTTGATATCCTTCAAAATTTGCTTATTTTAAATACAATTTTTTAATTAAATTTGAAATTAAATCAAAAGAAAAGACAAACAAAATGAAAGGAATAAATAAAATCAATAAAAGAAAAAGGAGAAAAAGTTGAAAGAAGGTAAAGAAAATGAAGAAATAAAGTTTAAATACAAGACGAATGTAACGACCCGCTAGGTCATTTTGAGAACTAGGACTATTTTGACTCTTTTGAAAAATTTAAAGGGGTACTTTAAATTATTCGGTAACTATGAGTATTTTATTGATGAATTTTTGTTACATTAAAAGTATAACTTACCTAAATCCCATAGTGTAAGATTTAAATTACATTATATCCCTACTTTTTTTAAATTTACGAAAATCCCTTAAAAATAATGTTATTCGGATACATAGCAAATAAGTTGGATATATTAAATATGATACATTAAAACAAATTCAGTTACACTTTTAAAGGAAAAAGAATATAAAATTGATTGTTAGTTCCTCAAATCACGCTAATTTAATTGATTTCAATCTCTTCAAAATCTTATCAGATTTAATCAAATCAAAATTTAAATGTTCTTCTCCAATTCTCTTCCAAATCTATCCGCCTTCAATTCAAAATTTAAAATTTTTTTCACTCAATTCTATTCCAAATTCATATGGATTCAAACAATTCAAATTTTCATCTTTCAATATTTTTCCCAATCATAATAGATTTTAAAGTTGAAACCAATAGCGGATACATGATCATGAATACGTTCAAGAATCTGGAAAATCGAGGTGAGTTATGAATGATGCCTAAGTGAGATTTTAAATTTCTTTTTCCAATTCCTCGAAGATCCGTTCAATTTTAATTCAAAATCACAAAAACAATGAGAAGGTACATCATGAATATTTTGATTTTGCTAAGACAATGAAGAATCTGGAAAAAAAAAAATCTGACATTCAAAAATCTGAAAAAAATATGAGTCTCGATTTGCAAGTATAAAATAGATCAGAGTTTTAATTTCATAGTAAAATAGATATGACAATCAGAGGTATGAAACTACATATATTTTGTTCTTAATTCGATTTTTATTTATATTTTTGAGATGACCATTCAATCGTGACACATTAGTATTTGTGTTTCTTGTATAAATTGATAAGTACTATACTCCTACTAATTAGATACATTAAATAAGTAATCTTGAAATTAAAGATCAACAAGTTACTGTGTGATACATGTAATATTAATTTAAATTATTGTTTCATTACCAAATATCTAACATGATACATTACTATTTGTTTATCTTGTTATTTGTGGAATACTATACTTTATAAATGATACATTATGCATATATTTTGTTGTAAAAGCATCAAAATGTTCAAGAATGACGTATGTATCAGATTAAAGTTATATTTTGTACCTGATATAAGTATATAAGTTTAGTTGTTTGATTGTTTGTGATTGATGCATAGAAATAACTGTTTTACGGAATGTATCACTAATTTCTTTAATGTTAACAGGTTTTTGAATCATCATAGTATCTATATTCAGTCTATGATTCTGGAAGAAAGATATATTGTTTGCTTTGAAAGATAAATATGCAATTGTGGAAGATTTCAAGTTGATCAGATGCTTTTTTCTATAATTTTTTTTTGTTGATAATAATGTATATGATACAGTAAGGTTGTGAAAGAATAGTGCGTGTAAGCTGAAATAAAGTGTATCTATAAAGGTATCATTTAGTAGTTGATTATGTATTTGATACAATAAGATTATCAATGTTTACGTATTTATGTATCAACATATTTAATTTGATACATAGTGTTTTTATCAAAATAAACGAGATACATTGATAATTAAATATCAGATTCGTGAAACAAACAACGATTGTAGCAATGATGTATCGAATCAATAATAAAAGTAACAAGACTTATTTAAGAATCAAAATAAATGAGATACATTGTGTCTTTGATAGTGATAATCATGTAATGACTGATCCAACTATTTCTTTCTCTTTTTGTGAACTTGTATTTCAATGTAGATATAAAATTCGAATATGTATAAACATTGCAAATCAAATACGACTTTCTAGTTTTTGATTTATAACAAAAGATTTCTAACAATATGAATGAAATAAGAAAAATTTTATTTAATAATAAAATAATCAAATATGAAAAGAAATCCTAATATAATCAAATAACAAATATTCTTCCATAATATAGTAATTTGTGATTGATAAGGTATATCAATCAATTGATTTTCTTTCTATTAGTTGATTTTTATTTTTGTTGTTATTATTTTTTATATTTCTTTCTCCACGTTATTCTCAAATCTCAATCATTTGTTATTTTTTTTTAAAAAAAAATCATCACCAAAAAGTAAAAGAGTTTTTCTAAATCTTGATAACATATAATTTTTTTATGATTCAATCAATTTTAATTTTTTTGCTTTTTTTATAAGATTTTTGCTTTTATCTTATTTTTTTTCATTTTCTTAATCTGATTTTTTTTTGAAATAACGATTGATTTTTATCAACTTTAATGTTATTTTTACTTTTTATTATTATAATATGAAATTCTATTGTTGAAAAATAAAAAATTATTTTCTGAAATTTTGATTCCATTTTTGGTGTGGTATAGGGAGTGATTTATGGATTGAAATAAGGAAGGAATAATTAATTTTGGGAGTTAGAATTTATGTATCAAATGTTTGGAGTTTGGGAGTAAAATAAGAGATTTTTGAAAATTTTAAAACTGGCAGGGAATAATGGAGATTATGAAAAGAAAAGATGTGTATATAGGTAATTTGTCCTTAAAAATATAATTGAATAGTTAGTGGGTCACATTCATAATTAATAGATACTACTTGACGCATGTATATAATTGATTAAAGAGGGGTTTAATAATTAGAAAAACTACTTATCTAGACATATTGCACTATCATATATAATTTTACCTCTAGTTTAAAATATTACATATAATATCACCTTTTAATATTTATATCATAATTTTTTAAAAGTTAAATTAGATACACATTCCCCTTAGATATGATTTTTAATAATTATCTTAAAAATATATGTGCTTAATTAATGGGAATTTACCAATTCAAATTACTTCATCCCTTTTCACACCATCAGCCCACTCCCCCCACATTATTCACTATTCACGCACATACTATTATCTCCTTCTCCCTCGAACCATTTCAATACATTTTGTTTCACACACATCTACCATTACCCCTTTTTTCCTCAAGCATCTTTGCATACGTTAAATTCATAATCAATTCTCTATAATCAACATTATATAAATAGGTAAAGTAAGATTTTGTTTAGTTGTTTCGATATATTATATCGTAACTCTGTTCTTACCATGATTATGTATCTAATTCGAAGCTCTAATTATTTTAAAGTTTGAATTTAGGATTTTCATATTGTTTGAATCTATTGGTTTCCATACTTTTTAGTGAAAGAAAATTTACAATGAAATTAATTTCGAGCAAGGATTTGTAATTTTTATTTTTTTGAATTAATGATAAGACAAATGCTCTATACTCGTGATTTAATCATAAGTTTGTGTGTTTTAATTATATTGAATATTTAGATACATATAATTATATTTATGTGCTTACTATGTATCCGAGATATAAATTCTTGAATATGATGTATGCAATTGATACTTGATACATCATATTAATACGAGATACATATAGAAGATACATGAAATTGAAATTAGATCATATAAACAGATAAGTGAAATTAATATTAGGTTAGATAAATAGATACATCGAATTGATACTAGATACATTTATGATACATATAAATGTACTGGTATGATATTTATGTATCTAGTGTTAAGTTTGTTGGATACATCATATATTGATAATAGATACATCAAATTAATGAATTTATTATTTTAAGAGTAATAAAATGAAATTAGTCAAACTAAATGACCAAAATATACATGTTTCTGTCTATTTATTAATAATACTAATCAATATTATTATTTCAAAGAATACTAAAATAAAATTAATTAAACATATATACATTCCTTGATTTTCACCTTATATTAAGAGTTTTGATTAATTTAAATTTCTAAATAAATTGTCCATGTATTATGAAAATATGAAAATTTGTAATGACTCAAAATCAGTTACAATCAATTCAATTGAACAAATAAAGTACATATCTCGATTTTAAAATTCGACAGATACATGTATCTCGCGGATTCAAATTCATGCATCTCAAACATGAAATATGGTAAAAAAAAAAGTAATATTTAAAACTATCGAGAATCTTAGTAATTAAGAACTAAACTAGTTGGATTTATGTAGTTTGCCATAAATAATTTTGACTCATAACTCAGAAACCGAAATAAAAACTCAAAAAAATAAAAAATTAGGGCATTGTGTACAAACTTTTGCGTCATTTCGTTGGTTTCCAGGTAACCTTAGCAATGTCTTTCTAATTAATTTTATAGTAAGTATTTAATGTTTACAGTTTGGCGAATAAGAGTTTTATGGCTCTATTAGGGGGTTAATGTTATTGTAATTATTTAATTTGATAAGGGTTGTTTACGGTTGGTGTTGAGTCGTTGGAATACTAACCTGTCAACTCAATTTATGCAAACATTGATTCATTTATATGAACCTTTCTCTAGATAAGATTAAAGGCATAAGTCTTATAATTATCTCTTGAAATAGTATTATTCTCTTGAACTATTGTATGTGAACAACCTTGAATAGACTCTTAAATGCATGTTTTAATAGGATTAAACTTTGGTCTTACAGTGAGCATAAATGGTAATATAGTATTGCATGGAAATTGTGAATCTAAGGCTTAAATACTTCAAAAAAATAATGATAATAAAGTTAGGATTAAAGGACTGGTAATGGGCTAATGACGGTAATTTAGAGGTTTTACTTAATGAGATTCTGCATATTTTTGCTATTTAGTATTATTGTTCTTCTCGATGCTAGGGTACTGGGTAGGTAAATAGTGAGTCAAATTGTTGGAATTTTTCTTATAGGTATTAATTGCCATTGAAGTTTTATTATACGGGTATACGTAATCAAAATTTTTTATATATTGTATTACATAATTATCATTATATTTATGATATTTTGTAAATTGAGACTTAATCCTAGGCTTAAAAGTTTTATGAGAGTTGGTATATTGGTTGGTATCACAACTAGGAGCTTGAATTATAGCAATTTGATGAGTTATTGGTTTAGGTTAGAAATATACTAATATGAGGGTTCTTGAACTCACTTACTTACGAATATTGCATAATAGGCAGATTAGGAACGTTCCGAAACTTTGTGAAAAAGAAAGAAAAAATCTTGAAGATTCATGGCACAGGCTCGGCATTCGAGGTATGTTAAGACTTTCAAACTTTGTTGGATGATGTTTTCCTAATTAAAAGATTAATGGAATAGACAATGGGTAAGGGGAAAAGATGGGGGTCTCGTACCAATGGTTGCCGGCATTGGTACAAGTACTGGTGATATCACGGGAAAGTTTATTACTATTAGAATGTAGGTTAAAGCCCGAGAATGACAAAATATATGTGCGTTAGCTTATGTATTATTGACTTGAATTCTTTGTGTGATTGTATTTTCTTTGTTCTAGCCGTATAGTTGTGATAATTGAAGTGGTTATGTATTATGTTGATATTGATTTATTTTGAAGCATTAACTGATTTTGATGTGATTCTTGGTATGAATTGGTTATCTCCTTTACCACACAATTTTAACTTGCCATGCCAAGATATTAACTTTAGCTATGCCTGTGTATGCCTGGAATTCCTGTAGTAGAATGGAGATGTTCTCTTAGTCACCCTTCTTTGTCATGTCTAACATTTTGAAAGTGCCTAAATCAGTTAAAAGTGAGAAAATGCAGAAAAGTTGTCGAAGTCTGCAATTCTTTTCTTCCATCAGGAGTGTTCATGGCCCATGATAACACTGAAATTACTCTAAAACAACTCAAAGAATAAAAGAATGTTAACAACAAAAATATCCAATAAGAGAGTCGGAGTTGAATCGAGTCGGAGTTGAATCGAGTCGAGGTCGAATCACACAAACAGTGATATAATGCAAGGAATTCTATTAGGTGATTAAGCAAGCAACCCAAATCATTGCTGTAATAAGAACAAGGTGGATGATTCCACAAAATTTACAAAAAAAGTTTTGGTATCAATCATCACAATTAATCTAAAATTAGGAATTCAAACAAGTATAAGACGATCAAGGGGGTGTGGTTGTTATTGATGTCAAATAGGGGTACGTGTGATTTCTCAATAATGTTAGACAAACATGGATACTTTGGGTAATCTTCAATGACACTAATCTACTTTCAATCTCAAAGCATCATATAATAGGATCTCCTTCCAGTCTAATCTATGTGTATTACAACTCAACCGAATATCTTATTAATATCTCTTTTTTTTTAGAAGTTTTGACATCTAAAATCGAACAACAATTTCTCTTTCATGCAAAAAATAGAAATCAAATCTTAATATGCATCACGCGATTTACCCACTTCATTTGATCTTTTTGAGCATCAATCGAAGATAAAAATTAGGATTATGTTTGAAACCTTAAACCATATGTTATTCCTAAATAACTAAAAAAAATCATGAATGAACACAAATAAAGAGAGAAAAACTAAAGATCCGCGAAATTAAATCAACACCCAACCCTATAATCACACCCCTAAAATTAGGATTTTAGCCTAACATCATAAAAGAAAAAGAAAGTACACTCATATGTTTCGAGCCATTAGAGAGTTGAAATTAAGCAATAACTTTAATATCCACTTTGATTTGAACCCTCAAATGTTAATTACTATATTGTTCAAAATTCCCAAAAACTAAGAATATTTCTCAAATGGAGAAATATTAATTAAAATATCATCTAAATTGTTTACTGAAAATGATGAAAATTTTCATACATTCTCTCTCTCTCTCTCTCTCTCCCCTTTGAAATATAGTTTCCCGAAATTGGTCTAAAATTTCATGCACGATCAGTTCAGCTACATTAGTCGGGCTCGCCTAACATGTATGGTGGATTGTTGATTACCATTCATTAGCCTATTGTGCTTTCATTTACCTTAGAGATCTGTTACATTTGGCGATGAAAGTGCTAGCTCTCTCAATAAGTTTAGTGAATTGTTTCAATTTTAGTTTGCGAACCCGCCTTGAATATTTTACATTGTGAACCTTGTCACACTGGGCGAGGTCTGGCAAATTGGGACATCCGCCATTTTGGTTAGGTGACCACCTGTTGAGAGGTTATACTCCTTTCAATGTTTTTGACCTCTTTTTCATGTATTCATCCTTGCCCTTTAATTTGGCTTCATAGTTGCAAAACATAAAATTATAAGCTTAATAGAATATAAATAGATATTGAGAGCATTAATTGTTGAACTAAAAATTTCCCAAATGAGTGAAAATCTACCATTCATCAATACCCGACTTAAATTTTTTCTTGTACTAAAGTAATTCAAGAACATAATTAGTTCAACTTGTCTACAACATTTCTTAAATGGGAGATAATATGAAGGTGTGCTCACAAAACTACTAACAATCATATGTAATACTTAATCATTCTTAAAAAGATTCAAATGATGACTAGCTAATCTCAAACCAAGCTTAAGCTCACTAGTGATCCCTTCTAATACAAAATATTTTTCAACAAAAGCATTTAAGTTCTCTCACAACAAAAATGATTTCATGCTCTCACTAAGCACATTAATAAAAAATTTAGAAATTAATACAACTCTTGATCTCCGAAAGAGAAATACAAGCAAGCTTCATCCCAAAGCTTTGCCCATATTTTGCAATCATCATACAAACTAGTTTATGTAAGATCTCAATGGTCTTTTAGGCTTGTAATGGAGTTAAGGATAAAAGTATGGTAAATTTGACTTAGTGACTTCACCTTTTCAATGCAGTGTTGTACTCCTCTGCACCTCTTCTCAAGTTCTTTTCATCCTTTTCACTTGTAAACTCAAACATAATTTTTTTCACTCTAATTTTTGGACTACCCTTTTATTTATATCATAATTTCTTTTTCATTGAATTTTCAATCTTTTGATCACCTTTTTTATAAGTAGGAATTTCTTTGTTTTTTTTTTTTTGCTACAAACCTCAAGGTTGAGTCTCACTCTTCTTTCTTCTTTTTCACTTTACTTTTTTTTATTCCTTCCTTTCCGAACTCCCATTCTTAGGATTTTGGCCTAAGTTGTATATTCAAACAAATAAATCCATAAAAAATGATTTCTGGGTTAGAAGTTAGGGACAAATTTTGCTCAAGAGGTTTCAACAAGGTTGACAACAAATGGTTTAGAATTAAATGGTAGCAATATGGTTGCACACCCTCAGAAGGTATCCACTAAAGGTATGAACATTTGTGTTCCTTCTCATAATTCGTCCCAAAGATCATTTCTCGCATTCAACAAGGATAGACAATTATACTAATAAGGAAATATCTAGGAATCAGCATGCATGATTTCAAGAAGAACCTCACCATACATGGCACTTCAAACACAATCATTTTACAATAACTCTACAAAATCAAGGAACTTACATGCGATGTCCATGCAAGATTCACATCAATATGTATCAATACACAAATAGAAAAGATCATTCAAAAGTAACGCCACACTAATTTCTTCTTGCAACGTCAACACAAAACACATTTCTCATCATGATTACTACTAAAGATATCAATATTTGACTCAATGAATTGTCGATCATCAATAATGAAAACACAAGAAGTGTCAATCATTTAACATCTCCAAAATCATGGGGCAAAGGATAGAGAGATAAAATGAAATAAAAACTACCAAGTATTTAAAAAGAAACCAAATATCATGAAGAAAATCAAACTATTACAATATCTAAAATAAAAAAGAGACAACAACATACAATAAAAAATATTGGCATAAATGCGCTGGCCTCATAAAAAGTAACTAGTACTGTCCTCAATTCTATCAAAATAAGTATGTGAGGAGAATGAGGGAAAGGTCCCTGACAAGATATGCCTATGAATAACCTAGTCCTATGGATTTCAAGGGATGTCATCATCTGGGGCATCAATACATGGTACAACTAGAGAGAAAGGTATTTGAGGAGCATCAAATGATATATCAGTGCCAAGCACATTGGTGTGAGGAATAGTTTAGTATGAAAAATAGAACCAGTAGTACAAACCTTGGAAGTCTCCAGACGAGATCTCTCCGTAGTTGCCTGCACTATCGTTTCCTCTATAACCTACACCTCTGCTAGGTTCTACACAATCCTTTTCTCATCCTCATACAAGAATGCATCCTCTTCAATTTTCTCAGTAGCATCATAATCATCCTCATCATCAACATTTGGCGGCTAGTCAGTCACTCCAGTAGGTGCATCTACTCTCATATCCCTAGGAGGCACAAACTTGAGTAAGGGAGCCTCCATACATAACATAGATATATCTAGGGACATCATCTGGTCCACATTAGAACTAAGTGTCATGACACAGGGGTACCCTTTAGATGCAACAAGCGTCTAAGACCCCGAGGGACCTCTATAACAACCCTCAAAATGAACTAGCTTAATGTAAAGCCTCTCATGTGTTTAAAGAATTAATAGGGTGTTGAATTTATTAATAATAGCTTTAGGAGGCAGTTTGAAGAGGTTAGAAGTGGAAAGTTAAAGAATGACCAAGACACTTGGAAACTAGTCTTGTGTGTGCCTGTGTGCCTTGGCATGTTTTATGTGTTCTGGTGTCTAAATTGATAAGAAGGGACCCTAAAATTTAGATGGCCATGTTTAGAGTCAAAACGTTCAGGTACGAATCCCCAAGGACCACTATAAGAGTCCTTGAGGAGAACCCAAATGTTGGCCATAAATCTACTAAAGCAGCCCCAATCGACGACCCATGTGATGCTCCATTGGAGGAGTGCTGGACCATAAGTGGGGTGTGTGTATCCATACTTAGTCATGGTATATTAACCTCTACTTTGAGGAGCCTCAGTATAGAACCACAGAGCTGCAGGACGACCTCGTCACACCACCTACGGTCTGTAGGTAGTGGTTGTAGGTCACCATCTGCAGTTTATACAATGGTTCATCAAACTAAGGGGTGAATCGGTAAATTCACCCACGTACTAATTAAGTCCTAGTTGGATTTAGGTGTTTCAAAGTATTTAAGTTAGTTTATACACCTAGACCTAAATTAGACTCCACTTTTCAAAGTCAAAACCCCTCTCCAAAATAGAATTCTCTTTAGACTCCAGGGGAGCTTGAACTCAAGTTGAACCTAAGATTGAAGATTTCGTTGTTTTATCCATAAACTTTGACGGATTTCAACTAATAAATGTATGGTGATTTATTCCTTGATTCTTCATCCATTCAAGGAGCTTTTCAAGATATTCTGAAACCTTAAAATCCTATTTTGATTTCTAAGCATGGGTTCTTGCATAAGAAGGTTTGAATTGATGTTTCATGAAATAATCAATGTTATTTCATGGTTTTATGATAAAAATTCCATGAACCCATGTATTCCTTGAATTCCTAATTTTGTCTCTAAAGTGGGTTTATTGATCATTATCTATATGGGTTGAATTCATGTCTAGACTGTTATAGACTATTGAATTATATGTGGATCATTATTGAAATTGTTCTTAGATTTCCTTATAGTATTGGTACCTAGATTGAGTTTTGTCGGATCATTGATATATATGAATTGTTGGCCTAGTCTTATGTACATTGATATGGTAAGATCTCTTGTTGTGTAAATTTTGTTGGAAAGTCTAAGGAATGATGATTATGGCTATGGGAAGATGGTGAGTTGACCTAATTTCTTTATTCAAGTATAATTTATATCAAATTGCTATTAATTGGTATGGTCCACTTATGGTGGCAGTGTTAAATTGTTATAAGTGCTATGAAGTCGGCATTATTATGTGAATGGTGATATTACCGAGTTATAGTATATATGAATGTATAAGGTGAAGGTGCTCATGTGATGTCTATATGATATTTTATGGGAGCTATAATGACATGATTAAATGTATTTGTTCTCTAGTTGTGGATAATGATAATGAAGGACTAAGAATGATATTATAGAATGATGTTGTATGTCACATCTGGGGAGCACCCCCTAGATGTAACCGGCGTCGTCGTCCTTATCGAGGACTAAGACTAGCCTCTTAACTTACATCATTACATTCAAAGGTTAAAAACAGGAAAAATTTAAAACTTTTTATTTATTTCTACATTGAGTTTTACTTAGACCCCTCTCATACACGTAATTTATTATATTCATATAGAGTACTTAGTGTCACATCCGGGAATACCCCTAGACAAAATCGGCGTTGTCGTCCTCTTTGAGGACTAAGACTAGCCTCTTAGCTTACATCATTACCTTCATAAGTCAAATTTAGTGGAAACTTTAAAACCTTTTACTACTTCTAATTGGAGGTTTCATAGACCTCTACATACACATAGTGTATATATATCGAGTATACAGACCCTTCATATAGAAAGATTACTTAGTCTTCTACTTTTATTGCACGTATATATATATATATATATATATATATATATATATATATATATATATATATATATATATATATATATATATATATATATATATATATATATATATAATATAATATAGTCTCAAAATAGTAGTTTCATCTCATAACCATCTAATAAGAGTATATCAAATTGGGCGTAGCCCATACATCATGACAATAAGAGCACATATAGGTCATACGATATTTCATACTCAAATGAAAGGCAAGAAACATAAGAGTGTTAAAAATAAAACAACTTCATAGCTTGACATTAACATTGCCCTCAAAAAGTGAGGATCTACCCAACTTAGATGATCAAGAATTCCAAGTCTTCTTCAAAGTCGTCTCTAAAAGTCCTTCAACAACCTGAACCTAAAATGTTGGAAAAAAGGAAGTAATGGGGTTAGTACACCACTTGTACTAACTATGAGACCATATGCACACATACTTTGAAATCATTCTAAGAAAAGGGACATTCCAATAGGTATGCACTTTTCATTAAAAACCTTTATGCATATTCAACAAGACGATACCAACCAATATGACATGTTCATTAAGTCATAGGCATGCAAATCACAAGAACAACAACATCAAGTCTAGTCGAATCAACATGTATATCATATAATTTAATACATAGTCAAGAAACTCTATCATCAAGTTATAATAGCAACAAACATGAATAAGAGTACGTTTCGATATAACCAAAGTAAGACACTTATCCATGAACCCCTATCAAATCAGTAAGTGAAATGACCAAGCAAAGCTCCATAACCTTACTCAATCAAGTAACCCAACAAGAATCATGACTAACATCCTAATTCACATAGCATGGTATTTAATAGTACATATCATCATACTTTAAAAACGTAGGCCAACACTTATTCATAAGTGAAACTAATCAACATATAGTATCAACAATGTGCAAGTTCATCATATACATATCATATACCATCATAAGCATATTCATACATAAGAACATCCTCATAAGACTTCCCTCAAGGCTTACTAGTGAAATGTATAGGTAGAGTCCCATACCCCTACCTAGACTAAGCTAAACCCCTTAGGTTATCCTAGTTAGAGTCCATTCCTTTAATTCATTTTAGCTTTTGGGAACATCTTTCCCTAACCGACATAGACCACATGAGCTAATGTGGAATCCCGTGTCATGGAACCTTACACCGAAAGAAGGCGGACTACTTGCCAAGGTAGTACCAAAACATGAACATAGCAACTACGTGAATCCACTAACTAGTATTCCTATGGGGGAAACATAGTTCAAGAACTAGGAGATATAATTCGGACCCTCTTTATGCTACAAGCATTATAGTCTCCAATCTCAAGAGTACATTAGTGATCCTACCTTCCTTATGTTGGAAGGGACACTCCTCACTCTAGTTCACTCGGTGCTAAGCTAAAGTCCCTTTTGAAACGTCTTAATGTCTTTATTAATCATCATAACTTATTGTAGGTCATAGGGTCTAACCCTTGTATATTCATCATCATCATAGATCAATAAGTGAGGTTAGCACATTTACATATCACTTCATAATAAGACACATTGGTAAATCATTCACCATCCTTATAGCATTTACATCTTAAGGTAACACCTCACAAACCATAGTCAAGATATTTCAATTCAACATCATATTACCGTATCAATCCTAATAAAAGGCTTACTCCAATACAATATCATGACTTAATCACAATTAACCATAATTTGAAGTAAAGGATAGGGATCACATGACGTACCAAGTCATCTCATAATTCATCATCAAGGTCTTACCATTAACCCTTAATTCAACCCAATTAGGGTATAACATCATCATAATTAAATGATCAACATGATAACAAGGCTAAAATAATCACTATATCACAATTCAATACTAGTTCATGCTTAAGACAAAATACTTAGGTCAAACTCACAACATACTTCACAACCTAGATCACTTCTCAAGAACTAGCATGAAAGGACTATAAATCAGCCTAATTATTTCATGATTAGTACAACATCATCATGTAGTAGTAATTCAACCAATAACCAAGTCAATTGAACCAATATAACATAATTCATATCAAGATCATCATCTATGGTTAAGGGTAAAGGTCATCTTCTACAAACTAGACAAACCATCAAGATATATCATAATTAAGTTAGAATAAATGTTAATAGATTCATAATGTCCTAAAGAAATCATAAACAAATCAATTCACAACATCAAATTCGAATTGGACGAAAACCCACCAGAAAACTCAACTTTTGAAATCAATTTGATGGAACCCTTTGAGGAAAGAGGTCTCAAATAAAGATTCCATACCTTACATAATGATGAAGATTTATGGTGAAACTTGACTCTTTCCAGCCCTTAAATTAAGTTTGTCACATCTGGCAATACCCCCTAGACGTAACTGGCTTCGTCGTCCTCTTTGAGGACTAAGACTAGTCTCTTAGCTTACATCATTACATTCATAGGTCAAATTTAGCGGAAATTTTAAAACCTTTCATTACTTCTAATTGGAGGTTTATCTAGACCTTTACATACACATAGTATATATATATATATATATATATATATATATATATATATATATCGAGTATACATAGACCCTTTGTATAGGAAGATTACTTAGTTTTCTACTTTATTGCACATAGATATATAAAATATAACATAGTCTAAATATAGTTGTCTCATCTCAAAACCATATAATAAGAGTATATCAAATTGGGCCTAGCCCATACATTAATACAATAAGACCAAATACAGGTCATACAATGTTTAATACTAAATTAAAGGAAAGAAACATAAGAGTCTTAATACTAAAACAACTTCATAGCTTGATATGGGCATTGCCCTAAAAAATTGTGGACCTATCCAACTTGGATGATCAAGAATTCAAAGTCTTATTCAAAGTCGTCTCCAAAAGTCCTTCAACACCCCGAACCTAAAATATTGGGGAAAAGGAAGAAATGGGGTTAGTACACCACTTGTACTAAGTATGAGACCATATGCACATATACTTTGAAATCACTCCAAGAAAATGGACATTTCAATACGTATGCACTTTTCATTAAAAACCTTTATGCACATTCAACAAGACTATACCAACTAATAGAACATGTTCATTAAGTCATAGGCATGTACATCACAAAAACAACAACATCAAGTCTAGTCAAGTCAACATGCATATCATGAAATTGAATACATAGTCAAGTAACTCTATCATCAAGTTACAATAGCAACAAGCATGAATAAGAGTACATTCACTTACCCATAAACCCCTATCAAGTCAGTAAGTGAAATGACCAAGCAAATCCCCATAACCTTACTCAATCAAGTAACCCAACAAGAATCATGACTAACATCCTAATTCACATAGCATGGTATTTAATAGTACATATCATCATACTTTAACAACGTAGACCAACATATATTCATAAGTGAAACTAATCAAAATAGTAGAAACATTGTGCAAGTTCATCATATACATATTACATACCATCATACGCATATTCATGCATAAGAACATACTCCTAAGACTTTTTTCTCAAGCCTAACTAGTGGAATGTTTAGGTAGAGTCACATAACCCTACCTAGACTAAGCTAAACCCCTTAGATTATCCTAGTTAGAGTCTATTCATTTAATTCATTTAAACTTTTGGGAACATCTTGCCCTAACCGACATATACCACATGAGCTAATGTGGAATCCCGTGTCATGGAACCCTACATCAAAAGCAGGCGGACTACTTGCCAAGGTATTAACAAAAAATTATCATAGCAACTACGTAGATCCACTTGGTTCAAGAACTAGGAGATATAGTTTGGACCCTCTTTATGCTATATATTATATTCTCCAATCTAAAGAGTACATTAGTGATCCTACCTTCCCTATGTGGGAAGGGACACTCATCACTCTAGTTTACTCGGTGCTAAGCTAGAGTCCCTTTTGAAATGCCTTTAATATCTTAATCATCATAACTTATTGTTGGTAATAGGGTCTAACCCTTGTATATTCATTATCATCATAGCTCAATAAGAATTGCATGAGTATAATCCTTTCATTATAATTCAAATAAGTGACGTTAGCACATTTACATATCATATCATGATAAGGCACATTGGTAAATCATTCACCATCCTTATAAAATTTACATCTTAAGCCAAAACCTCACAAAACATAGTCAAGACATTTTCATTCAACATCATACTACCCTATCAATCCTAATACAAGGCATACCCCGATACAACATCATGACATTAGATAATTTGAAGTAAAGGATAGGGATCACATGACTTACCAAGTCTCCTTCATAATTCATCATCAAAGTTTTTCCATCAACACTTAATTGAAAAAAATTATGGTATAACATCATCATAATTCAATTATAAACATGATACAAGGCTAAAAGAATCACTAAATCACAATTCAATACTAGTTGATAGCTTAGGACAAGATACTTAGGTCAAACTCACAACATACTTCATAACCTAGATCACTTCTCAAGAAATAAAGCTAAGGACTATAAATCAACCTAATTAATACATGGTTGGTAAAACAACATAATCTAGTAGTAATTCAACCAATAACCAAGTCAATTGAACTAACATAACATAATGCATATCAAGATCATCACCTAGGGTTAAGGGTTAAAGGTGATCTTCTACAAACTATACCAAACCATAAAGATATATAATAACTAAGTTATAATACAAGTTAATACACTAATAATATCCAAAATAAATCATAAACAAATCAATTCGCAATATCAAATTCGTATTGGATGAAAACCTACTTCAAAACCCAACTTTTGAAATCAATTTGATGGAATCCTTTGAGGAAAGAGGTCTCAAAGGTGAAAGAGATACCATACCTTAATAATTGATGAATATTCATGGTTAAACTTTACTCTTTCCATCCATTAAACCCTCCTATATTGGTCTATAATGGAGGTCTTTACTAGATAGAAAAGAGAAGAGTTATAAGAGTTTAGATTAGTCTAATGGGGTTAGAGTCTTTATATGGAGTGTTAATTAAGTTAATTAGACCTACCTAATATCCCAAATAATTAACTAACCCTTTAATTAATTTATTGGATCCAACTTAAAATGTGCAGAAAAGTCTGGCCCTCACAGACGAGACCTCGACCAACGGTCCGTCTGTGAGTCGACGACTCCTGCCCCCTTCCGTGCTACACTTTGTCCATGAGTTCAGAGAGATGTACAAATGTAATATTAGCCAAAATGTCTAAGTGTTGATAGACGGATAGCACCGACTCCCCTTCGATCCACACACGCCCCATCGACTTCCCTCCTGGGTGCCCACTACCAAGGCAGTGCTTTTGACCCAAAATGAAAGGGTCCTCCTCAAGGTCCCTTGGTTGGTCCTCTCAGAGTCATACTAGTACATTTAGACCATGAATCAACCCTAAAGTTATACACCCTTACACCGAATTTCTTGAATTGGCAACTCCTAAAAGCTAGTCAAATAGGCTAAGGCATGCTAGTACCTCCTTGAACTAGTTTCTGGAAGTCATGGACGTTCTTGGATGTTTTGGTTTCTTGAATTCCTAAACTTATATTCATTAAAATGGACCTTAAAGCAGTTTTTAGACCTTATAACACTTATGTTAGTCTCTAGAACACGTCATGGATTTTCGAAGTGTTATATTATCCCCCCTTAGGAATATTCATCCCCAAATGACACTAAAATCTCTTGAAGAAAGGAATAGACTCAAGACTAGCAGATAAACCAACAACAATACATAAAAACATGAGTTGCAACATCAATCATATAATTTACACAAGGTAATTCAAAAAACTTCAATTACCACACATAAGGATGAACATCACATTATGAGGATTATCCTTCTCACAGCAACAAGAGTTTAACAAAGCACTTATGAGTCAATTATGCTAACGTTCAACTTACCAACATGCTACATACATTTCATAAAGACTCACCAAATCAAAATGTACAACATAGCTGAAACAAGCAAAATTGCAGATTATTAGCATACTTCATTGTAAGCCACTGTAACAACATCCAAAAAATGCACATTTTGCAAAACTTTAAAAAAATCAAGAAACTTCAAGTTTTAGTCAGTATTTTCGTTATTAGTAAGAATAACTAACTTTAGTTATCAAATAGATGAGGGTCACGGGACTTCATGTCGGCCTCGGCCTCCCATGTTGCACCCTCAACTAGGTGATTCTTCCATAACACCTTTACGGAAGCCACCTCTTTATTTACTCAATTTCTTTACTTGCCTATCAAGGATTAGAATAGAAACTTCCTCATAAGAGAGTTTATCCTTCACACCAAGACCCTCAATAGGAAGAATAGACTGGGGATCACCGATACAGTTCTTAAGCATGGAAACATGGATAACCGGATGAACCGAAGCCAATTCACTAGGAAGTTTCAATTCATAGGAAACCTTACCAACCCTTTACAAGATTTAATAGGGACCCACATAACGAGTACTCAACTTCCGTTTCTTGCAAAATCTAACCACCCCTTTCATAGGCAAAATTTTCAAATACATCTTATCACCTTCTTCAAACTCTAATCCCTTCTCCTATGATCGAGATAAGACTTTTACCGAATATAGGCCATTTGCAACCGGTTCTTTATGATACGAACTTTCTCCTAAGTCTTATAAATCAAATCGGGACCACGAAGCGAAGAATCACCAACTTCAAACCACCTAATACGATACCTACACCTCTTACCATACAAGGCTTCATAAGGAGCCATGGATATGGATGAATGAAATCTATTATTATAAGAGAACTCCACCAAAGGCAAATGCTTATCCCAATTTCCCTTGAAATCAATAACGCAAGATCTAAGCATATTCTCAAGGGTTTGAATAATACGCTCCACTTGACAATCCGTTTAGGGATGAAAAGCGGTGCTTAGCTTCACCTTAGTACCCAACCTAGATGTGAGTTGTACACCCCTATCCGATATGATGGATAAAGAAATACCATGGCGACACACAATCTCATCCATGAATATCTTTGCATAATATTCCATCAAATAAGTAGACTTGACGTGAATAAAGTGAGCGGACTTGGTCAACCTATCCACAACTACCCATATAGAGTCGTATTAATTTTGTGTCCAAGGTAAACCTACCAAAAAAATCATACTGACGTCTTCCCACTTCCAAGTAGGGACTTGGATTTCTAGTAGTAAACCACCCGACTTTGATGTTTACTTTCACTTATTGGCAATTTGGACACTTAGCAACAAACTCCGCTATGTCCTTTTTCAAACTTTCCCACCAAAATACTTCCCTAAGGTCATTTTACATTTTTGTTGAACCTGGATAAATCGAGTAATGGTACCCATGGATTTGTTCAATGATCCAGTTCCTCAAACCATCTACATTGGAAATACACAACCTTCCTTGATACCTCAAGACACCATCCCCCCTAAGGAGAATGACTCATTAAGCTTACCAAGAATCGCTTACTTTAACTCCTTCAATGGTTTATCAAGGTGCTGTCTGGAGTTCACCTAAATCACCAATGAGGACTCGAAGTTATGATGGACCAAAAAACCACCAGTTGGAGAATCTTCCAACTTCACACCCAATCAAGCCAACCTATGAACATCTCTCAGTAGTTCTTTCTTGACTTCTTCTATGTGAGACACAATACCCATGGCCATACGACTTAGAGCTTTCACAACAACATTGGCCTTGCCGAGGTGATAAAGAACGCTCATGTCATAATCTT
The DNA here is from genome assembly GCA_032847665.1 of Solanum chilense. Lineage (NCBI taxonomy): Eukaryota > Viridiplantae > Streptophyta > Magnoliopsida > Solanales > Solanaceae > Solanum > Solanum chilense. Next base: position 36,400,124 of record CM064973.1, on the reverse strand, counting down.
TCAACAATTCCAACCACCTTCTTTGTCGGAGATTCAATTCCTTTTGAGTAAACACATATTGAAGACTCTTGTATTCGGTATATACATCAACATGAACACAATACAAGTAATACATCCATATTTTCAAGGAAAATAAGACGGACGCTAACTCAAGATCGTGAGTCGGGTAGTTTCTCTCATCCACCTTAAGTTACCTAGAAGCATAGGATATTACCTTCCCATGTTCCATAAGCACACACCCTAGACCCACTCGATATGCATCACAATACATAATAAAACCCTTTTGTCACTTCCCAAAATCACACCCTAGAAGATATAGCATTCTTAGAATGCAACCGATGTACTTGATCTCTCGGAGGTCTTTTACAAGCCCTTTCTGTATCATTCATCGCATATACAAGTATGAAAAGTAGTGCGGAATTAAAAATTTTCACATGAATATCTTAAAACATCTTTTCATATAAAATCATAGAAATACTAAGGCTCAGCATATGCCATCCTTCGACACAAGAATACTTGGGACATGAACCATAAAATACTAATATAGGAAACATTTAGTCTATTACAATATTTTGAAATAAACTACATATATGTATGCCCTCGAGTCAATTAAGGACATACTTCACTTCGCTTGAACAACTCTAGAATCCAAACTTTCCTTCACGATCCTTCTCACCTTTCATGTACACCTTTATAGATAAACAAATGTATGGAGTTGGTACAAATATTTGTACTAAGTATGGCTTTATGCATAAAATCATGGAATACGGATATGTTATTAGAAACATGTTCTTTTTCATTGAAACATCATATAATAATCATAATAATAACATTTAACAACTTAGAAACACATAAGAAATCTCTTGGACCATTTATCACATTTTAAAAAATCTTTACATTGAACTATGTCACTTTACAGTGACTATTTCTTAAGGTTACAGTGAAGTTTGTCAACTTCACAAGGAACTATTCCTAGCATGCAATCCTCTCACAAAAAGCTATCCTAAGACTCACTTAACTAAGAAAAAAAAGAGAACACCCATACACCCTCTCTACGCGAACCTAAATGATCCTTAAGACCACCTAAAATGGTATCATGACACACTCACAAGACACCATACACATGAACATGACATTCTCCTTCAAAATTCTATCAAAACACCTACTTAAGTAAATCAAGAAGACAACGTCCATGATTGACCTATTCAAGATTACCTAAATAATACTTAAGACTACTTAAGGCTTAGATCATGTCTACATAATCAACCATCTTCCCTAACTAGAGTCATTCTTAAGACTTATCTAGGTAAGATACGAAGTGACCATTCATATGAACCCTTCACACCTTAACTAGAAAACCCTTAACTACTCTATATAAGTACTTATTCATTTTACATACTTTCTTAACTCTAAGTCATTACATTCATTAGTCCATTTAAGACTCATTCATGACATAAAGACATTCTAGTAATGTTTTGGGATAAGATCTAGGGATTCTAACTACCGCCTTCAAAGCATTTTGTGCAATGTCTAGATAGCGTCCCATACCACCAGCTAAACCTCATAGAACTTCTCTAATTCTAGTGATGAGAATAGGCAATAAATGACATTGACCATGATAGCTAGACATGAAATTCAGAGTTCTAACCTACTTTAATGAGGGTGTTTGATATACCGCGGTTTCACGGTGTTTTTAATGTTTTTTCCTTAAGTTTAGTGTGTGTCCAAAAGCCTTTTTGTATTAATTTTTATGTAAGTTTCTCTTTATTTGCATGTTATCTATCTAAAAGATGAACGCAGAGGTTTTTGAGCAAGTAATGTAGAAAAGTACCACTCACGGAGCTTATGATGGTCCGTCGTGCTCGTGACAGTCCGTAGGTGGCATCATAGTGAAGCTGCTAAAGGAAGATGGGGAATTCTGACCAAGTGTGGGGTTACAGAATGCGTGACGAACAGTCGTAGCCATGACGGTCCGTCCTGCTGGTTCATCATGAAGATTAGAGAAGTAGTCCTTGTACCCAAATTCCAAGAGTTCAAGTGTTATGGAACGGAGGCCCTCGACGGACCGTTGTGCCTGTGACGATCCGTCATACCTGCCGTCGAGGATAATGAAGAGATCAGCCAGAAGAATTTGCAATGTATGGGATGACGGAGTCCATGATAGCCTGTCATGATAACGACGACCCATCGCGAGGTCCGTCGACCCAGCCGCGTTTTGAAAGATTTCAAGCAAATAGAGTCTTTCTTTAATTAGGTTTTTGTTTTTTATAAATAGTTCAAAAAACCTCATTTTTGGGGTTAGAATCTTTGGTTATTAGACTCTCTTATAGTTAGACTCTTGGTTATTTTAGTTTTTTTTGTGGATTAGACTTGGTGATTATTATTACACATTTGGAGAATCTTTAGTCTTCAATTAGTTTCAGTAATTTCAGAAATTAATTTCAGGGACCAAGGCAAACACATCATTCCCACAAAAGATCAGTTGGGGTTAAAAAAAAGGTCTAGTTTAAGCTTAAAACATTTGGATCAAAGAAAAATTAATTTCATTTTTTTTATTTAGGCTAAAAATGGGCAATAGTGAACAAGGGCCTATGATCCTTTCGTAATTGTCTATTACAGATTACTTTTAGCTGGACTAACTAGGCAAGTTCTAGCTCAGTACAAATAGTGGACTATTCAAATCTTCCTGACACTCGCTTGGCATCGCATTACTCTACAAAATTATCAGACACCTAGTTCGAATTTTAGACTTAGGGTCATGCAGTGGTGTACCTCTATGTCATTGTTAGAGCCACACATTTATCAATTACTATGCCTAGTCATGCATCATTTCATTTCATCAGGATATCATTTTAGCCATCATACTTCAGAATTAAACTATGCACACAAGATATAGACATGCCGGATCAACAGTAAAAATATCAGTCTCTTATGGAAAAAGAACACAAGCAAGAAAACCCCAAAAGAGGATAGTGAATTTGGCTACTCAGACTTCACCCTAGCACTCAATTTCCATTTACCCCTCCCCCAACAAAAAGACATGCAATTGTCCCCAATGCATAAAAAAATTAAAATACAAGAGTGGTAGGTGAAGTAAACCTGGGGCGCAAAGCGCCGACGATCACCAAGATGGTGGTCCGATTCCCCGGAACCCAGTACCACTGTAATATGGACACCCTCAATAGTGTCCTCACCAGCAACAACACTATCAGCAGTGCCTCTCGCTATCTCCATATTTTTGGAGCTAGATGCCCAGCAACTGACTCTACGACCCTCATCTGACGCGCCTCCTCATCAGCAAGCGAGGCTCTCCTTGCAGCCTCCATCTCATGGCGCTCCTTCTTCCGTGCTCTAGACTCATACTCCTCTAGACCCCTACGCCTCTTGGCATGCTCTCGAGGAGGAGGTGGCGGAATCTCAGAAGTGGCGAATAAGGCCGCGATACTGTGTCCTCAGCAGGGGCTGCAGAAGGGGCCTCAGACTCAGGCACCCTAGCATCTAAGATCATATCGATGTCTGGCTTTGCTAGCACCCTCAACTCAAAAGTGTCCAAGCGCTGTTGAACCTCAGCAATATTCCGCTCTGTGTGCTTGACAATTCTCTGCTCCAAGCACGGGAAAGGGTAAGTAGTTGTGACCTTAAAATCCCTCTCGTGCATGACAGCCTGTGGAAGCCAAGAACAGTCCACCTCAAACCCAGCTATCATTGCCGCCATCAGTACTGCACGATCCCATGTGACTATATTGTCAGCGGCTGTGGGGGAAAGGCAGTGGCGGACAATCAACCATAAGAACTTTGCCGTGAAGGTCATGTTAGCCTTCTTGATGGCTCCCTTCGGCTCGGTTACCCAGTCAGCACCCTCTTAATCAAAAGACAAGTGCAGGTCCATCCACCTCTTGGTGGTCTCTCTCAGCAATGGCTCATGCAAGAATAAGCCATCTTTGACAATTTGCCACCGGTAGTCAAGCTCGGCGGTGACAGGGGTTCGGTAGGCATCAATATCCTCGCCGTATAGATACCGACGGATGGAAGGCAGGGAGATATCAACCTTAATGCCACGTACTCGGACATGCTCCTGTGGGGCCTGTTTGGCGGGGGCAGCCTGTCTATCAGTCTGTGATCTGAGAGTATCAACGTAGCATGCGTAGAACTCTCGGACCAACTCTTCACTATAACGGCCCAACAGATGCTCTTTCCACTCCAGTCAATGTCTAGTGAAGAGATTGTGGATCTCTGGCATAGTCGGGAGACTTCCTATAAGGACACCCCTCCAATGTAAGGGTCTGTGTCATGAATCTTTTGTCATTAAGAAACTTTGCGTCTGAATAAAGTTGATACTGCCCGTCGATACACCACCGGTTGGGCTGGTTGGCAACCGGGGTGAGAGCACGAGTCGCTGAGCTGGGTGTGGATTCAGAACTGTCAGCCTCATCAGACGAGGAAGACTTTGTAGCTCTGGCGGGTGAAGGGACCTCAGCAGATCTAGAGGCTTCCTCCGACCACGAAACTCTTAAAGAGCCGGACGTTCTTTCTTCATGAGTAGCTGACCCAGAAGGTGTACCAGTCAGTGTGCGCTCCTCATCAGACTGGGAGACAGTGACTACGCCAGACGCCACCTTTTTGGTGTGGCGCTGGCAGCACTTACAGCTTGGTATGGGGTAGAAGTGCCTAGGGGCACGTACTCGGGGTCACGCTCATTATCAGAGCCAATGACGGGGCGGGCAGACGAGGCGACTGACTTTGGTCATCCACGTATGTAGACTCGATCTTGTTTTTGTGCAATAATAGATAATACCTGTAAAGAATCAATATTAGTACTAGAAGGAGCAAACAAGACAAGCAAAACGACACAAAATAAATAAAAGAGTTAAGATATAATGACATTTCTATAGTAACAGTGAAACACGACGGACCAAGTGACGGCTCGTCGTGAGTACGAAGGACCATCATGGGGTACGTCATGTATTACTTAAACTATGTTTTTGTGGATACCCCTGAAGGAAAGTCTCCTACAAGTATTGCTGATAAGAAGGACGGACTGTTGTGATGATGACGGTGCGTCGTCGATGTCCGTCATGGGACACTTATAAAAAAGTATGGAAACCCTTAGGAGAGGGGTCTCTGACCGTCATGACGGTTATGCATGATAGACCGTGGAGACCCTTAGGAACAAGGTCTCTGGTTACCAGAACAGTTATGTAGGACGGACCATCGTGGGAACGATGGCCCGTCGCATGTGTTCGTTGGAAGACACTTAGAAAGAGGGAGAGACCCTTAGGAATAGGGTCTTTGGCAACCAGAACGGTTGTGCAGGTTGAACCGTCGTGGGAACGATGGTCCGTGGCATGTGTCTGTTTGTGGAAACTTGGAGAAAATTGGACAGTGTGGTGTTAGGGATGTTGGGACGGACCTATGACGGTCCATCGTGGTTACGACGGTCTGTCATCGGGGTCTCGTTCTGTCATTCTGTGATAGAATTGGGGTGCCACATTCATCCCCTATGACCCAAATGGAATTTTTAGTGTTTTAACCTACATGTGTTTAACCCAAATACCTAGTAAACTAGAAATGCTAAAGCACATATTTGTAGTGTTTTCACAAGGCAATTTTGAGGATGCTTAACCTAGGTCAGACACAATATGTATTAAAGAATGAATTCATCAATAAGAAATAGGCTAATACTAATTTATAAACAAAAATACAATGTAAATGGGTAGAAAATCAGAGACACATACCTGCGAATTTGAGAAAAACAAGCGAGGAAGGTACTTGGTGATCAAGAAGAGAACCATAGCAACAGACTCCGACAAGTAGAGAGTGGATTTTAGGAATTTGGGAATTGGGGAAAATGATCGATTGAAAGAGATGTCAGAAGTTGGAAGTTGAAAAGGGAGGGAAATGGGTGGTAGAGGGAAGGAAATGGGTGAAATGAAGGGGTGGGTTTTTTAAATGTTAAGATTTTTTAAAAACCACCAGCCGGGTCGGGTCGGGTATGCTTCATTAATGATGCAACGAGTCCACGACGACTGTCCATCGTAATTGTGACGGTCCATCATTAGTTCCGTCCCGTGTGACCTAGTTTTGAAAATAACTGAAAGACGTACCTGGCATGATGGATTCATGCGATGGCCCATCGCGTTTGTGACGAGCCGTTGATGGGTCCGTCAGTGACTATTGCAGAGTGATTTTCTGCAGAATTTCCTGGTGATGTGCCTGCAAATTTAAAACCCATTAGTAGAAAATGCTACCATTACTAGAAAGAAAAACAATAAGTATTGGGTTGCCTCCCAACAAGCACCTGATTTCACGTCGCGGAACGACTGAGGACGCTTGATTACTCAGCCTTCATCAAGATGGTATGCCTCGATCCCTTCATTTGCTGATTCAATATGCCTAAAATAGGGTTTTATTCCTTCTCCGTTCACCTTGAACCGCACTCCCTCCTTGGTTTCTAACTCAACTGCTCCATGAGGGAATAATTGGGTAACCAAGTAAGGACCAGTCCATTTTGACTTGAGCTTGGTTGGAAGCCAACGCAACCTAGAACTGTCTAAAAGCACCAAATCCCCAACCATAAACTCTCATTTTTCACATTTAGGTCATAATCCTTCTTCATTTTTTGTTTGTAGGATATAGCAGGTACCGATTGGAGCTCACCACTCTGCCTCATGGACCTACAAATGTTGAAGGTCGTTTCTTCATTGTTCAACCGAAATTTCATCATCCCTTTTTCCAAATCAACTAAGGCTCTACCCGTAGAAAGGAATGGCCTCCCACGAATAATAGGCACTTCAAAATCGACCTCACAATAAAGAATAACAAAATCTGCTGGAAATATGAACGACTCCACCTTTACTAGCACATCATGGAGCATCCCTATAGGCCTTTTCACTGTTCGATCGGCCATCAGTAGCCGCATCGTAGTGGGATTTGGGTCACCCAAACCCAACTTCTTGTAAATCGAGAAAGGAATGAGATTTATGCTTGCCCCTAGATCACATAATGCTTTCGCAAAATGTAATGACCCGATTGTATAAGGAATAGTGAACGCACCAGGATCTTCTTTCTTTTGTACGAGAGATCTTGTAGCAATAGCACTACAATGATGCATTCTTTCATCATCCTTGAAAGTGACTGATCTTTTCTTTGTAACCAGATCTTTGATAAACTTGGCATAACCGGGAATTTGTTCTAGAGCTTCTACCAAAGGGACATTGATAGAAAACTGCTTAAACATTGTTATAAAACACCGATATTTACCATCCTCGGTCCTTTTAACTAATCTTTGAGGAAAGGGAGGTAGTGGTGTAGGCATGGGAATTACCTTTATAGGTGCTTTCACATCTTTTTCAGTGCTATCTTCTGCTTCACCACTACCCTCTACCAACTTATCATTATTCTTTCTAACCTTTTCCACATTAGACGGCATAGGTGGGTCAATGGTTTACTTACCATCCCGAGAAGTGATTGCCATACTGTGTGCATCATTTTTTGGATTTTGGACAGTGTTGCTAGGAAGAGTGCCCGGTTGCCGTGTGTTTAACATATCCTCAACTCGCGGCACACTATCTCCACCATCCCTAGGAGTAACTTCACGATTTTGAGAAGGGACATAGGGCCCATTCCTATCATTTCTGTTACCATAGTTACACATGTTGAAGTTTTTATCATGGTTGTAGTTTCCATATCGGACAGAATGACCCTCACAGTTATACTTACCATAGATCCAACCTTGGTTCCCTTGACCTTGGCGCCAATTATCATGATTTGAGCCTAGGTCACTCAATCGGAAATCCCTCGTCTGCTAATTTACTACATAGGAATCCTCCTCATAATAGCATTCATCATGTGGTGGTGGTGGTTTAGACAAGTAGTTAACTACATTTATCTTTTCTGCACCCCCATTGATATGTTTTAATACCAACCCAAGCTCAGTTCTCATCTGATCCATCTCTTCATGAATCTCATATGTGGCTGGGTTGTTAGCGGAATGCACAGCGAAGGTATTTCTCCAGTATCCGACTTCCTAGAACTCCAAGCTTTATTGTTTCGGGAGATTTTCTCTAACTTTTAAGCAATCTCAGCATAAGGACACTCCCCATAAGAACCACCTGCTATAGTATCCAACACTGCTTTATTATTATCATCCTGTCCCTGATAGAAGTATTCCTTCACTGACTCATCATCTATACGGTGATTGGGGACCCTTCTAAAAAATGAGGTAAATCTATCCCAAGAACTACTAAACGACTCTCCTGGTAGTGACAAAAAGTTGTTCACTCTGTCTTTGTGGTTTAGTTTCTTTGATACCGGGTAGTAGCGTGCTAAAAAGACGTCCCTTAGTTGATTCCAAGTGAAAATTGAGTTATAAGGGAGCTCAGTGAACCAAATAGTTGCCTCTCCTATCAGTGAGACAGGAAACACTCTTAGCCCTATTATATACAAGTCCAAGTCAGTCCTCCCTACACAACTTTTACACACTGCCCTCACCTTAGCTATGTAGGCATGTGGATCCTCTGAAGGTAGCCCTGAAAACAAACCTCTGGTGGTGAGCATTTGCATCAGGATACTAGTCACCACAAAGGTGTGGCCTGGTGGTAGAGGGGGCAAGACAAGTGGACCATCAGAGTCTGCTATATTGTCATAGCCTCTGTAGTATTCTTGGAGCTGTGGAGCAGAATTTTATCCCCTCTGTTGGTTTTCACCTGGAGCATCGAGTAACAACTTACCATGAACATAAACCGGAGCTGGGATGTTCTAGTTTTGATCATCATCATTAATGCCCAAGTTTCGATTCATGTTGCGTAGTGTACGCTCTAATTCGTGATCATAGGGAAACAAAGGTTCTCTTCCTCTTCGTGTATTTGGCATATAAGGATGATAGTTCTTCAAGAATCAAAAACAATAAACAAAGTAAAATTAAGAAAATATTGACTAAATTTTAGTAATAAGTTTAAGTTAATCTAAAAGCTACATTCCCCGACAGCGGCGCCTAAATTTGATACGCTCAAACTTACTTCTCAAATAAAAACTAAAGTGGTCGTATCAAGTAAAGAACCAAACTAATGAGGTTGGGATCATTCCCACGAGGAAAATAGTTCAGACTTAACTTCAATCTATTACTACTACTATGTAGTCAATTATTTTCTTGGAAAGCAAAGACAATAAAAGGGGAATTTTTATTTCTAAATGAATGAAAATAATTAGCTAAATCAAAGTAGACCACTAATAGATTCAAATATTGAAGTTTAATTAGTTAATATAAGTAACTAGGGTTTACGTGTTCTCCACATGTTCCTAACTTGATAATTATAACTATAACAATTCTTTCCTAGTATCTTGCATGCAAAGTGATAAGTTATGTATTTCTAAATCCTTGGTCCGGCATCTAGAAAATTTCACTCCGCACCTTGGTCCGGCTACGTGTGTTTCTATACTAACCCTTACCTTTACCTCATATTTAGCATCATATTCAATATTTGACTAAGTTATTAACTCGTACCAATAAATACTAGCCTATTAGACAGTATACACTAAATCTATGTTGATAATTCTTTTCCTATTATCCACCTCCTTGGTCTGGCAAGTAACATTAAGGCGAAATCTAACGTTGGCCATCTGTTAAAAGAGTTCTAAGCGAAAGAATTGTTAATACATGCAAGACACTATTCTAGAATTGTTATTTTAGTTAGGTTTTACCTCATAATTTGCATATGGTTCCCACAACCCTAGTTATGGAGTTTAGTTACCCATAGTCATTCACAATATTCAAATATGTAATATAATAATTCATGCACTTACTTCAATGAGAAAGAATAAAATCCAGAAGTTCACTTGATTAATCAAAAAAATCACCAACAATCAATTACTGAAATTAATTGAAGACTAAAGATTCTCCAAAAGTGTAATAGTAATCACCAAGTCTAATCAACAAAAAAAAAATCTAAAATAACCAAGAGTCGAACTATAAGAGAGACCAATCACCAGAGAGTCTAACCCCAAAAACGAGGTTTTTTGAACCATTAATAAAAAACAAAAACCTAATTAAAGAAGGATTCTATTTGCTGGAAATCTGTCAAAACACGGCTGGGTCGACGGACCTCGCGATGGGTCGTCTTGGTCACGAAGGGCCATCATGGACTCCGTTGTCCCATACTTTGCAAATTCTTCTGGCTTCTCTCATCATTAACCTCAACGGTAGGTATGACGGATCGTCACAGGAACAACGGTCCGTCGAGGGTCTCCGTTCCATAACACTTGAACTCTTGGAATTTTGGTACTGGAACTACTTCTCTGATCTTCATGACGAACCAGCAGGACGGACCGTCATGGCTATGAAGATCTGTCACGCACTCTGTAACCCCACACTTGGTCAGACTTCCCCATCTTCCTTCAGCAGCTTCACTACGATGCCACCTATGGACTGTCACGGGCACGACAGACCGTCACAAGCTCTGTAGGTGGTACTTTTCTGCATTACTTGCTTAAAAACCTCCGCATTTATCTTTTAGACAAATTTCCTGCAAATAAAGAGAAACTTACATAAAAATTAATACAAAAAGGCTTTTGTACACACACTAAACTTAAGGAAAAAGCACTAAAAATACTTTGAAACCATGATATATCACTGCCTGGGAAAGTATCTTTTAGATTAACTTAAACATATTACTAAAATTTAGTCAATATTTTATTAATTTTACTTTGTTTATTGTTTTTTATTCTTGCAGAACTATTTTCCTTGTATGCCAAATACACGGAGAGGAAGAGAACCCTTGTTTCCCTACGATCCCGAATTAGAGCGTATACTACACAACATGAATCGAAACTTGGGTATTAATGATGATGATCCAAACTAGATCATCCCAGCTCCGGTTGATGTTCATGGTTAGTTGTTACCCAATGCTCCGGGTGAAAACCAACAGAGGGGACAAAATCCCGCACCACGGCCCCAAGAATACTACAGAGGATAAGATAATATAGCAGACTATGATGGGCCACTTGTCTTGCCCCTCTACCACCAGGCCACACCTTTCTAGTAACTAGTAGCCTGATGCAAATGCTAACTGCCAGAGGTTTGTTTTCAGGGATACCTTCAGAGGATCCACATGCCCATATAGCTAAGGTAAGGGCAGTATGTAAAAGCTGTGTAGGGAGGCTTGACTTGGACTTGGATATAATAGGGCTAAGAGTGTTTCCTCTCTCATTGATGGGAGAGGCTGCTATTTGGTTCACTGAGCACTCTAATAACTCAATTTTCTCTTGGAACCAACTAAGGGACATTTTCTTAGCACGCTACTACCCGGTCTCCAAGAAACTAAACCACAAAGACAGAGTGAACAATTTTGTGTCACTACTAGGAGAGTCAGTTAGTAGTTCTTGGGATAGATTCACCTTGTTTTTGAGAAGCGTCCCCAATTACCGTATAGATGATGAGTCACTGAATGAATACTTCTATCGGGGACAGGGTGATAATAATAAAGCGGTGTTGGATACTATAGCGGGTGGTTCTTCTGGGGAGAGTCCTTATGTTGAGATTGCTGAAAAGTTAGGGAAAATCTTCAAGAATATTAAAGTTTTTAGTACTGGGAAGTTGGATACTGGGAGAAATACCTCTGCAGTGCAATCCACTCACAACCCAGCCACATATGAGATTCGTAAAGAGATGGCTCAGATGAGAACTAAGCTTGGATTGGTGTTAAAACATATCACTAGGGTGCAGAAAAGATAAATGTAGTTAAATACATGTCTAAGCCACCACCACCACATGGTGAATTCTATTATGCAGAGGATTCCTATGCAGTAATGAGCAGACAGGGGGTTTCCGACCGAGTGCCAATGTCTCAAATTAGGAGAATTGGCGCCAATGTCAGATCTATGGTAACTATAACTGTAAGGGTCATTATGTCCGAGATGGAAACTACAACCGCGACAACAACTTCAACATGTGTAACTATGGTAACAAAAATGATAAGAATGGGCCCTATGTCCCTCCTCAAAATCGTGAAGTTACTCCTAGGGATGGTGGAGATAGTATGGCGCGAGTTGAGGATATGTTGCACAAAATGATGAGGAGGTTCGATGCTAATGATGAGCACATTAAAGAGTTAAGGATTGATTTAGAGGGTATTGTGCAAAAAGTCGATACACATGCAATATCGATTAAGCAGATCGAGTTGCAAATGGCCCAATTATCTGCGACTGTGAACACATGGTAATCGGGAACTCTTCCTATAAATACTGTCCAAAATCTGAAAAATGATGCACACTGTATGGCAATCACTACTCGAAGTGGTAAACAAACCATTGACCCACCTATGCCGTCTAATGAGGAAAAGGTGAGAAAGGATAATGATAAGGTGGTAGAGGGTAGTGGTGAAGCATAAGATAGCACTAGAAAAGATGCGAAAGCACCTATAATGGTGATTCCAATGCCCATACCACCACCTACCTTTCCTCAAAGATTAGTGAAAAAGACCGAGGATGATAAATATCGGCATTTTATAACAATGTTGAAGCAACTTTCTATCAATGTCCCTTTGGTAGAATTTCTAGAAAAAATGCCCGGTTATGCCAAGTTCATGAAAGATCTGGTCACAAATAAAAGATCGGTCGCTTTCGAGAATGATGATAGAATGCAACATTGTAGTGCTATTACTACAAGATCTCTCGTACAAAAGAAAGAAGATCCGGGTGCGTTCACTATTCCTTGTATAGTCGGGTCATTACATTTTGCGAAAGCATTATGTGATCTAGGGGAAAACATAAATCTCATGCCCCTATTGATTTACAAGAAGTTGGATTTGGGTGACCCAAAGCCCACTGCGATGCGGCTACTGATGGCCGATCGAAAGTGAAAAGGCCTATAGGGATACTCCACAATGTGTTAGTAAAGGTGGAGTCGTTCATATTTCCAGTAGATTTTGTTATCCGTGATTGTGAAGTCGATTTTGAAGTGTCTATTATTCTTAGGAGGCCATTCCTTGCTACGGGTAGAGCCTTAGTTGACATGGAAAAGGGGCAGATGAAATTTTGGTTGAACAATGAAGAAGCGACCTTCAACATATGTAGGTCTATGAGGCAGAGTGGTGAGCTCCAATCGGTATCTGCTATATCCTACAAAGAAAATATGAATAAGGATTATGACATAAAATGTGAAAAATGAGAGTTTATGGTTGGGGATTTGGTGCTTAAGACAGTTCTAGGTTGCGTTGGCTTCCGGGAAAGCTCAAGTCAAAATGGACTGGCCCTTACTTGATTACGCAATTATTCCCTAATGGAGAAGTTGAGTTAGAAACCAAGGAGTGAGTGCGGTTTAAGGTAAATGGAAAACGAATCAAACCCTATTTTGGGCATAGTGAATCAACAAATGAAGGGATCAAGGCATGCCATCTTGATAAAGGTTGAGTAATCAAGCGTCCTCAGTCGTGCCACGACGTTAAATTAGACGCGTGTTGGGAGGCAACCCAATACTTATAGTTTTTCTTTCTAGTAATGATATAATTTTCTACTAATGGGTTCTAAATTTGCAGGCACATCACCAAGAAATTCTGCAGAAAATCACTCTGCAGCTGTCACTGACGGGCCCATCGACAGCCCATCACGAACGTGACGGACCGTCGCATAAATATGTCGTGCCAGGTACGTTTTTCAGTTATTTTCAACATTATGGAACACGCGACGGAACCAATGACGGACCGTCACAACTGCGATAGACCATCGTCGGGGACTCGTCGCGTCATTAATGAAGCGCACCCGACCCGACCACGCTTGGTTTTTTTGAAAATTCTTAACATTTAAAACCCCCACCCCTTCATTCCACCCATTTCCTTCCCTATTCGTCCCATTTCCCTCCCTTTTCAACTTCGAATTTCCAACCTCTTTCAACCGATCATTTTCCCAAATTCCTAAAATCCACTCTCTACTAGTCGGAGTCTGCTGCTGTGGCTCTCTTCTTGATCACCAAGTACCTTCCTCGCTTGTTTTTCTCAAATTCTCAGGTATGTGTCTCTGATTTCTACCCATTTACATTGCATTTTTGTTTATCAATTAGTATTAACCTATTTCTTATTGATGAGTTTATTCTTTAATACATATTCTGTCTGACCTAGGTTGAGAATCCTAAAAATTGCCTTTTTAAAACTCTAGAAATAGGTGCTTTAGCATTGCTTGTTTTCTAGGTATTTGGGTTGGACACATGTAGGTTTAACACAAAAATTCCATTTGGGTCATAGGGGATGAATGTGGCATCCCCAGTTCTGTCACTAAATGACAGAACGAGACCCCGATGATGGACCGTCGTACCGACGACGGACCATCATAGGGTCTATCACACCATCCCTAACACCCCACTGTCCAATTTTATCCAAGTGTCCACCAATGGAAACATGCGACAGACCGTCGTTCCCACGACGGTGTGTCATGCACAACCGTTCTGGTTGTAAGAGACCCTATTCCTAAGGGTCTCTCACTTTTTCTAAGTGTCCTCTTACAGATATATACGACGGACCGTCATACCCGCGACAGTCCATCCTGCACATCCGTTCTGGTTATCAGAGACCCTGTTCCTAAGGGTCTTTAACTTTTTACAAGTGTCCTCTTATGGACATCTACGACGGACCGTCATACCCACGACGGTCCATCCTGCATAACCGTCATGACGGTCAGAGACCCCTCTCCTAACTGTCTCCATAGTTTTTTCAAATTGTCCCACGACGGACATCGACGACGGACCATGATCATCACAACAGTCCGTCCTGCTTATCCGTCATTATTGTTAGAGACTTTCCTTCAGAGGTATCCACCTAAACATAGTTTAAGTAAGACATGACGGACCCAATGAAGGTCCGTCGAACTCACGAAGAGCCATCACCTGGTCCGTCGTGTTTCACTGTTACTATAGAAATGTCATTACATCTTAGTTCTTTTAGTTATTTTGTGTCGTTTTGCTTGTCTTGTTTGCTCCTTCTAGTACTAATATTGATTCTTTACAGGTACTATCTATAATGGCACCAAAATAAGATCGAGTCTACTCACGTGGGCGATCAAAGTTTGTCGCCCCGTCTGCCCACCTTTTTATTGTCTCTGATGATGAGCGTGACCATGAGTACGTGCCCCCAGGAACTTCCACCCTCCCAAGCTGCACGTGCCTTCAAGACCCACACCCAAAAAGGTGGCGTCCGGCGTAGTCACTGCCTCCCACTCTGATGAGGAGCGCACACTGAACGACACACCTTCTCGGTCAGCTACTCATGAAGAAGGATCGTCTAGCTCCTTAGGAGTTTCATGGTCGGAGAAAGACTTCAGATCTTCTGAGGTCCCTGCACCCGCCACTGCTGCAGAATCTACCTCGTCTGATGAGTCTAACAGTTCTGAATCCACACCCAGCTCACCGACTCGTGCTCTCTCCCCGGTTGTCAACCAGCCCAACCGGTGGTGTGTCGACGGCCAGTTTCAAGTTTATTCAGACACAAAGTTTCTGAATGACAAAGGAGTCATGACACGGACCCTTACATTAGAGAGGCGGGTCCTTACGGGAAGTCTCCCGACTATGCCAGAGATCCACAATGTCTTCACAAGACATCGACTGGAGTGGACAGCGCATTCATTGGGCTGTTTAGTGAATAGTTGGTCCGAGAGTTCTACCCCTCTTTCATGGCTACTCTTAGATCACAGATTGATAGGCGGGCTGCCCCCGTCAAATACGCGCCACTGGTGCATGTTCGAGTACGTGGTATTCAGGTTGATATATCCTTGCCTGCCATCTGCCGGTATCGATACGGTGAGGATACTGATGCCAACTGTACCCATCTCACCACCGAGTTTGACTACCGGTGGAAAATTGTCAAAGATGGCCAATTCTTACGTGAGCCATTGCTGAGAGAGACTACCAAGAGGTGGATGGCCCTGCACTTGTCTGTTGATGGAGAAGAGTGCTGACTGGGTAACCGAGCCGAAGGGATCCATCAAGATGGCTAAACTGACCTTCACAGCAAAGTTCTTATGGTTGATTGTCCGACACTGCCTTTCTGCCACAGCCGCTGACAATATAGTCACATGGGATCGTGTAGTACATATGCGGCTATGATAGCCGGGTTTGAGGTGGACTTTTCTTTGCTTCTACAGGCGGTCATGCACGAGAGGGATTTCAAGGTCACAACTACTTACCCTTTCCCGTGCATGATATTTTCTTTATGCAGAAATATGCACCAAATGATCCACAGAATGCCTTAAGAATTAACGTATGAATGATGATAAAAAGAAGCGCAAAATAGTGAACAAATTTCCAGCATTTGGTAGGTTGGTTTCGGCCAAAAAAATGGTACAAAATGCAATGAAAAATGAATGTAAAGTAAGTGAGATAACTAAGGATTTAACCCAAGACATAATTACATGAAATCTACAAAAAAATCAACAAAAGATTAAGACAAAAATTGATTGGAATAGGCAAAATTTCCAGCCTGCTGGAAATTGTAGTCTCGGCAAACTTTTTAAAGAAATGAGCTTCATTTTTTTTAAAATGTGAGGTCATTGGGGATTGAACCCATGGCATCACTCAATGAAAATTTAATATAACTTTTTTGAAAAAAATGCAAGGAAAAATAGATGTGGTGAGTGGGGATTAAACCCAAAACCTCTTGAATGAACGAGAGAGTTAGGAGAAAAATAAAGGGGAAAATAAATGTGGAGAGTGGGGATTGAACCCACAACATCTTTTATAGGTGAGAATGTTAAGAGATAAATTAAAATAAAAATAATGAGTTTGTGGAGGATTGAACCCACAACCTCCTTGACCTAAATGAAAAAGGAGTGGAAAAAAAGTGAGGAAATATTGTGGGGTTGATGGGGATCGAACTAGGGTCCACCAAATCTGAAAAATGCAATTATAAAGTTTAAATAAGATTAAGTGTTTTCCAAGGGATTCAAAACCGGGTTCCCTTGCCCAATTCTGTATTGACACATAAGTCATACGTAAGTAAATATTTAATGAATACTGCCTCTAAAGATCGAAATCAATATCTTGGCATATCTATAAGATGCATAAGTCTTGTTCCACATAATCTTGGTTAAATATGAATCAATTAGACAAACTATGAATGAAGTCCCATGGCTTGTATGTATAGACTCATAATTATAGCACACATCTAAAAGTAAGTGAATGTCACGACCCAAAACCGAGCCGCGACTGGCACCCACACTTACCCTCCTATGTGAGCGAACCAACCAATACAAATCCCAACATATTGAACAAAATACAATGCGGAAGACTTAAATTTATTAACAAAATCAATTGAACAACTTCTAAAATTTATAACTCATTATCCCCAAAATCTGGAAGTCATCATCACAAGAACATCTATGATCAAATTACTAAACTAAGAGTATTCTAAGAAAGCTAAAACAAGTAAAAGCTAGTCCGTGCCGGAAGTTCAAGGCATCAAGACTTGAAGAAGAAGATCCAGTCCAAGCTAGAAGCATTAGCTCACCCTGAAGTCCGGTGTATTGAAGACTGGCTAGAATTACGGTTGTGTTGAAGACGACGGCGCGTTTGCTGCACTCCACATATAACAAAGAAAGAAACAAACAAGTAGGGGTCAGTACAAAACACGCGTACTGAGTAGATATCATCGGCCAACTAAAAATAGAAAACAGTATATATTAGATAATATCATAAATCAACTACAATACTCAACATGTAGCAACAACAAGTACTAAATCATTAATAAGTACCACCAAGTTCATCCATGAGGACTCAAGCCTCAATACCATACTCATTTGGGAATTAGGTTCATTACATTGAGTATATTAACATCTTTCAAGATTCATTATCTTTCTTCCTCTTGTGTCAGTACGTGACACACCGATCCATATTCTATCCTGGTGTCGGAACGTGAAACTCCGATCCATATTCTATCCTGGTGCCGGAATGTGGCACTCTGATCCTCATTCTATCCTGGTACCGAAACGTGGCACCCGATGCATATACTATCCTGGTGTCGGAACGTGACACTCCGATCCTCATTCTATCCTGGTACCGGAACGTGGCACCCGATCCATATTCTATCCTGGTGTCGGAACGTGACACTCCAATCCTCATTCTATCCTGGTACCGGAACATGGAACCCGATCCTCTATTTCTATCCTGGTACTGGAACGTGGCACCCGATCCCCTAATTCATCAAGCCTTCTTTTATACCAAGGCATTCATCAATCTCATTATATAATTTATCAAGCCTTCTTTTATACCAAGGCATCATCATTCTTATTATATAATTTATCAAGCCTTCTTTTATACCAAGGCATCATCATTAACAAGTGAATTAGGGTTTCTTTCAAGATTTGGGATTCAATAGCTTCATCATGCTTATTTTATCACAATCACATAATCATATTCATGCAAGCATACAATTAAGCATATAGAAGAGTTTACAATACTACCAATACATATCATTCGCTATTAAGAGTTTACAACGAATATCATAGAAACAAAACCATAACCTACCTCCACCGAAGATTAGTGATCAAGCAAGAAAATTTCCCAAAGCTTTGATATCCCCTTCGTTCCTCTCTCTCGTTCGATCCTCTCTCTTCCCTTTTTGTTCTTTCTATTTTTCTTATTCAAACCCTCTTTCTTTTACCCTAATTAACATATAATTAAGTGTAAAAGATGACAATAATAACCCACCAATTAACTCAAAGTTACCTCTTTTATCCCCCAAGAAACTGAGTTATTAATGTTAACCCACGAAATTTGTAATTATAGCAGGAATAGTCCAAAACGCCCCTTTAAAACTTAACCAGAAATCCGACTCCGACTGGGATTACGCAACTTGTGACAGCCCGTCGTGCCTGCGATGGTCCGTCCTGCAGGTCATCGCAAAGATCAGAGACTCAATTTTCACTAAAGAGTCTGTGACGGTCTGTCACGCCTGTGACGGTCCGTCCTGCACTTCCGTCACGACGTTCAGGGAATCGTTCCCTGTACCAAATTCTCAAGAGTTGAAGTGTTTTGAAACGGGGGATCACGATGGTTCGTCATACCTGTGACGGTCCGTCCTGCAGGTCTGTCACAGAGTTCAGAGAGTCGATTTCAGTACTCAGATTTCAGAATTCCCAAGTGTTTTGGAACGAGACACCGTCGACGGTCCGTCGTACCCATGACGGTCCGTCGTGGTGTCCGTCGTCTCAGCCAGTTTTTCCAGAAATAAAATCTGCTGCTCACAACGACTAAACAGGTCGTTACAATAGATACCAATTTACCCATCGTTCGTCCTCGAACGATCAAAAGAAGAAAAACAAGGACGAGAAGAAGTACCTGAATCTGTAAACAGGTGTGGGTATCTTTCTTGCATATCAGCCTCCTTCTCCCAAGTGGCCTCTTCAACTAATCGATTCTTCCATTAAAATTTGATGGATGCAATCTCCCTTGACCTCAACTTGCGAACCTCTCTATCTAAAATAGCAACAGGTTCCTCCTCATAAGACAAATTTTCATCAAGCAGAACCGAATCCCAACGAATGATGTAATTTCCATCCCCATGGTATCTTTTCAACATAGACACGTGAAATACCGGATGCACTCCTGATAGCCCTGGAGGCA
>CM064973.1:36360779-36380427 GCA_032847665.1 Solanum chilense | reverse complement strand
TTTACTTCTAGCCTCATAAAGTCATTAGCCAAATTTTGGATTTCCCTAGCCAACGGGCGTCTAGAGATTTGCAAATGAGCTAGACTTCCCATGCTTACTGTCTTTCTGCTTAAGGCGTCTGCCACAACATTAGCCTTTCCTGGGTGGTATAAGATGGTAACATCATAGTCCTTTAGTAGTTCCATCCATCTCCTCTGTCTCAAGTTCAAATCTTTCTGAGTAAAGACATACTGTAGGCTACGATGATCCGTATAGACTTCACACTTAACTCCATATAGATAGTGCCTCCATTGCTTTAATGCAAACACTACCGCAGCCAACTCCAAATCGTGGGTTGGATAGTTACGTTCATGCACCTTTAATTACCTCGAAGCATAAGCAATCACATTCTTCTCTTGCATTAGCACTGCACCCAAACCAGAATAGGATGCATCACAATAAACAATGAAGTTCTTACCCTCTACTGGCAAAGTAAGAATTGGTGCAGTAGTCAACAAGGTCTTAAGCTTCTGAAAGCTTTCCTCACATTCATCCGACCATACAAATGGAACATTCTGCTTAGTCAAGTTCATCAATTGGGAAGCAATAGAAGAGAATCCCTTGACAAATCGGCGGTAGTAGCTAGCTAACCCAACAAAACTCCTTGGCGTATGATGAAAAGAACAATGAAATAATGAAATGAACAATGAAATGATTCAACCCTAGAAGGGTTAAATAAGAGTGTGAAAACACTAAATGGCCAAGTGCATTCATATATATAATTAAATGAACATTCACTTAAAATGGGGTGAGTAATTATGAAGAGAAAATATGATAATGTTAATGAATGTGGTGACAACATGATATGAGGCTAATGTAAAAGATGTGAGAAATCTCAAATGAGCTTAAGTAAATGTTACCAAAACGTACTCACCTATGAGAGTGTAAAGTTAATGATGAGACTAGTCCCTATGAACACTCTAATGAAAGTTTTGAGATTAACACACTTAATACTAATGATGAGATGAGAAATCATATATTGAGCTATGATGTCCTCATACTATAAGCTAGCTTTCGTGTCTTATGAGTTGAATGTAATGGAACTTTATACTAAGAACCGATAGACTAGCGGTGAGCGGTGATGCCTTATTTCGGGAAGGGCACAGGTTCACATAAATCTCATGAGATGAGACTGTTCGGCATGCCGGGTATGGGTCTCCTTATTTCTCCTAGTCTTCGAACCTATACTGTCAATATAGGGATCTGATGGGGTTCAATTCCCATGTACTCTAGCATGTTTTGGGTCATTTTGGACAGTCATTCCACCTCTTTTTGGTGTGGGGTTTCATGACACTGGATTTCATGATGCTCACATGATTTATGTTAGTTAAAGTTAAAGTTTCCAATGAATGAATGAGGCAAGCCTCAAATGATGCACCTAATGAAATGAATGATACCAAAGGTGTTAGGATAGTATAATCAAGAGGTGATCTAGACTTAAGTAATGACACTGGGTCATTCTTGATCATTGCACAACAAACCCGATGAAAGTCTTAAACTACATCCTAGGTATAGCTGCTGTTTACACTAGCCTATGAATAAAATGATAAGAAGTATGTATGAATGATTGAAGCAGACTCTATGTTTGCTAAATAAGGCTCCCAAGTTGAGGTCTTGTATGTTGAGCCCTCAAATTTGGGAAGACTTGATGTCAAGTCTATGGTTACAAGGTTTCATGGCATATGAACGAATGATATGAAAAATGTGATGTGCTATATGCAATATATTATGTGCTATGTGCAAGATGTTATGTGTTGTGTGCAATATGATTAGTATGATGATGCATGTTACTCTCATGGCATGAATTTGCTAATCCAAATTAGGAAAGTTCACTAACTTTCCTAATCCAAATTTTGAAAGCTCACTAACTTCCCAAATCCCAATTTGGCAAGTCCGTTGACTTGACTTCCCATAATCATGTTGTTAGGAAAGAGCTGTTCTGAATCATGCATGTCCTTGGTGTGTGCTTTCATATACCCATACTTAGTATAAGTGTGTAATAATCCCATACAACTCTTCAATTTTAGGTGCATGCACAGTTGGACGCTAGAGCTACAGGTTGACGCTGAAATTATCTGGACGTGGGGAATTCATCCGGACATGGTAGGCCCTCCTGCTTTCGAGAATGCTTGACCATTAAATCTATCTTAGTTATATGATTGAGCTAGTGGAGTATGTTTCACTACCCTTTCTTTGCGCTTTTCTTCAGACATTGTATTGCTGCCACTTTGGCAAGTACACATTTAATTCCATTTTAAAGTGTTTCTTTCATTTGATGATCTTTATGTTAGATGGTTGATGGTGAACAATTACGTATGTAGTATATTTTTTAGTAATCATGTTATGAAACAAAAAGTTTCAAATTTTCCTCTAAAATTAGCCTAGAATGACATATTTAGGCTTGTCTACGACCTCTGAGAGGTCAACGACGCCAGTCTCGTCTGGGTCTAGATTCCGGTCGTGAGACTTCACATGTTGATAGGTAATTTAATACTTCACATAAATAAACTATACAAATCTTCATAATACTTCAAGTAGTGACGACAAGGCCATGATCATCATATTATATAAAGTGAGTCGACAAGGCCACACTTATTGCAAATAAAGCACATAACACCGCCACTATAAGTGGACCATACAAATCACAACATAATTGAAGTCTAATTAACATAAAATAAATGTGATTAGGTAAGTGTACCACCACTCCATCCTCAAAACTTCAATCCAATGCTAAATCATCCAATTAAATATCATCAGACCTTTACCCATGAAAATAATCCACTCTATATTCATCGATCTAAGACATCCTAGAGATCAAATCAATATAATTATCACATCATTCAATTGCCCATAGGAAATTATACTAGAATTCATAAATATTAAGTCCAAATCTCTTAACCCATAAAGTAGTGAAAAACTAGGGTTCATCAATTACATGGGATCATAGCCTAATTGAGTTAAAAACATATAATAACTAAAATTAAATCAATAATAAATACTTTAAAACCTTTATGAAAGAAGCCATAGATAGATCATTAAATTGCATAATTCATCTTTGAAAACATTAGATAACTTCTTTGAATGTTGGGCTCCTTGATGAATAGAGTTTCAAGGATCAAAAAACATACCTTAATGAATCTAATAATAAACTTTGATGAATAATCTCCACTAAATTCTCCAATCCAAGCCCTTCCCTGAGTTTTGGCTCCAATGGAGTTCTAGAAAATTTCTAAGGGAATTTGACTTTTGATTTTGAAGAATGAAATCTTCTAAGTGTTAAAGACATATATACATATTTAAAATACACAAAAGACACCCAAGTAACCTCCCTTTATCTTATTTGTATGTGGGGTGAATTTACAATTTCACCCCTAACATTATAGTGACTACACACAATATACCAGTATAAAGGACGGTTGGCAGTCGATGGACCGTTTGTCTACAAACGGACCATCCTGTCCTCTCTCATTTGGTTCATAGACTTGTATTTGGGATATTTATATCCCTAGGATAAGTCTTGACCAAAAATATATATATACGGGGCGTCGACTGGCCAACGAGCCGTCATTTACCTCGTTCTTTTTGTGCCAGATCTAGACATCCTTGGCTCTTGAAAAGGGTCCTTCCTCAAGGACCATTGGTTGGTCCTTGGGGATGTTTTCCCGGAAAATTTCCCACCCAATTATATTTCTATGAAAGTTTAGGACCTCTCACATGAATTTCATCCAAAACGAAAACATAAAGCCCGACGAAACATGCATAGACACACAAGGTCGTTTCTAGGCAAAACATTTGAATGTCATGGACGTTCTTAGATGTTTGACCTCCAAAAATCACGAAACTTGAAAAACGGACTTTAAACACTATAATAAATCATATCAAGACCTAATTAAATCATAAAAAAAACATATATGAATATAACCATAGAAGAGGCACATAGGTGACTTAGTCGTCGAATGTCATAGCCGTCCCTTAACATTTCACTTCCAAATCACCTAAAACTCTAGACATTGATTCAATACCATATTATAAACAATTGTATGACCTTATACACTTATGAAAACCATGTTAGTCTCAATCTTCACCTAAGTAATTTTAGGGGTGTTATATTCTCCTCTACATGGACAATATTCGTCCTCAAATGACACTTTGCCACTGTCCGAACAATTCTAAGAATGGAGATTCAAATTAACAGATCATGACCATACCATATAATATCTCAGAAAATACAAACATCAAATAAATTCTAAAACTCACTATGCTATAAAACTCACATCCTTCATTCCAAATAGTTAAAACTTATTTTATATTCAATATCATTCTAATATACATCATTTATAACCATATGTTCAAAAATCTCACAATGAACTGGCAGTACAATACAGAGAATTAAGCAATTTTTCAAATAATACTACTTTTAGGGAATTGATGATAGAACCATGCTAATAAGCTACATAGAACCACATAAACACATATTACAACATAATAATAACTTCATGGAATGCACAATGAAAGGAATCAATGAAATTTAATTTCAACAAGACCGCTAAACACAATGCAGCATGCAACATGATTCTATGAATTTCTACTCTCAAGTTTGATTTAAATAAAAGTAATGAAACAATTAATCAAGACTCCTTTACTCACCATACTCCCTCACTTATAAGGAACTCATAACAATAAATGAATGAACTATTACTTACCAACATCATCATCATCATCCTTATCCGGCTTCTCTCCTCTTGACCGGAGTGCTTAGAAACAAGCCTTTGCCTTTCGAACATTATGAGCAACTTGCTTACCCTCTCTTCCTCTATCCGCAATAGTAGGACAATATCTCACCTTATGATCATCCTTTCCACAACTAAAGCAATCACTATTACCGGCTTGACACTTCCCATAGTGCATTTTTCCACAAGTGACACATGTAGGATTTTCCTTTTGAGAACCATGTCCTCTTTCAAATTTCACCTTAGCACTCCTAGGTCCTTCTTGAGTTTGAGCCCCCTTCTTGGACCTAGGTTGATTTTTATCACTTGAACCACTCCCTTTTAAGTTTCTAGCCATCCTCTTAAGTTTGAACTCTTCAATTGATTTGGCATACACCATCAGTCTGATAGAGTGATATCATCATGTACTATGTTGTACAACATTCTTCCCTCACTAGATCGGCAACACCCTTCACGAATCTACACATCTTATCCCTCGGATTAGACACAAATATGGGACAAATTTGGAAATCATAGTGAGCTTCAAAGAGATTGATGAACTCATCTACTTTAACTTCCCTCCTCTCACGCGGAAAGTACTTCCCAAGAAAATCTTCCTTAAATTTCTCCCACTCAATAGGTAGCGACTCAACTGTCCTATTGCCATTACATTGTGTATACCACACTTGGGCCATATCTTTCAATTGATACGAATCCAGCTCCGCTTTCTCCCTAGAAGTCACTCCCATAATATGCACTATCTTATACACCTCATCAATAAACTCTTGGGGATCCTCTCCCACCTTAGAGCCAAGAAATATAGGGGGATTCATCTTCACAAAGTTTCTTAACCTAGAGGTCATAGTGCTCTCCACAAAATTCATCCTAGTCACCATACTTAAATTCATTTGAGTAGTCACGACTCAGGCTAAGGGAAGTAAAGCCTCTCTAATCTCTCTACTATTCAATTCGGCAAAACCACTGGAGCATCATTAATTCCTTCCACAATAAGGACTTGATCACCTTGGAGAGGCACTTGACCACCTTAAGGAACTTGCTCAACATGAGGAGGAATCTCCTCATTCATATCATTCTTATCAACTCTCCTAGCCGGTGTCCTCCTCATATTCATCTTCCTAAGAATACAAGGAAAACCATAAGAAAACAGTACTCATAAAATTTTACTCTACAACACGACATAGGACTAGAAAAGAAGGGAAACTCTATCGTCCTATAGCCTTAGGCCCATAGATTGTTACGACTCACACCAATGGTCAAGTCTTTACTAGACGTGGCTTTATGAGACTTTTTGATTCCTAAGACTACTTTCATACACCTATGCTCTGATACCAATGTTGTCACATCTCGAAACCACTCCTTAGAAGATATGGCATTCTCAGAATGCAACCAACATACTTGACCTCTCAGAGGTCTTGTACAAGCCCTTCTCGTATAGATCATCGCATATACAAGTATGAAAAGTACTACAGAATTAAAACTTTTCACACGGATATCATAAAGCATCTTTTCATATAAAATCATAGAAATGCTAAGTCATAACATGTTCCATCATTATACTCAAGAATACTTGGGACACTGCCCATACAATACTAATATAGAAAATACTTAGTCTATTACACTACTTTGAAATAAGAGACATACATGAATGCCTTCGAGTCAATTGAGGACATACTTCACTTTGCTTGAACGACTCTAGAATACAAAATTTTATTCACTATCTTCTCACCTTTCACCTACACCATTAGAGATAAACAAATGTGTGGAGTTAGTACAAACATTTGTACTAAGTATGGATTTATGCATAAAATCATGGAAAATGTACATTTTATTAGAAACATGCTCTTTTTGATTGAAACATCATATCATAATTATAATAATAACATTTAACAACTTAGAAACACATAAGAAATCACTTAGACCATTTATCACATTTTTAGAAATCTTTACAGTGAACTATGTTACTTTACAATGACTATTCCTTAAGGTTATAGTGAAGTTTCTCAACTTCACAAGGATCTTTTCTTAGCATGCAATCCTCTCACTAAAACCTATCTTAAGACTCACTTAAGTAAGACAAAGAGAAACCGCCCATACACACACTCTAGGAACACCTAAATAATCCTTAAGACCACCTATAATAAGATCATCACACTCTCACAAGACACCATACACATGAACATGACATTCTCCTTTCAAATGCTAACAAAAGACTTACTTAGGGAAATCAAGACCTATTCAAGATTACCTAAATAATACTTAAGACTACCTATGAAAAAAAGGAATCCAATTTATTTTGGGTTTTGATTTCCTAATTTCTTTGGACTCAATTATTTTATTTAGTGTTTCTTACATCTATAAATAGGACATATAAATAATTATGTAGGGCGGAGGCCAAGAACCAAGAAACAAAACATAATATAAATTTTCTTCTAGCTTTGGAGCTTTGTAAGAGCCGTCGTGGAGGCCTAAGAATTGTTGTTTATTCTTTGTTCTCCTTTATTATTTATTTGTATTCGTGATTCAATGAAATAAAACTTAGATATTTTCTTAACTTTTTATTAATAACACAAACATATTTATTTTGATAAATTTTAATTGTGTTTTGGATATAATGAGTAGGTAAGCTCCACAACTAGGTTTGTGGGAACCATGAGCGATTAACAAAGTATAAATAGTAATTAAGAAATTCTTAAATAGTTTCTTTCATGTATTGATAATTCTTTCTCTTTGAAGTATTTTTAACGAGTATACGCGTTAGAACTCGCCTTGTTTCTACTTTCCGGACAAAGGAAGTAGTTAATAAGAAAAGAATTATCAACATAGATTTAGTGGATACTATCGAATATGCTAAAATCGATTGATGTGAAGTAATAACTAAGTCATACATCGATTATGATGTTTAATATTAGGTAAAGGTAAGTGTTAGTATCTTATACACACGTAGCCGTACCAAGGTACGGGGTGAAATTCTCTAGATGCCGGACCAAGGATTTAGAGATACATAACTTAACACTTTAAATGCAAAATATACTAGGGAAGAATCGATATTACTAGGATTACCACGTTATGACATTATGGAGAACACATTTCTAATTATTTTTATGAATTTGGATATAAATAAATACTTAGTTCAAAGCTCTTTTTATTGTTTTTTTTTTTTGTTTCAATTTAAATCCACCAATTTTTATATAATTAATATCGAGTTAAATATTTGCTATTGAGAATATTCTTCCATATTTCTGTGGGATCGGCTCCGACTGATAGTTGGGTAATATATTGCATACCATCGTTTATATTCCGTTTCAAGAAGTATATTTGAACGTTATCAAGAATTGCGCCGCTGCCGAGGAATATGACTTAGAAATTGTTTTTAGTACTTGTAGTTTTTTTTCTTAGATAATGTCGTGCCGCTACGTTAAATTAAGTGCTTATTAGGAGGCAACAAAATTAGTAGTGTAGCTTTTTTTTTTTTATTTATAATTTTATTAGTATCACTTTTTTTTTTTGTTTTTGTAGATTAGGGGAAAACTGATTACCCAACCAAAAAAAAAAAGAAAAAAGATAAAAAGGAGCATGTTTGAGCTTAAGTGTGGGGTGAAGACCCTTGTCACAAATTTAGAGAACATGCTACTATCTAGGCTTAAAGGCGTCAGGGAGTTTTGCTAACCCTTGTTTTATATTTTATTTAATGTTTTTGGGATATAACATCTTTTTAAGTGTGGGGTGTAGAAATTAATTTCTTTTTGTTACTGTTTTATTGAGTCTTTTTTTTTTTGGATGGGTTCGGTTCTTTTCCTTAAGATAGTCCCTTTGAACCGAGTGTCTTTTATTTATTTATGTTAGGAATTATTTTTTAATTATTTTTTTTAAGAAAAAAAATACCCTTTTGATTTATGAAAAAACTTTGGTCCTAATTTAAAGTCATACTTTCTTGTGAATGCTTGATTACTAGTGAAATTACAACACTTTTGACATCTCGGTTCATGGTTGTGACTTCGTATATAGCTTATTTATTTTGTAGTTTTTTATGATCATGTCTTACTGTCTATGTTAGAAGTAGAATTTATCCATTTTGATTGATACTTGTGCCATGTATTGTGAGATTTTTTTTTATTCCATGTTGTGCATCTTAGTCTAGAACTCGCTCTGCATGTTATTGAAGCAAAATAAAAAAGTGTTGCCTTGTTTAGGAGATGATAATAGTCTTTCTTTGATTTTTCTTATGAATTTTAGCTTTTTCAGATATTTTATCACTAGTTAGCCCTTTTGAGGTTGTAGCCTTTTGTTGGTAGCAATATTTTGCCCTTGAATATTTTATTGAATCCCTAGTTTTTGCATCTTGCTTTCTTGAGCATCATATTATAGACTGATTTTAATTATCAATTCTGAGAAAAATGAATAGATGAGTTAAAAGGTAATCAATGATAGACACAAAGTACTTAAAATTTCTCTATGTAATAATGTGACATGAATTTTTTTTTGGAATGTGACATAAAAAAAATAAAAAAAAAGTTACCTTGATGATGATCCAGGTCCTTCCAAGGACATTGTGGACCTCAACACATGTAAAATACATTTGTTGAGGGTGACTATTATGAAGGAAAACAAAAAAAAAAAGAAAAGGAATAATGAATGGAACATTCTTGAGATGATGAAAATTACTTGTGAAATAATTGTTGAAGAGAGGGCTGAAAATAAAGAGAAGAAAATATGGGTGACGAAGCCTAAAAATTGCAAAGTGCTTTAGGAAGTGGAATT
This sequence comes from Solanum chilense, assembly GCA_032847665.1. NCBI lineage: Eukaryota > Viridiplantae > Streptophyta > Magnoliopsida > Solanales > Solanaceae > Solanum > Solanum chilense. The sequence continues at coordinate 36,370,900 of CM064973.1, read as the reverse complement.
CACTATTATATAGTTTTCCTACCTGCCCCCTTTCCTACATTAAAACCCGTTAAAGTCCTATTTGATACTATTCAAGCATGCTTAATTAGTGGAGATGTACGTAATGGGCAAGCCTATGGTTCTTTTCGCATACATGTGAATTTCATTTGTGTGTGTGAGAGTTATTCTTGATATGAAGTCTTTAATTTATATTCAGTCTTTTTAATTGAGTGTGTGGACTATTTCTTCTTGTGAGGGCACTTTCTTCATGATAGATAGATAATTTTATTAATTTTCTTTGGAGATACTAGGTGAGCAAGCTTAAATTTGATGAGTTCAAAGTCCTTCCTTGAGGTTAGGAAGTTAGAGGTGTGTTGTTTATTTGTATGTCTTGCATAATGAGTGAGAAATTTACTTGATTATTTTGAAATTGGAATATGGCTTAATTGATTGTATTAATCAAAGTGATGACATTACTAGTATGATTTCTTTTAGATGATCTTTAATGTTTGCTCAAGGACGAACAAAAGTTTTAAGTGTGGGGTGTTGATGTTAGGCAAAAATACACATTATTTTTATCGTTATTTAGCTCACATTTATTATTTATATTTTTCCTTTTTGAGCATAAATTTTATGGATTGTGCTAAGTTGCATATTTTATTTTTAGGATTCATTTGGTTGAAAAATGAAGAAGTTTGGAACTAAAACGAATTAAAGATGGAAGGTTGAAAAATAAAATCAAGCAGGCAGCTTCATAAATTAAATTTAATATAATAATATTAAGTGAACATTGGAACAATACTTTGAAACTTTAAATTGGGAAACTAGCCACCACGTGGTAGCAAGTGAAGAGAAGAGAAGAGAATTCTTTGAGGCGACAATACTTTCATGCGGATAATTCATGCGATGAAAAAAAAGGAATCCAATTTCGTTCGAGTTTTGATTTACTAATTTGTTTGGAATCAATTATTTCATTTAGGGTTTGTTTCATCTATAAATAGGACATAGAGATAATTACTTAGGGAGGATTCCAAGAACCAAGATACAAGACATAATATAAGTTCATATAGCTTTGGAGCTTTGTAAGAGCCGTAGTGGAGGCCGGAGAATTGTGGTTTATTCTATCTTTTAATTTAATATTTATTTGTATTCGTGATTAATAAAATATAGTTTAGATATTATTATTTACTTTTTATGATTAACACAAACTTTTTTATTTTAATAAACTTTGATTGTGTTTTTGAGATAATGAGTAGCTAAGATCCACAACTAGGTTTGTGGGAACCATGAGCGATGAACAAAGTATGAATAATAATTAAGAAATTCTCAAATAGGTTCTTGCAGGTATTGATAATTCTTCATTTTAGAAATCTTTTTAACGAGTGCATGCGGTAGAACTCACCTTGTTGATACTTGCCGGACAAAGGAGGTACTTAATAAGAAAAGAATTATCAACATAGATTTAGTGGGATACTATCTAATAGGCTAGTGTCGATTGGTGCAAAGTAATAACTAATCCATACATCAATTATGATATCTAATATTAGGTAAAGGTAAGGTTTAGTAGCTTATACGCACGTATCCGGACCAAGGTATGAGTAAAATTCTAGATGCCGGACCTAGAATTTAGAGATACATAACTTATAACTATACATGAAAAAAACTAGGGAAGAATTGTTATTACTAGGATTTTTGCATTATGAGCTTATGGGAAACACATTCCTAGTTATTTTTATTAATTTCAATTTAAATAAATACTTAGTTCAAAGATACTTTTTTTTTTATTTCTATTTCAATTTAAATATCCCCATTTTTATATAATGACTATCAACTAAAATATTTGCTATTGATATTATTCTTCCATATTCTCTGTGGGATCGAGCCCGACTTATAGTTGGGTAAATATATTGCATAAGATTGTTTATTTTTCTTGCAAGAAGTATATTTGAACGCTATTACAAATCTGTCCCCCTTAAAAAATTAAGCTTCAAAATTTACCTTACACTAGTCTCAGAACTAGTGCGGATACTAGGTCATCATTTCTTTTCTCTCTCCAAGGAAGATGCTTTTCCTCCAAAGTACCTTTACTAAAATGATTTTATTGTGGCTTAGTTGTTTACTTCTCGATCTTGAATCAGGATAGGTTCTTCATTATACGTTAGGTTAGGATTAAGCTCAATAGATTAAACTTGAAGAACACCAGTTGGATCAGAACGATATCTTCTTAGAATAGAAACATGGAACACATTGTGAATATTATCTAACTCACGTGGAATATCCAATTTATATGCGACTGGTCCAATCCTTTCAAGTATCTCATAAGGTCTAACAAATGGAGAACTAAGTTAACCTTTTCGTCCAAATCTCATAATCTTTTTTCACGGAGACACCTTTAAGAATACTTTTTCTCCAACTTGATATTCAATGTCAAGCCTTTGGTGCACAATTTCAGGATCAATAAGCTTTACTTCACCACCTTCACTCAAACAAAGAGGGGTCCAACATTTTCTTCCGTATGAGGATTCATAGGGAGACATTCTAATACTCAATTGGTAGCTACTATTTTAAGCAAATTCTATCAAATGCAGGAGTTTATCCCAACTACCCTCAAACTCCATAATGCAAGCTCGAAGCATATCCTCCAAAATTTGTAACACTCTTTCCGACTGGCCGTCTGTTTGAGGAAAGAAAAAAATGTTAAATTTCAACTTAGTACCCAAAACATCCTGCAAGCGACCCCAAAATCAATATGTACATCCTTGGGTCTCGGTCTGATACAGTAGACACAGTGATCCCATGTAGTCTTACAATCTCATTAATTTATAACTCGACTAAACACTCAAGTGAGTAATCAACCGTGATTACTAAGAAGTGAGCACTCTTTGGTAGCCTGTCCACAATCAGCCATATTGCATAATGATTTCTTTAAGTGAGAAGAAGTCAAGAAACAAAGTCCATAGTTATTCTCTCCCATTTCCATTATGGTATCGAAAAGGGCTGTATTAAACCAACTGGGACCTGATGTTCTGCCTTTATTTGTTGACAAACAAAATATTTGGAAATCAACTCCGCATTGTTTCTCTTCATATTATTTCGGCAATAATGTTCTTTGATTGTCTCGTACATCTTTGTACCCCTAGGATGCATTGCATATCGTGCAGTATGAGCTTTATTTCTCATCATTAGAGAGACATTCCCTAATTTGATACAGTTATCCACCATCTTCCATTAATGTGAAATCAAGCATTTGCCCATTTTGAACATCTTTGGTGAATTTTACAAGTTTCTCATCTAACTTTACCTCATCTTTAACTTGTTCAAGTAATATTGGCTTTACTTGAAAATTAGTAATAAAATTATCATTTTATTTAAGTGTAAAACAAAAACTCATGGATCTTAACTCAAGATGCAAGGTCAAAGGACTCAAAGAAATGCTTCCAAAGGATATTCGACAGAAGGCATCGACAACCACATTATCTTTACGAGGATGATAATCAATTACGCAGTCATTATCGTTGATGATTTCAAACCATCTACATTGTCTTAGGTTAAGCTCATTATTAGTACCCAAGTACTTTAATATCTTTTGATCAGTGAATATATGACATTTTTCTCCTTACAAATAATGTCGCCTTATTTTAAAATCAAACATTATAGTAGCAAGTTCAAAATCATAAGAAGGATAATTCAATTCATGTGGTTTTAATATCTGAGAGGCATAAGAAATTACCATCTTTCTTGCATCAAAGCGCATCCGAGGCCACTGTCAGAAGCATCACTATATGCTACATATACTTTTCCTTCAATTGGTAGAGTAAGTATAGGGTCTCAACAAGGATTTGACAGTTTCAAAGTTCTTCGGAATTTGTAATCCCAAATAAACTTTACTTCCTTCTGCAATAGCTTTGTCAAAGGGGAGGCGATAATGGAGAAGCCTTTCACAAATATTCTGTAGTATCCTGCTAAGCCTAAGAAACTTCTAACCTTAGTTGGAATTTTGGGAGGTCTCTATTAAACTACTTCTACTACCTTACTAGGATACACCTTCTCGCCTTTAGTTGATACAACATGTCCCAGAAAAGCTACTTTATCAAGTCAAAATTTAAACTTCGAAAGTTTAGCGTAAAGTTCTTTCTCGTCAAAAATTTGCAAAATAGTCCAGAGGTGTTTAGCATGGTCTTCACTACTTATGGAAAATATGAAAATATCATCTATGAAAAAACAAAAACTAATCAATATAAGACTTGAATACTCGATTCATTAGATCCATGAATACCACTGGTGCATTTGTCAATCCGGTTGGTATCATGAAAAATTCATAAAAACTATACCGAGTTTGAAAAGTAGTTTTAGGAATATCTATCTCTTTAACACACATTGGTGATATCTAGACCTTAAATAAATCTTTGAGAATACTTTAAAACCCTTCAATTGGTCAAACAAATCATCAATCCTTGGTAATGGATATCTATTATTGATTGCTATTCTGTTCAATTGTCGCTTGCCAATACAAAGCCTAAGAGTGCCATCTTTCTTATTTACAAATATAACAGGGGCTTTCGAAGGAGAAACACTAGGTTGAATAAAACCGTTCTCAAGAAGTTATTGCAATTGAGATTTCAATTCTCTTAATTCCGCTGGAGCCATTCTCCAAAGAATGATAGAAATAGGGCTAGATCAAGGAATAAGCTTGATTGGGAATTGAACCTCTGTTTCTGTGGAAAACCCAATAAAAATTTCTAGGAACACTTTAGGGAAATCACATAAAGCAGGCATGTCCTTGATACAAGGAATCTAAACCTGTTATCAACTATGTGAGCAAGGTATGCCCCATAATCTTAACGCATTAACTTTTTTTACAAGGCCGTAGAAAAAATAATAGATATCAAGTATATTTCACCTTGTACAATGATGTGCGAAACTATAGAATCTTTTAAAGTCACATTCTTAGACCTACAATGTACCAATGCATGATATTTGATAAGCCAATCCATCCCGATAATAAAATAAAAATCCTTAAAGGGAATTTCAATTAAATCAGCTTGGAAGCCTACGTTTTGAATCACAAAGGGAAAATCTTGGTAAAATCGATTACACACCACTTGAAACCCAAAGGACTTTCAACCATCACACCATAATTAAGTCTCAGTGACTTCAAATTTTCGAGAAGAACAAGTGATGAAAAATATAGAAATGTGAAGAACCAGGATCAAACAATGTATACATAATAAACCAAATAAGTGAAATTTACTGACAAGCACGTCTTCTACATATTGATCATCCCTTTGCCTTATAGCATAATCACGTGCAGTAGTCTTTTGTCCACTATCATGATTAGATCCACTTGTACCTGCTTCTTGGGTGTTTTTGGTCTTTCACTTCTATTAGTTTGAGGAGTATTGATAGAACACTTATGAAACGAGCCTTCAGTTTTCAAGGAAGGATCATTATTACGATTAGAACACTCCTTCACATTATGTTCAAAGCTCACACAATTAAAACATGCAATAGAGGCTCTTCTAAAAGTACCACAATGATTCTTTCAACATATGAAACAAGTCAGAATGTGAGGCTTGCTTTGGTCATAATATTAAGTGCGACCTGTAGAAAAATCTAATCTAATTTGCTTTTGTTGAGTTGGCCTGTTATCACTTCTAGCCTTAGAATTATCAAACCTTCCCATTGTTGATGAACCTCCAAAATATGGTGTAGGCTTTTGGAATCTGTTTTCATTTCTTGTAGTTTATTCTTTATCAAGTCGAGTACAAGCATCAAACACTAACTTACAAAAGTTGTCATGTTGTTGTATCGCCACATTCATCCTAATTGAATCATTCAAACCATCTTCAAATTTACTGCACTTGTTTTTTCCTCTTTAATAATACATCCATCATAACCAGAGAGCCTTGGAAACTTCTGTTCGTACTAAGAAATAAATATGCCTCATTGATTTATATTCAAAAACATCTTTTCTTTGCATAAAAATATGCAAATGGGACATACTTCATAAAAAATTACTTTAGAAAGTCATCCCAAGTAATAATCGGAAAATTTACCTTGGCATTCGGAACAGTTACCCACCAATCATAAGTATCCTTTCATAATTGTGAAATAGAATACTTATATTTGGTAAAATTGTAAAACTCTAACTGCTCAAATACCCTCTCTATGAGCTCTAACCATTTTCTAGCATCAGCAGAATCAACATTGCCTTCAACTCCACTCCACCCTTTTTCCTCATTTTCTCAAAGTTAAAACTGTTAGGATCATGCATCGATTCAGCCATGTGGTGGAAGAATTCAGCCTTTGTTGAAAAGGACGATTCATGGCTTGAGTACCATGACTCCTGTGAGGATGTGAACTAGCTCTTACACCGTGATGGTTTCCCACTTTAAACCCACAAGAGTGGGGAAAATAGTAATTCGAGATATATTCTTGAATCCCTTCCAGTGCATAAGGTTGGGAAATAGTGTTACCCAAACCTTCACAAGTAGCTTTGGTAGATCGGTTTGAAGAAGAAACCATAACTTAATTCCTTCAAAGGGAATATCACATTGCATTAAGGATATGTAAATATGCACGTGCACTCTACATGCAATGAGAATATGGTAAACAATACAAATGAACATGAACTCTAGATAGAACCTTATCGAAAGAAAACAACTATACAAGTAATTCACATCATAAGTGTAGTGACCCTTTTCGAGAGGTACTACAACCTTACAAGAAACCTAATGTAATATTTGCGACATTTAAAAGAGAAATAACAAAGGCATACTGGTTTTAATCTAGTTGAGAGATAAGGTTCATAACACATAATTTAGTTAAGGACGTGCATCTGGCCCCTTTTAAACATGTATTAAAGTAAAACAAACTTACATGGCATGAAATTTTAAGTAATGAAGAAAAATCCTCCCAAAAACTATTAAGCAAAACTATAAGCTTTTCGTGCATGTATTATCTTTACACTTAAGGACGAAAAAACAATAATATTACTAACTTGCAAGTACCGAAATTAGCTAGTTCATGCTTCACACAAACTTACAAAACATAAAGCAAATTAGTATTTTATAAGACATGGGTTCAAACACCCCAAAAATATAAAAACGTACAACCGCACTTATATTACAACCATTGTGACATTACCAAATAATCCCTCAAAATTTCATGTAAATATACAATACATAGATCATGTACAAGTTGAAAGGTTTATACAAGATATATATATGCCTATATTAAGGTGTGATCTTCCTTAAGTCTTTAAAAATCTCCATCTTCAATGACCAACTTAAAGCGTCCTCTTGAACATTCCCTACGATAGAAATGACTATCTCTAATCATAAAGCTTAGTGGTGTAAAATCTATAGATTCGGTGCCCTTAGATTCATCAAGTCACCATTCTAAAGTCAAGGGAAACATAATTGAAATATAATAAGTAAATCAAGTAAACAATATACAAAGAGAATCAAGTTGGATAATCAAATCTTCAAATATGGATAGCGTTCATAGCACAATTTTCCAAGGGGTTCAATAACAAGACTCGCCCAATATATACATCATGTCATAACACCAAGCAAGAGAAGGTATCAAGAATGGGCGACACCCTAGATCAAGAAGGGTCAAATCCCATTAGACAAGAGAACTTAGAACCATATTAAAAGTGGATCTCTAGTTCGTACTTAAAATGGACAACTTCTATCCTTAAGATGAACTAAAATCCAGAGTCAAGATGACAAATGATCGGAATCATGAGGCATGCCAATAGTAAAAAAACACAGCCACAAGAAGGACCAAGTCCCAACAAGAATACAAAGTGATCAAACAATCCGTACGCAAGTTAACAAGAGTCCTTAAAATCTTACACGTCAACAACACAACAATGCAAAGTGACAAGAAACCAACCCCTTGGACTGCTACGAAAAACACCATCGGATTTCAAAGTAGCACGATCTAATTCAAAAATTTCACCCAATTGAGCACGTCGAGCATATTTTTTCATAGTAGCAGGATCACTATAACTGACGCTGTTGAGTTCACCGCCGTAGAACTCAACAGTTACACCAACTTGTTCAACACTATACTTCGATTCTGCCCTTCTAAAAGGAACATCGGCTTTAACAATCCCATCGTTGTCTACCAAAACGACCGGAAATGTTTCAAAAAAAGTAGGCATACGATGTACAAAAAGTTCACGCCCTTCCTTATCTCTAAAGATAGGGTGTCCTAACCATCCAACCGCTAATCCATCCCCGTTATCCATTGAACCTGCTCTGAATAATCCTCCTTTTGCCGGATTATTGCCGATGTAATCATAAAAAGCTAATTTTTCTGAAATTTTAGACCAGGCTTCTGATAAACTCTGATTTTCACAAACACACCAATATAAATTTCTAGATATACCAACAGGTAAAAATAGTACTAGTAAAAGTTTATACACAAATCTAAATGCTTTAGCAAAGAAGTTGTCCGACATAACTTCAAGAGTTCATGTAGACCAACTAATGTATTAAGGTCGTCAAGTTGTTCATGAGTATATACAACCTTAAAAATACAATTAAATAACTTATTTATATCCTAGTATCTCAATAATGTTGAATTAAAATAGGATAATCATCACAAGTAACCCTAGCCTTAACATTTACGACTAAGCTCCACAAAACAGTGATTCTGTGTAATAATAGTACTTCATGTGCAACTTAGTTTTGAAATAGGAAACAACAAAATGGTACTTCATATCCCTCGTAAAAGATGTAGGTACATATCTTAATTTTATAAATAATCAATAATCACCTCAAAATACATTTTCTACGGAAAGATACACACTAATAGTTGAGAAGACATGATTTTTAATTCCAGTATCTGGACAGAACTTGTCCGATGTTGCATCCCATATTTTGTATCCATAACAGAAAAATTAGAGAATTGTGAATAAACATAATAGTTGTAAAAACTACAAATTATATTTATAAATCATATTTATTTAATGTAAACGAAGTTCTATAAGACAAGATATGCTTATAATACAAAAGACTACCCAACTAAGAAAAAAAATTTATTCATCACTTACCAAAAGAAGTTTGTGTGTGGAATTCACCCAAAAGGAGCTAACTTTTCTTTTGATTTTTTAAGAGCAACTGTTTAGCTAATGTATAATGTTCTTAAACTTCAGTTTAAACGAAATCACAATAGGAGGTGTCCAAATATAGTCTATGTTAAGTGAAGGTTAGTCACACACACAAAAAAAATATATGCATGATGCAAAAAAAATTCAACTTATAAGAAACTCTAATTAGTCAATTTATGCAAATACCCTCATACAATATTTTAAATTATGATAACAATTTATGTTAAGCACGTTTACAATTATCACAAAATTTGAAGTTCCCAAAATGAGTATAAAACACTTTATAGTAATTAAGAAATGGTGTTTACTTGTAAATATGGGTGCAGTATCTTATGGGTGTTTGTAACGACCTGTTTAGTCGTTTGAGTAGCAGAATTTATTTTTGGGAAAAACTGGCTGAATACGACGGACACCACGACGGACCGTCGTGTGCACGACGGACCGTCGAGGGTGTCCCGTTCCAAAACACTTGGCATTATGAAATTGAGTGTTGAAACTGAGTCTCTGAACTCTATGACGGACCTGCAGGACGGGCCGTCACAGTCACGACGGACCGTCGTGAGCCCCCGTGTCAAAACACTTAGTCTCTTGATAAATTGGTGCTGGGAGCAACTCTCTGTCCGTCGTGACGGAAGTACAGGACGGACCGTCGTATGCACGACGGACCGTCACAGACTCCTTGAAGGAATTTGAGTCCTTGACGAACCTGCGTGACGGACCGTCGCAGGCACGACGGACCGTCACAGGTTCCGTAATCCCAGACGGGGTCAGAATTCTGACTATTTTTAAAGGGGTGTTTTGGACCATTCCGGCTTTATTTTATAAAGTTAGTGGGTTAATGTTATTAGTTCAATGCCTTGGGGGTTGAAAGACTAACTTTGAGTAACTTGGTGGGTTGGTTTCATTACTTTTGAAACTTGAAATCTTGTGATTTAGGGTAAGAAGAGAGGAAGGTTGGAGGAAGAAAGAGAAAGAGAAAGAGAAGAGAAAAGAGGCGCTTGAGAGAGAAGGAGCAAGG
>CM064973.1:36164850-36352321 GCA_032847665.1 Solanum chilense | reverse complement strand
ATGAGGATCGGAGTGCCACGTTCCGGCACCAGGATAGAAATGAGGATCGAAGTGCCACGTTCCGGCACCAAGATAGAAATGAGGATCGGAGTGCCACGTTCCGGCACCAGGATAGAAATGAGGATCGGAGGGCCACGTTCCGGCACCAGGAAAGAAATGAGGATCGGAGTGCCACGTTCCGGCACCAGGATAGAAATGAGGATCGGAGTGCCACGTTCCGGCACCAGGATAGAATATGGATCGGAGTGCCACATTCCGGCACGGGATAGAATATGGATCGGAGTGTCACGTACCGACACGAGAGGAATAAGTTATGAATCTTGAAAGATGTTAATATGCTAAGTCTATGAACCTGTTAATGAGTATGGTTTTGAGGCATGAGTCCTCCTGGATGAACTTGGTGATATTTATTGATGATTGTAGTATTTGTTGTTACTACATGTTGAGTATTATAGTTGATTTGTGAGATTAACTGATATATACTGTTTTCTATTCTGAGTTGGCCGATGATACCTACTCAGTACGTGTGGTTGTACTGACTCCTACTTGTTTGTTTCTTTCTTGTATTTGTGGAGTGCAGCAACCGTGCCGTCGTCTTCAACTCGACCGCGATTCTAGCCAGTCTTCACTGTACCGGATCTCAGGGTGAGCTATGCTTCTAGCTTGGACTGGATCTTCTTCTTCTCGTCTTGATGCCTTGAAGTTCCGGCATGGACTAGCATTCATTTGCTTAACTTCTTAAAATACTCTTAGTTTAGTAATTTGAGGATAGATGTTCTTGTGATGATGACTTCCGGATTTTGGGAATATGTATCGTATTTATTTTTCGTATTGAGTTAAGTCTTCCGCGTTGTATTTGGTTTAATTTATTTGGGTTTAGATTGGTTGGTTCGCTCACACAGGAGGGTAGTGTGGGTGCCAGTCGCGTCCCCGATTTGGGTCGTGACAGTGTTACAACACTCTCCCTCTTAAAGAAATTTAGTCTCGAGATTTACCTTAGGCTAGTCCAGAATCAAGTGTGAATATTGTCTCCTCATGTCTTCTCATTTCTCCCAGGTAGATTCTTTTCTAGAATGGTTCATCCAAAGTACCTACTTAGGGGATTTTCTTGTTCCTAAGCTGCTTTACCTCACAAGCTTGAATTAGGATATGTTCTTTATTATATGCCAGGTCAGGATAAACCTCAATAAATTCAACTGGATGAACATGAAATGGATAAGAATGATATCTGCGGAGCATAGAAACATGGAAGAAATTGTGGATCTTGTCTAAGTCTGATGGTAAAGACAATTTATATGCAACTCGGCCAACCCTCTCAAGTATTCTCATAAGGTCCAATAAATTGAGAATTAAGTTTTCATTTTTGGCTAAATCTCAAAAAAAAATTCCATGGAGACACCTTTAAAAATACTTTATATCCAACTTGATATTCAATGTCATGCCTTTTTATATCAGCGTAAAAGTTTTGTCTATCCAAAGAAATATTTAAACGATCCTTGATAATTTTCACCTTTTCCTTGGCTAGCTCCACCATTTCAGGACCAATAAGCTTTCTTTCACCAATTTCATTTCAACAAAGAGGTGTTCGACATATTCTTCCATATAAGGCTTCATACTGAGACATTCCACTATTGAATTTGTATCACTCTTATTGACTGGCCGTCTCTTTGAGGATGGAATGAAGTGCTATATTTCAACTTAGTACCCAACGATTCCTTCAAGTTGGCCCAAAATCTAGATGTAAACCTTGGGTCTCAGTCAAACACAATAGCCATAGGGATCCCATGTAGTCTTACAATCTCATTAATGTACAACTTGGTAAAATGCTCAAGTGAGTAATCCATTCTAATTGCTTAAAGTTCAGCACTCTTAGTTATCCTATCAACAATCACCCATATTTCATCCTGATTTATCTAAGTGCGAGGAAGTCCACAAATAAAGTCTTTAGATATTCTCTCTCATTTACATTTCTGCATCAACAAGGGTTGTAGTACACCAAGTTTGACTTGATGTTCTACCTTTACTTCTTGTCAAACCAAACATTTTAAAATAAACTTCGCATGTATCTCTTCATACCATTCCAACAATAATTTTCTTTGATGGTATGGAACATCTTTGTACCTCCAGGATGCATTGCATATGGTGAAATATGTGCTTCTTTCAATATTTCTCTGCTCAATTTTCATCATTAGGGACACATAACCTATATTGACAAAGTAAGACATAATCCTTTGTTAATGTAAAATCGATTTTCCCTACTTTCGACCTTTCTAGTAAATTTTACAAGTTTCTCATCCATCTTTTGTGATTCTTGCACTTATTCAAGTTATATTGGCTTTACTTGCAAATTAGCAAAACTGAACCATTTGAATCAGGTATAAAACAAACATTCATGTCTTTTAACTGAAGGACCATTGTCAAATGACTCAAAGAAATCTTGAGAATGATTTTCGACTTAAGGCATCGGCAAACACATTAGCTTTACCTAGACGATAATCAATTATGCAGTCATATTCTTTGATAAGTTCAAGCCATCTACACTGTCTTAAGTATAGCTCCTTTTGAGTACCCAAGTACTTTAAGCTCTTGTGAACAGTGAATATTTAACATTTCTCTCCATATAAATAATGTCGCCAAATTTGTAAATCAAACACTATACCAGCAAGCTCAAGATCATTAGTAGGATAATTCAATTCATGTGGTTTTAAATTCTGAGAGGCATAAGATATTACCTCTCTTTCTTTCATTATAACGCATCCTAGACCATTGTGAGAAGAATCACTATACCTTACATATTCTTTTCCCTCAATTGGTAGAGTAAGTATAGGCACTTGAGTCAACATGGATTTGAGTATTTCAAAGCTCTTTTGAAAAATTTCATCCCAAATAAACTTTACTTCCTTCTGCAAGAGTTTAGTAAAAAGGGAGGCAATTATGGAGAAGCCTTTCAAAAATAATCTATAGTATCCTGCCATGCCCAAGAAGCTTCTTATTTAAGTCGGACTTTTGGGAGGTGTCCATTCAACAACTGCCTGTATCTTACTATGATCCACATTAACGCCTTCACTTGATATAACATGTCCCAGAAAAGACACCTCATCAAGCCAAAACTCACACTTTGAAAGTTTAGCATAAAGTTTTTTCTCCTTCAAAATATGTAAAATAATAAGGAACTATTTATCATGGTCTTCACTACTTCTGGAATATTTTAAGATATCATCTATACAAACAACCACAAACTGATCAACATAAAGCTTGAATACTCGATTAATTAGATCCATAAATACCGTAGGAGCATTTGTTAATCCGAATTGAAGCACCAAATATTCATAATGACCATACTAAGTTCTAAAAGTAGTTTTAGGAACATCATTATCTCTATCATGCTGTTGGTTGTATCCGGACCTTAAATTGATCTTTGATAATACTTTAGCACCCTTCAGTTTGTTAACCAAATCATCAATACTTGGTAATGGATATCTAGTCTTTATGGTTATTCTGTTCAATTGTCTAGAGTCTATACAAAACCTAAGAGTGCCATCTTTCTTCTTTACAAAAAAAAAAACAGGGGCTCCCCAAGAAGAAACACTAGGTCAAATAAAACAATTTTCAAGAAGTTCTTGCAAGTGAGATTTCAATTCTCTTAATTTTGCAGGAGCCATTCCATAAGGTATGATGGAAATAGGGGTAGATCCATGAATAAGCTCGATTAGAAATTCAACCTCTCTATCTGGGGCAATCCAGAATGGTTTTTTGGTAATACTTCTAGAAAATCACATACAACATCTACGTCCTTGATACAAGGACTCTCCAACTGTGTATCGACTATGTGCGCAAGGTATGCCCCACAACCTTGACGCATCAACTTTCTTGCCAAGGTTGCTAAAATAAAACTAGATGTCAAAGATATTTCCCTTTATATGTTGATATGTAAACATGTAGGATCTTTAAAAGTCAAAAGATTTTCCATACAATCTAGGAATGCTTGATATTTATTAATCCAGTCCATCTCGATAATAACATCAAAATCCTTGAAGGACATTCAATCAAATCCGAAGGGAAGACTATATTTTGTATCAAAAATGGACAATCATGATAAATTTCATTACACACAACCTGATAACCCAATGGACTTTCAACCATCACATCATAATTAAGTATCACGAATTTCACATTTTCAGGAAGGACAAGTGATTAGCAAATATAGGAATGTGTAGAACCAGGATCAAACAATGTAAACACACACAAGTCAAATAAGTGAAATTTACCGACAACCACATCTTCTCCATATTGATCATCCCTCTGCCACATATCATAAGCACGTGTAGTACCCCTTTGTCCACTAGCTTGATTAGCTCCACTTGCACCTAGTGTTTGGGTGTTTCTAGGACTTTCACCCTTATTAGTTTGAGGAGTATTAACAGAAGTCTTATGAACCGAACCTTCAGTTATCGAGGAAGGAGAATTATTAGGATTAGTACAATACTTCACTTTATGATTAAAACTCCCACAATCAAAACATGAACTAGAGGCTCTACTTCATGTACCAAAATGATTTTCTCCACATTGCGGACAAGTGGGAACGCAAGGCTTGCCTTGGCCATAACTTTGAGTGCTAGTTGTAGAAAACTCTAATATGTTTTGATTATGTTGAAATGGCCTATTATAACTACTATACTTAGAATTATAAAACCTTCCCCTTTTTGATGGACCTCCAAAAACTGGTCTAGGCTTTCGTAATGTGTTTTCATTTCTACTTTCTTTTTCTTTATCAAGTCGTTCCCTAGTAAAAGCACCAAACACTAACTAATAAAAGTTATCATGTTGCAAGATTGATACATTCTTCCTAATGGAATCATTTAAACCATCTTCAAATTTCCCTGCACTTGTCTATTTTGCCTTTAATAATACCTCCAACATAATGAGACAGACTTAGAAACTTTTGTTCATATTGAGCAATAAACATGCCTCTCTACCTTAGATTAAAAAACTCCTTTTTATTTGCATCACAAGAAGATGGTAGAAAAGACTTCATACAAATTTCCTAAGAAAATCATCCCAAGTAAGAACAAGAGGTTTTACCTCTCCATTGAGATCACTTACCCACCAATCATAAGCATCCTTTTGTAATAGTGAAATAGCATACTTAATTTTTTCAGCATCTAAACACTCCAACTCCTCAAACATCCTCTCCATGCAATCTAGACATTGTTTAGCATCAGTAGGATCAATAATTCCTTCAAACTCCACTCAACCATTTTCCTCATTTTCTCAAAGTTAATCCCATTGGGATCATGCACGATTCAGCCATGTCGTGGAAGATTTCAGCCATCTGTTAAAAAGGAGGATTCATGGCTTGAGTACCATGATTCGTATGAGGAAGTGAACCAACTATTACACGTTGATGGTTTTCCACTTCAGACCCGCTAGTGTTAGGAATATGCTTATTCGAGATATGTTCTCCAATATCTTCTAGTGCAAGAGGTTGAGAAACAGAGGCACCCAAACCTTCAAGAGTAGCTTTCATAGGTCAGTCTAATGAAGTGGCCGTAACTTAATTCCTTCAAAAGGGAAGATCACAATGCATTAGGGACATGTATGATACATCCCAAAACCACACCCTGGAAGATAGGGACAATCTCGGATTGCAACCGGCGTACTTGACCTCTCGGAGGTCTTATACAAGCCCTTAATATACTTCATCGTATAAACATAGTAAAAAGTAGTGCGGAATTAAAACTTTTCACTAAACATATCATAGTCTTTAAAACTTTTTCATATAAAGAAATAGGAAATACAAAGTATCAATCTCATAAACTTAAGACATAAGAATACTAGGGACATGGCTCATACTTCAAAATATGAATATAGAAACACTTAGTCTATTGCAATACTTCAAATGGAAAACATAAAAGACATATATGCCCTCAAGTCAAATGAGGACATAATTCAAATTCTCTTGAACGATGCGATAATCCAAGTCTTCGCTCCCCAAAATCTCCTCACCTACCAAGAACTATATAGATATATATAAGCATGGAGTTATTACAACCACATGTACTACATATGTCATTATGCATAAAAATCATGAAAATGGACATTTATTGCAAAATATGCATATTTTCTTTTAGAAATCATATCAAATCATAAGACAACATTTAATAACTTATAGACATACAAGATAACATTTAAACAAAAAATCATCATTTTTTAACCCACTTTAAGGTAAATTCAATTAATTATTACAGTGAATTACTTCACTTTACAGTGAAGTTACTTATTCTTTACGTTAGAAACCCTTTAGCGTGTAATCTTCTCACTCAAAGCTATCTGCAGACTCATTTAAGTCACACAAAAAGAAAAAACCTCCCATAAACCCTCTCTATATGTGCCTAAATGACCATTAAGATTACTTATAACGAGTCACATACACACTTACAGAGCATCCTAAACTTCAATGTAAGATTCTTCTACCGAAGGTGACTTTAAGTCTCAGTTCAGTGAGTTGTGAAGCGACTGCCCATACAATCCCTTACACACACACTTAAGAGATCCTATAGACTCCCTAGAATAAAATCATTCTCACTTAACACACCAACACATAGATGATATGACATTCTCGTTCCAAAGGCTAACAAAAGACCTACTTAAGTAAATCAAGAAGATAACGCCTATGATTGACCTCTTCAAGATTACCTAAATAGTTTTTAAGATAACCTAAGTCTTAGATCATGTCCATAACACCAAAAATCTTACCTAACTAGATAAAATCTCAATACATCCAAAGAAAAGACATGAAAAGATCATCTCTTATGCCCTCTTTACACATTAGCTATGGAATCCTTAGGTCACTTTAGATTAGGCACTTGTTCATTTACATACTTTATAACCTAAGTCATTAATTCATTATTTCATTAAGAGACTCATACATCACATAAAGGACATTCAAGTAATGGTCTTAGACAAGACCTAGGAACTCCAAGTAACACCTTCAAAGTCTATTGTGTAATGTCTAGATAGTGTCCCATACCACCATCTGAACCATATAAACTTCTTTAATGTATATAGGTATTCCATATGATGAGAATATGCAGTAACCGGCCTAGACCATGATATCAAGACATGGAATCTATAGTTCTATCCTTCTCCGATGATATTGTTCTACTTGCCAAGGGTAGAACTTAGAGACATCCCATGTAGGCACATGGTTAAGGAATAGGAAAGACATACTTTGTAATGTAGTCTCACTCTTTAACTAGAACTACTTCCCCTTACCATACTCACTCGGTGCGAGCCATCTTTCTTATAGTGTAATTCACACATTAGGTTCACATAAAAGGGTTCCATAACAAGTTCATAACCTAATCACATTTACCCTACTAAAGAAGTCCACTAGGGATACCTCACAATGGTGACAAGAATCTTTTTGATGACTATCCTTAGAATTAATATGATGCTGTTCGATCCAATTAAACATAAGTATATCATACCTTAACTTTGAAGGATACTTTACAGCTTACGACTTCAATAATTTCAACATCAACACTAAGTCAAGGTTCACACATAAAAGACTGTCTTAAGTTCATTTAGATTACAAGTGATTCTTACATCCAAGACTAAGAGTTCTAACACCCTAAATCACGACATCACATATTCATAATCATATATACATCAAGCAAGGGACACAAGTCAACCAAGACAAGACACCACAAACTTCACCATTAACTCATAATGCAAGTCATTCTAGAAGCACCTAGAAATAACCCTAATATCCTGTATACTATAATAACATCATCAATGAAATCAACATAGACTCCCAAGTTGGAATAACAAAGACTCAACACCAATACTATACACATAATGTCAAAGGCATAGTCTAACATGGTCACCTAAGACAACATGAATTAAAGAATACATTTATGACTCCACATGTAGGTAGATATTGTAATGCTTCACATAATAAAACTATACATATAGTCATATTACTTCAAGTAGGTTTCAACAAGGCAAAGATCATCATATTGCATTAAAATAACGCCGACAAGGCCACACCAATTTCAAGCAAAACACATAATACCACCACCATCAGTGGAACATACCAATCACAATAAAATTGAAGTATAAATAACATCAAATTAAAGGAAATAGGGAAACATAACCCCTCTTTAACCTCAACACCTCAACCCTAAGTCAACTTACTCAATTTGATCACATAAGACCCTTGCCAAAGGCCATAACCAAAAATTCAAAATAAAAACTACAATAATCAATGAACTAGGTCAATTTATTGTAAATTCATCAATCTAATACAACCTAGATATCAATTTACTATAATTATTATATCAACAAATAGCCCACATAAAACTACATAAGAATTCATCAACATTAGATCAATATCAAGTAACCCACAAATCAATCAAAACTAGATTTCATCAAATTCATGGGCTCATAGGTAATTTAGGTTAAAATAATTAATACAACAACAATTAAATTATTATTCAATGTTTCAAAATCATTAATGCAAGAACCCATGGCAGAATCATGAAATCGACAATTCAACATTGAAAACTTAGAAAACATCTTGAAAATTGGGGATCCTTTAAGAAACAATGTTCAAGGATCAAAAGCCATACCTTGATGAATCTAAATCTTTACTCTGATGAAGAATTTCCATTCAAAATTGCACACCAAGCTCTTCCTTATTTTGAACATCAATGGAGTCTTTGGGAGTTCTTAAAGGATTTTGGGGTTCTTATTTGGAAGAATAAAATAATCTAAATGTTAAACACTTATATACTTGTTTAAAATAACCAAAATACCCTTAATAAAACGTCACTACACTTATTTGGAAGTGGGGTGAAATTACAACATCACCCCTTAACTTAACAATGAGCTGCGCGTAGGCACAAGCCACCATGGATGACTGCCCATCGACGGGGCATAGGTCCATTTATGGGCCGTGTTGTACACCATCGATGGGTTAAAAGACTTGGAACTAGGATATTACCTCCCCAGTATAAGTTCCAAATTATTCCCAGAACCTACGGGGTGTCGGCCAGGCCACTGGCCGTCGATTGCCATCCGTAGGTGGACTGCCTTTGGGCAGTTTTGGCCACCAACATAGGTCCTACTTCAAGGACCCTTGGTTAGTCCTTAAGGATGTTTTTCTGGACATTTCCATGACAAACATGATTATATATGATTTTAACACCTCTCACATGAATTTCATAAAAAATGAACACGTAAAACTGGACTAAACATGCCTAGACACACAAAATCATTTCTAGGAACATCTTTCGAATGTCACGGACGTTCTTGGACGTTTGACCTCCAAATTCCACAAAACTCAACAAAATGCCTATACATGCTATAACAACTCATCAAAAGACCTTATAACCTCATGAATCACAAATAAACAGATTGAACAACATATGAGGCACCTAGGTGACTTAGTCGTCGAACGTCTTGGTCGTCCCTTGACGTTTTGCTTCAAACGCACCTAATACTTTAGCTAATGCATATATACAATATTTTATACCTATTTAGGAACTTAGGCAATCAATACCAATAATTTAGGCTCTAGTTCACCTAAGTCCTCTTCGGGGTCTTACAATCTCCCCCACTTGGACAACATGTGTCCTCGAATGACAATTGCACTATCCGAACACTTACAAGAATAAGGATTCATCTAGAATATAAAAAAAAATCCATAAGAAACATAACCAATAAGAAAATATTTATTTCACATTGTCAAGATATTTACAACACAAGATGAATTAGAAAAAATTCTATAACTCATCATGCTACAAAACTCACATGCTTCATTTTAAATAATGAAAACTCATTTTATAATCAATATCATACTTATATACATCAATTCTAACCACATTACAACAATTTTTGATCAATGAATCAAATAGTCAATTTCCCAAAAATTTTACAGTGAACTATTTTAATACTATAGTGATTTTACCAATTTTAAAAAATGCGTCTTTTAAGCAATTAATGATATGAACATGCTAATATGCAAAGTAAAATCATATAAACACATCTTACAATATAATCATAACTTCATTAAATACACAATGCAAGAAATTAATGAAGTTCAATTTCAACAAAACTCCTAAAAACCATGCACATGCAACATGCTTCTATACCATTCTATCCCATTTACTAACATACTCCCTCACTTAGATAAAGAGAACTTACCAACATCATCATCACTCTCATCCGGCTTCTCCCCTCCAGATCGGAGTGCATAGAAATGCCTTTTTGTTGGAGCATCATCCTTTGGAACACTAGGAGAAACGTGCTTACCCTCTCTTTCTCTTGAAGCAATCAAAGGACAATCTCTCACCTTGTGTCCTTCCTTACCACAACCAAAGAAACTCTCGTTACCCAATAAAAACTCACCATAATGTTTATTTCCACATTTGCCACAAGTAGGTTTTACCTTTTGAGAACCACCTCCTTTCTCAAATTTCACCTTATCACTCTAAGGTTCTTCTTGATTTTGAGCCTTCTTCTTAAACCTAATTTGCTCTTGGTCACTAGCACCACTTCTTTTAAATCTTCTAGCCATTCTCCTAAGTTTAGACTCTTCAATCGACTGTACATACACAATGAGACTAACTAAGGTCAGATCATCATGTAACATAGCAGTACAACATTCCTCCATCACTAAGTCGGCTACACCCGTTACAAAGAGACTCATTTTATCTCTTGGATTAGACATAGTAGAAGGGGCATACCTACACAATGTTTAGAATTTCCAAGAGTACTCCTCAACAATCATATTTCTTGTTTGATATTGATATTCTCCTCCACCTTAATTTCTCTTTTATCCCGTGGAAATTACTTACCAAGAAATTTTTATTAAATTATTCCCATTCAATAGGACCTGATTCCTCCGGCCAATTATCCTTCCATTGAGTGTACCATATTTAAGAAACATCCCTCAATTGATACTAAGACAACTCCACCTTCTCCCTAGATGTATCTCCCATAGCACTCAACACCTTATACACCCCATCAAGAAAATCTTGTGGATCCTCCCCCCTTTAGAGCCAAGACATATACGAGGATTCATCCTCAAGAAATCTATCAGCCTAGAAGTCATATTGCTCTCCACCACATTTTCCCTAGCTTCATACTCAAATTAATATGAGTAGTCACGGTTTGAGCTAAAGCCATCAAAGCCTCTCTAATTTATTGATTAGTCAATTCCGGGGGAACCAGCGAAACCTCGTTATCTCCTTCCGCATTAGGAATATGATCACCTTAGGAGGCACTTGAGCACCTTAAGCACCTTGGACACCTTGCTCGTCTTGAGGAACTTGCTCAACTTAAGGAGCAATCTCCTTATTCATCTTCTCTTCTTCCAACCATCTAGTGGCCATCCTTCTAAAATTCATCTCCTAGAAACACAAGTAAACACATTAAGAAGGATATTCATAACATTTACTCTACCGCATGACAAAGGAGTGAAAAAGAAGGGAAACTCTATCGTCCTATAGCCTCTCGCCGATATATATGTCACGACTCACACCGATGGTCAAGACTCTACTAAACGTGACTTGATGAGACTTTTAATTCCTAATACTACTTTCACAAGCCTATGCTTTCATACCATGCTTATCACATACCGAAACCACACCTATAAGGTAGGGGAAATTCTTGGATTGCAATCGGCGTACTTGACCTCTCGGAGATGTTATACAAGCCATTACATATCATTCATCGCATAAACAGAGTGAAAAGTAGTGCATAATTAAAGCTTTTCAGTAAACATATCATAGTCTTTAAACACCCTTTCATATAAAGCAATAGGAAATTCTAAGTCTCAATCTCATCATCTTAAGAGACAAGAATGCGTGGAACAGGGCCCATACATTAAAATACGAATATGGAAATACTTAGTCTATTACAATACTTCAAATGGAAAACATACTAGACATATATGCCCTTGAGTCAAATGAGAACATACTTCAACTTCGCTTGAACGATGCCTAATCCAAGTATTCTATGGTATGCTCCCCCAACGCAGGCCTACTACGCTTCGCGCTACGTGTTCCCACACCCGGCGTGATTGAAGAAAGACTACATCATCAATTTTTGTATCCACTTCCCAAAAGCTCCTAACCTATCAAGAACTATATACATAGATAAAAGCTTGAAGTTAGTACAACCACATGTACTAAGTATGACATTACGCATAAAAATCATGAAAACGGACATTTATTGGAAATATGCATCTTTTCTTGTAAAAATCATATTATAATCATAAGAACAACATTTAACCACTAAGAAACACATAAGATAACATTTAAACCAAAAATCATAATTTTAGAACCCACTTTACTATAAGTTCAATTCGCTGTTACAATGAATTACTTCACTGTACAGTGAAGTTACTTATTCTTCACTTTAGACACACTTTAGCATGTATCTTCTCACTCAAATATATCCTACGATCCACTTAAGTCATACAAAGAGAGACCATCCATACACCCTCTTTAGATATTCCTAAACGACCCTTAAGATTACTTATAATATGTCACATACACACTTACAAAGCATCATTAACTTCAATGTAAGATTGTTATACCAAAGGTTACTCTAAGTCTCACTTGAGTAAGTTGTGATAGAACGTCCATACAATCCCTTACACACACTTAAAAGGTCCTATAGACTCCCTAGAATAGAATCATTCTCACTTAACAAACCAACGCATAGATGATATGGCATTGTCCTTCCAAAGGCTATCAAAAGACCTACTTAAGTAAATCAAGAAGAAAACGTCCATGATTTAACTCTTCAAGATTACCTAAATAGTACTTAAGACTACCTAAGGATTATATCATGTCAACATAATCACAAACTTCCCTAACTAGAGTCATCCTCAAGACTTCCAAAGATAAGACATGAAAAGATCATCTTTCATGCCCTCTTCACACTTTAGCTAAGGAATTGATAATTCACTTTAGATTAGTTACTAATTCAATTATATACTTCATAACCTAAGTCATTAGTTCATTATTTAATTAAGAGTCTCATATATCAAATAAAGGACATTCAAGTAATTGTCTTAGACAAGACCTAGGAACTCCAAGTAACACCTTTAAAGTCTATTATGCAATGTCTTTATAGCATCCCATACCACCACCTAAACCTCATAATATTCTCTAATGCTAGTAGGTATTCCATATGATGAGAATAGGCAATAACTGACATAGACCATGATAGCAAGGCATGGAATTCAGATTTCTTTCTTACTCCAATGAGGTTGTTTTACTTGCCAAGGGTAGAACTTAGACACATCCCATGTAGGCACATGGTTAAGGAATATGAAGTGCATACTTTGATATCTAGTCTCACTCTTTAGCTAGAACAAGTTCCCCTTACCATACTCACTCGGTGCTAGCCTTGTTTCTCATAGAGTAATTGACATATTCGATTCACATAAAAGGGTTCCATAACAAGTTCATAACCCAATAACATTTATCCTACCAATGAAGGTCCACTAGGGCTACTTCACAATGGCAACAAGAAGATCATGATCAATTTCCTAATAATTAATATGTTGTCGCTCCAGCATATTACCTTAAGTCTATCTTTCCTTCAACAATTTCAACATTACCACTAAGTCAAGGTTTTCACATAAAAGACTCTCTTAAGTTAATTAAGGTCACATGTTATTCATATATTCAAGACTAATAATTATAACACCCTAAATCAAGACATCACATATTCTTAATCATATATACATCAAGAAAGGGGCACAAGTCAACCAAGAGAGGACACCACATACTTTACCTTTAACTCATAATGAAAGTCATTCTAGAAGAACCTAAAAACAACCCTAACATCTTCAAGTCATCCTATATACTATCATACATTATCAATAAAATCAACATAAACTCATATATCCATGTAGTAATAACAAGGACACAACCCCAACACTATACACATAATGTCAAAGGCATAGTCTCACATAGTCACCTAAGTAACATGAATAGAAGAATACATATATGACTCCACATGTAGGTAGATATTATAATGCTTAACATAATCAAACCACACAAATAGTCATATTACTTCAAGTAGTTGTCTACTAGGCCAAGATCATCATATTGCATAAAAATAATGTCGACAAGGCCATATCAATATCAAGAAAAGCACATAACACCTCCACCATAAGTGGACCATACCAATCACAATAGAATAAAAGTTTAAACAACATTAAATTAAAGTAAATAGGGTAGAATGCCCCCACATCATCCTCAACACCTCAATCAAAAGTCAACGTACTCTATTTGATAACACAAAACCCTTACCCAAGGCCATAACCAACAATTCAACACAAAAACTACAATAATCAATGAAGTAGGTCAGTTCACGGTAAATTCATCAATCTAATACAACATATATATATCAATTAAATACAATTATTACATCAATAAATAGCCCACATAAAACTACATAAGAATTCATTAAAATTAGATCAATAACAAGTAATCCACAACTTAGTAAAAATCCAGGGTTAATCAAATTCATAGGTTCAGAGGTAATTCAGGTTAAAATAATCAATACAACATTAATTAAATCATTATTCAATGTTTTGAAATCATTAATGCAAGAACCCATGTTAGAATCATGAAATTGGACAATTTAACTTTGAAAACATTGATAACATCTTCAGAATTGGGGCTCCATGATAAAATGAGATTCAAGGATCAAAAGGAATACCCTGATTAAGAAAATTATTCACTTTTATGAAGAATTTAAATTCAAAATGTTACACCAAGCTCTTCCTTTATTTGGGACTTCAATGGAGTCTTTGGGAGTTCTTAAGGGATTTTGGGGTTTTGATTTGGAAGAATGAAATATTCAGAGTGTTAAACACTTATATACTTGTTTAAAATACCCAAAACAGCCTTAATAAACCGCCAATACTCTTATTGTAAGTGGGGTAAAATTACAACATCACCCCTTAACTTAACAGTGAGTTGCTACAGGCATATGCCACCATCGACGACTGCCCAGCGACGAGGCGTAGGTCCACTTACGGGTCGTGTTGTCCACAATTGATGTGTTTAGAGACTTGGAAGTGGGATATTAGCTCCCAAGCTTAACTCCCAAATGACGCCCACAACCTACTAGGTGTCGACCAGGCCACTGCCCGTCGATTGCCATCTATAGGTGGACTACCTTTGGGCAGTTTTGGCCACCAACATGGGTCCTTCCTCAAGGACCCTTGGTTGCTCCTTGAGGATGTTTTCCAAGACGTTAACAACCCCAAACATGATATTCTATGAGTTTAGCAACTCTCACACGAGTTTCATCCAAAATGAACACGTAAAAATCTACGAAACAAGCCTAGACACACAAGGTCACTTCTAAGCACCTTTTCGAATGTCATGAACCTTCTTAGACGTTTGACCTCGAAACTCCACGAAACTAATCAAAATGCCTATATATGATATATAAAGTCATTAAAAGACCTTATAACCTCATGAATCACACATAAACACATTGAACCACATATGAAGAACCTAGATGACTTAGTCGTCGAACGTCTTGGTCGTCCATTTATGTTTGACTTCCAATGCACCTAATACTTTAGATACTGCCTCTATACCATATATTATACCTATTTAGGATATTATACCATCAATACCAACAATTATAGTTTCTAATTAACCTAAGTCATCTTCGGATAGTTACAATGTACATGATGCATGTGCACTCTATATGCATTAAGGATATGGAGAACTATGTAAGTGAACATAAACTCTAAATAGAACATTTTCAAAAACAACAAATATACAAGGAATTCATAGCAAAATTCCTTGAACAAAAAATCTAGGATCTGATAACAATACTTGTAAAGACCCTTGCAGAGAGGTACTACAACCTCACAAGAAACCTAATTTAATATTTGCAACATATAAAAGAGATTGATGAAGGCATACTTATTTTTATCTAGTTGAGGGATATAGTTCATAAAACATAATTAGTTAAGGTTGTGCATCTGGTCCATTTTAAACATATATTTCAGAATTTTTTTACATGGCATGGAGTTTTAACCAATGATGAAAAAACATCCAAAAACCTGTTTAAAAAAACCGACAAGCTTTTCGTGCATATATTATCTCCACAATAATGGATTAAATAATAATAATATTACCAACTTCCAAGTACCGAAATCAGTCGATTCATGCTTCACACAGTCTTACAAAAAATAAAGCAAATTAGTATTTTACGAGACATGGGTTCACACACCCCGAAAAGATAAAAATGTATAAGCGTACTTATATTACAACCATTGTGACATGACCAAATAAACACTCAAAATTTCATTTAAATATAAAATACATAGATCATGTACAAGTCCAAAGGTTTATACAAAATATATATATGTCTATATGCAAGTGTAATCTTCCTTAAGACTTTCAAAATCTCCATCTTCAATGACCAACTGCAAACATTCTCTTGAATATTCCCTATGATAGAAACAACTATTGCTAATCATAAAACTTAGTGGTGAAAAAACAATAGATCTGACTCTCTTAGATTCATCAAGTAATCATTTTCAATCAAGGGCAACATAATTGAAATATAATAAGTAAATCAAGTAAACAATATACAAAGAGAATCATGTTGGATAATTGAAGCTCTAAATGTCAATAACGTTCATAGCACAATTTTCCAAAAGGTTCAATAAAAAGACTCCCCCAATATATACATCATGTCATCACACCAAGCATGAGTAGGTATCAAGAAGGGCAAACCTGCTATATGAAGAAGGGTCAAGAGGCCTGCCAATAGGTCGAGTTACACAAGAGTCCTTAATGTCTTAAGCGACAACAACACAACAATGCAAAGTGACAACAGGTAACCAACGTACCAATATGAAATTTCAGATATACCAGCAGGTAAAAATAGTACAATTACAATTTTATAAACAAACCTCAACGCTTTAGTAAAGAAACATTTCAACACGACTTCAAGAGTTCAAACCGTAGACAAACTAATGTATGAACGTCCTCAACTTTTTCATGAGTATATACAACCTTAAAAATACAATGAAATAACTTATATAATTCCTAGTATCTCAATAATGTCGAAGTAAACATGATAATCATCATAAGTAAGCCTAGCCTGTACATTTACGACTAAGGCCCCAAAATAGTGATTCTGTCCAACAAAGGTACTTCATGTCAGAACATTGTATTGAAACAGGAAACAACAGAATTGGACTTTATATGCTTCATATAATATGTAGGTACATGTTAATATTGCAAATAATCAAGAATAACCTCAAAGTACGTCTTCTACAGAAAGATATAATCAAAACACTAACAATTAAGTAGACAAGATTTCTATTTCCAGTAGTTGGGCAGAACTTGACCTATGTTGGTGTCCCATATTTCGACTCCATCACAACAAAATTAGAGTTTTCAATAGTCATAGTAGTTTTAGAACTATGAATTATATTCCCAAATCCTATTTATTCACTGTAAACGATATTGTATAAGACAATATATGCTTAAAATACAAAATAGTACCCAGCTAAAAAATATTTTTTTTTATCACTTACCAAAACAAGTTTGTGTGTCGACTTCACCCAAATGCTACTTTTACTTTTGATTATTGAATAGCCACTATTTCACTAATATATAATTTGCTGAAACTTCAGTTCAAATGAAATCACAGGAGGAGGTGTCCAAATATAGTCTATAAAGAGTGAAGCTTGTGATACATACAGATGTCACTAAAAGGGTGTTGCCCAAATTATTGTGTGATTCCCCAAAATGCTTTATATATATATATATATATATATACACTTGATACACAAAAAAAATCAACTTATAAGAAATTCTAATTAGTCCATTCACGCAAATACGCCCATACAATACCTTAAATTACAATAATAATTTATGTTAAGCACAATTTTTACAAAAATTCAAGTTCCCAGAATGAGTATAAAACACCTTATAGTAAGTAAGCAATGGTGTTAACTTTTAAACAGGGCTAGTATCTTAGAGGTGTTACAATAAGTCCTAGAACCACTAACCTAGGATCTAATACAAACACTTGTAACGACCCCTTTCAGAAGTATACTAATCTTTCATGAACAGACATAATTTAATACTTGTGACATTCCAAAGCGATCAACAAGGGAATATTGATTATAATCTAGTAGAGTAATTAGGTTCATAAGGAATAATTTTATTAAGGATGTGCATGTTGCCCATTTAAATATTTATTTGATGTCAAAATGATATGACAGAAAATTTTAACATATGACGATCTTTTAATGCAGATATTATGCTCACACTCAAGGATGAAATAACAAGAATATTATCAACTTCCGCATACCGAAATTAGCCGTTCCATGCTTCACATAAACTTTCAAACAAATAGTAACTTTTGTATAATACAAGACATGGGTCTACAGGCCTCAAAAAGATCAAAACATATAGCCATACTTATATTTCAACCTATGGTGACATGATAAAATCAACCCTCAAAATTTCATGTAAATATAAAACATATAGATCATGTACACGTCCCAAGATTCATACAAAATATAGATGCCTTTATGCAAATGTGATTTTCCCTAAGGCACTAAAAATGATCATGTCCAATAGACAGCATCATGCATCCCCTCAAACATTTCCTACGATAGAAACAACTATCGCTAATCATATAACTTAGAGGTGTAACAACTATAGATTTTTGGCCCTCATATTCGTCATGATACCTTTCTCAAGTCACGGGCAGAACAATTGTAACATAACAAATAAATCAAATAAACAGTATAATAAGAGTATCACGATCAAAATTTAAAGATCCAAATGCCAAGAACAGTAGTAGCACCATTTTAAAGAGATTAAATAACAAGGATCACTCAGTATATACATCATGCCATCACACCACGCACGAGCAGGTATCAAGAAGGGACGATGCCCTATATCAAGAAGAGTCAAAGCCCAATAATCAAGAGAACCAAAAACCACATTAAATATGTCTTTCCAGTTTGTACTTGAAATAGAAAATTTCCATCTATAAGACGAAGTAACAATTCATAGTCAATATGGAAAATGATCTTAATAAAGAGGCATGCAAATAGTGTCAAAGTCAAGAGTGCCAAGCGATCAAACAATCCGTACAAGTAGATGATTTACACAAGTGTATTTAATGTCATAATACAAGATAACATCAAGAACACATCAAAACACATAACCATGAGACCCTCCTACCAAAGTTGATTCTAAGGCCGACTTGAGTGAGTTGTGAAGCAGCCGCCTATACAATCCCTTGATACACACACCAAAGAGATCCTTTAGAGTACCTAAGAAAATGTTATTCCCATTTCATTAATCAAACTCCCTACCTAGAATTACTCTATATACTTGTCTTTTCATTAACATACCTTCACTTTAGTGATTATGATCATTAGATCATTTAAGAGACATTCAACATGTAAGGACATATAACAGTCTTGAAGAATACCTAGGGACTCAAATAATAACATCTTCAAAGACTAATCATGCAATGTCTAGATAGAATCCCATTCCACTATCTTAACTTCATATAACTTATCTAAGACTAGCATGTATCCCACATGAATAGAATAGATAATAAACTAGATAGAAAATGGTAGTTAATCATGGAATCCGGATTCAACCCTACATGATATAGGGTGTTCTACTTGCCAATGGTAGAAATAGGACAGAACCTATGACGGCACATGGTTACGGAATTTGAAGGGTTTATTTGTTCTATAATAACATATTATTTAGAGAAACTCCCCAAGCATATTCACTTGGTTCTATCCTTTATTCTAATAATTTAATTCAATAAAGAGCATATGAAGAGCTTCCATATATTGTTCACAACCAAATCATAGTACACCTTACCAAGGAAGTCACCTAGGTTGCCTTACAATGGTTAAGAGGATACCTCAATGAATTTCCTAGGGATGATTTCATGCCGTTCCAGACAACCAACCTTAAGTCCACCATTCACACGAGAAGGATACCGTTACGACTTTCGACTTCAAAAATATCATAACTTCATTCTAAAAGGTTTCACATAAACGACCTTCTTAGCTATGATCAAGTTCACATGTCTGTATCACATTCATGACTAAGGAGATTTAGCTTACTAATACGAGGATTCATATTCACATTCCACATGTATCAAGTAATTGACAAAAGTCTACCAAAACAAGACGCACATACGCTTTACCTTATCACATATAGGATATTATTAAAGAAGAACATAAGGAATACCGATTCAACTATAGGTAACCCTATCAATAATATAGCACCATCAATATAAACCATCACAAGTCTAATATAAGTCATCAAAAAGCATTATACTTCAATATCAAATAATACACATAAGGACTTCACTATAGCCTACTAGAGACACATATATCAACTAGGATATTTCATTCTTTAAATTAACATATACACATAAGTCATCAAGACCTTCACAATACTCACATATTAAAATTATAACATGATATTACCACAATTCATAAAGAAACACCGACGATGCCACATTGTTTCACAATTCATAAATTAATGCCGACGAGGCCACATAATTCTCATGTATAACACATAAGCACCACCACCATAAGTGTACCATACTAATCATCATCATAATTAAAGACCTATAATACATAATTTAGAGAGACTTAAGGCAACATACCACTAATCCAATCTTACAACTTCAGTCCATAGCCAAATCAACCAACTCCATACTCAAAAGCTCTTACCAATAGTCATGATCATCAATTCAAACAAATAATCTCAATATAAAATGAATTCAAAGTAATACAACACAAATTAATCAATAAATGAAAACCCACATATGATTGTAACATAATTCATACATATATCAGTAGCCCTATACAATCTACACAAGAAATCAGTACAATTAAGACATGATCAAATCACCCATAATAAAGCTAAAATAAGTAAATCACGATTTCCATGCGCTAATGGATTTTTTATCCAAAATCATCAAATTAACATCAATGCAAACATAATTAATTGATTACAAACATTTTATGCAAGAACACACGGCTAGAATTGAAAATAGAAGAATACATCCTTTTTAATTATCCTTTTTGATCATTGAAATTTAATCCTTGAATAAAAAATAATCAAACTACGAAAGACAAACCCTAATTGTGATGAAAAATCCCACTAAATTGATGGAGAAAAACTTGAAAAATCTGTCTTCTTCCTTGGATCTTCAAATCTTCATCAATGGACGTTTGTTTGGAGAGAAAAGATGGAGAGGTTTAATTTTGGAATTGAGGGTTTTGATTTGAAGGGTGAATTTGGGATTGAAAAGGTTCAATAACCGGCAATAAAAAGTCATTAAAATACCCAAAAGACCCCTGAAATTATATTACCCTTTAACCAAGTAAAAATCAACATAAATTTCAGGAATTATCAGCGGGAAATAGGTCCGCAATGCTAGTGGTCCCGCATGATCTTTGAAAATAAAATTTCGAAACTGTGGAGTCTTCCTTGTCTCCACGAAGCAAAAAAAAAATTTTCCCCTCATGAAACAAGTCCGTGATGCAGGCTGGTTCCAACCATGAATAAATCTGGCTGCCTTGGGCAGCTTGCTAGACCAAGGCTTTGGTCCTCCTATGGACCCTTTGGTCAGTCCTCGTGGAGTTTTGCACGGATGTTTCCACAACAAATACACTCGTATACATGTTATGAACCTCTTGCACAAATTTAAACTCCAAAAAAACGCATAAAACATTCAAAGGCACAGCTAAACCTACAAGCACATCTCAGGGCATAACTTTAAAACTTCAAGGACGTTCTTGGACGTTTGGCCTCCAAACTTCACCAAACTTTAGACACTGACTATAAACATGATTATAAACCTTTTAGTACTTAAAATATCATTACACAAGTGTTAGTCTTAGTTTCATCTAAGAGATTTTAGAGCTGTCACACATAAAGGATACCTAAACAACAATACAAAGTAACAAGCGGTAACCAATGTACCAAGATAAAAAATTTCAGATATTTCAGAAGGTAAAAAGAGTAAAAGTACAAGTTTAGACACAAAACTCAGTGCTTTATATAATCCAACACAAATTTGTGAGTTCAAACCGTAGACCAACCAATGTATCAAGGTTTTTAACTTTTTCATGTTTAGCTACAACCTTAAAAATACAATTAAATTACTTCTTTAATTCTTAGTATCTTAATAATGTCGAAGTAAAACATGATTATCATCACAAGTAAGCTTAGCCTGTTATACTACGACTATGCTCCCTTGATAGGGATTCTAACAAGCCTAATACCTCATGTCGCAACTTAGATTTGAAAAGGTAAACGGAAAAAAATGACGTTATTACCTTCAGGAAAGAGGTAGGTACATCTCTTAAGGTTGCAAATGAATAAGAATCACCACAAAATATATTGTGTACATAAATATATATTCCAAATACTAACAGTTGTCCATAGAGGATTTCTATTTTTGAAATCTTGACCGAATTTATCCTATGTTGCGTCCCATATATCGAATCCTATAATTCTAAACTAGATTTTACATAAACATAAGTGTTCTTTGATATACGAATAAACTTTCCAAATCATATTTATTCAAAGGAAACTATGTTCTATAGAATGATATATCCTTAAAATACCAAACACTACCCACTATAACAGAGATATTTTATCACATACCATAGAGAAGTGTGTATCTAGAATTCAAGCCAAAAGTACCAAATATTTTTCTTGTTAATTCTATTAATAACTTGTTAGCAAAAGTTCTAAGGTTCTTATACTTAAGGTGAAATGAATTTTACTATAAGAGGTGTCAAAATATAGTCTCAAGAGTGAGGCTTATCACATGTACAATTGTCACTGAAAGGTGGCTCCCCAAATAAATATGTGCTGACCAAAATGCATACATATATACCTTTATGCATATTACTCACCTTCATTTCAAGTTTTACATAATTATAATTAGAATATTACGTAAATAACCCAATAGAATCCCTTAAATTGTAATCATAATTTATATTAAGTATGTCTGCAAAGATCACAACATTTCAAGTTTTCAAAATGAGAGTAAAACACATTGTAGTAATTAAGAAATGGTGAATCAATAAGAGACCCTTGGTTAGTAATTAGGGGTTACATCAATGGTAGTCACCGATAGATTCTTCATTTACATAGACTTTTAGTCTAGAGTGTTCATAGAAACAGGTCTCTTAATTAACTTTAAACTCTCGTAGGTGAGTACGTTTTGGTAATATTTACTTAGGCTCATTTGAGATTGCTCTCATCTTTTACATTAGCTTCATATCATGTTGTCACCACATTCATTAACATTAGCATATTTTCTCTTCATAATTACTCACCCCATTTCACGTGAGTGTTCATTTCATCATATGCCAATGCACTTGGCCGTTTAGTGTGTTTCACACCCTTAGCTAACCCTTTTAGGATTTCATCATTTCATTGTTCATTTCATCATTTCTTTGTTCATTTGATCATATTCCAATGCACTTGGCCATTTAGTATGTTTCACATTCATTAGAGTGTTCATAGAAACAGGTCTCTTCATTAACTTTAAACTCTCATAGGTGAGTACGTTTTGGTAATATTTACTTAGGCTCATTTGAGATTGCTCTCATATTTTACATTAGCTTCATATCATGTTGTCACCACATTCATTAACATTAGCATATTTTCTCTTCATAATTACTCACCCCATTTCACGTGAATGTTCATTTCATCATATGCCAATGCACTTGGCTGTTTAGTGTGTTTCACACCCTTAGCTAACCCTTTTAGGATTTAATCATTTCATTGTTCATTTCATCATTTCTTTGTTCATTTGATCATATTCCAATGCACTTGGCCATTTAGTATGTTTCACACTCTTACTTAACCCTTCTAGGGTTTCATCATTTCATTGTTCATTTCATTATTTCTTTGTTCATTTCATCATTTCATTGCGTTCATCTAAGGTTCACTTATTTTTGACGAATGCTAGACTTAATAGTTCTAAACTTACAAGCCATGAGGCTTCATTCTTAGTTTGTTTAAGTGACTCAAATATTCCAAAGATTATGTACTACAAGACTTATGCATCTTGTATGTATTCCAAGATCTCTATTTCGATCTGAGTAGGAAGTATTATTCTTGAACATTTCATTCTAGTATGACTTATGTATCAATACGGAATTTGGGCAAGGGAACCCGGTTTTCAAATCACATAAACAACACTTAAATTTTTTTATTCATTTTGGTTTGATGCATACGGCTTGGGGACCTAAGATCGAGTCCCAATTCCTTCATTTTATTTTCCCCTTAATTTCTATTTTTATTTTTCGCTTAATGGAACTAAGAGGATGTGGGATCGAACCTCCACAACCTCATTTACGTTTTATTTTCATAGCGTTAAAATATCTATCCTTTGGCCGAGGGTTTGTGGTTTCGAACCCCCACATCCCCTCTTTAATATCTTTTTACTTTTCTCCTTAAATATGCCTAGGTGGTCGTGGGTTCGATTCCCATGCCTCACATCTCTTTTATCTTACTTCCTTTGACTCTCCTTCACTGCCTAGAGGTCATGTGTTCGATTCCCATACCTCACTTTTTTTTTCTTCTACTCTTTTCTAAATCTGATTGAGAGGTGGGGGGTTCGAATCCCACTCCTCTCACTTCTTATTTTTTTTCTTTAATGTTACATTTTCCAGCTACTACCATGGTTCGAATCCCCTTCACCACATTTCTTCTTACTTCTTTATTTTCGTGGTTTTGAACATGGTGAGGTCACGAGTTTAATCCTCCATTACCTCACTTGTTTTAATTCTTTTTTTTTTCAATATTTTGAACCTTCTTTGCTTACCGAAATTCATCACTAGAAGCTGGAAAGTTTCTTTTAATTTTTCAACATCCATTTATCAAGTTACACCTTAGTTCTTAGGGGAATTTCGTAGTGCGTTTAGAACGTTTTAAGTGTGTTTTAATGGATTCGTTTAGGCAAGATATTATCCCTCAAACCAGCCAGATTTAAACTTATATGAACATCACATTTACATCAACATGTGTACATGAAATATAAAGAACTATCAACGCCATTTCAAGACCTAAACCATGAACAATAGCCACGGTAACCCACACATACACACCTAGTTACATTTTCGAAAACATAAACATTAGTCACATAATTCCAAACATACATATAAACAAATAATCATAACGAAAACACATTTCATCCCTAGTTTTTTACCAGAAACCATAACCAACGTATGATTTAATGGGAGCTAGTGACAGGGATATGCAACGGGGAAC
Source organism: Solanum chilense (assembly GCA_032847665.1). Lineage (NCBI taxonomy): Eukaryota > Viridiplantae > Streptophyta > Magnoliopsida > Solanales > Solanaceae > Solanum > Solanum chilense. Next base: position 36,326,960 of record CM064973.1, on the reverse strand, counting down.
AATCTTAGCTTTCGGAATGAATATTCTGAACCTTAAGGTTTCTCTAGCGAAAGGGACTAAGAGAGAAGAGAACCCATACATTTTTTACGTTCAAACCTCGACTTGCTTCCCAAAGAACCCCCTCCAAACACTCATACAAATCCATGAACTTCAACACAAACTTGACGGAAAAACCCTCTATTTTCCTAACGCGTTTGATTAGTTGTTTTTTTATAATTTTTTTGTTGAGAGTTCTTCAAGTATGAGAAACATTGGTTTACCTACGGTTTTTGTACGTTATTTCGCAGAGAAAAACGAGAGTGAGAGTGATAGAGACGTGAAAGAGAGAGATGAGCGTGGGAGAGAAGAGTTTTCTTAGGCTTAGGAGTCTAGTTTAGGACTTAGTCAATTAAGGTTTTATTTAATTATTAAAAAACTGATTTCCTTTTATTTTAAATAAGCTAATAAAGAATAAATATAAATTAATTACATCAATTTACCTACTTAACTTAAAAACATTTTAAGTCATTGCTTCCACCTAGGTTCGAACAAGGGTGGAGCAAAACTTCACTTCAAGAGCCCAAATTCGGCCCTCTCTCCCCAAAATGCCCCTCCACCTTATTAATTAAATAATCAATTATATATTTATGGTAATTATTATACTACCCTTTGCCTAGAAAAGACAATTTTACCCCTAGACCCTCCAAACCTAACATTTTCCATTTTTAAGTCTGGTAAAGTAAACTCCTTCAAGTAAATCTTCATATTCGAGAGTCCTACATGGTTGGACCCAACCTTTCCTAGCTCAACTAACTCACCAAGTTAGTTGGATTTTATGTAGCAAGGGTTTTGAGGTTCGGTTCTACGCGCATTAAACCGTGTGAACCGTGGTCTAATCATAGGCATTCTTGACACATTAAGCATTTCTTATCTTATCCATTTTTAGGTGTGTTACATTATCCCCAACCCCGGTTAGGAACATTCGTCCCTGAATGACACTACTCTTTACAAACAATAAGTAAGTTATCTATAGAATGCATGCATACATAGGTAATTCAATACTCCCTATTGGTGAATATCTAATTCACATGTTAACATGATGGTGCACATCATTGAAACCTACTAGTAGCTTCACATTAATCGACTAAGGAACACTTTCCTAAAGTAGTCTCATCAAAGAATACAACATAAGTAAAAAACACCATACACAGTCAAATACCTGAAGGACTAATCATGGCTACTACCTGAGTCTTTACCAGAGGTGTCTTCCCCTACACCCCTAGACTTGAGTGCGAAGAATCGTTGCCTCCTTGGAGCCTCTTCACTTAAACCATTAGGTTGAACTCTCTCCTTCCCTTGTTCTTGACCTCTCCTATTTGGACAAATATTCATCATGTTGCCCAGTTTACCACAAAGGTAACAAGTGTTAGAGTCCATCATACATTATCCTAAGTGCAGTATGCCATACTTCATACAAGGTGGCCTCTCCTGGGCTGTAAAGTCATACAAACCTCAAGGAGTAATCCCTGACTAACATCGAGCCCTGTTCAAGGTTGATGAATTCCTCAACCTTAGCCTCCTTCATTTATATGGGACAGAACCGTCCTAGAAAAGCAATCTTGAAAAAGTTCACAAGTAATAGGACCCCCTCCTAAGGCTCTGCTATCGTGCCACACCTTATACCAGGATTTAGCTACATCTTTTAACTGCTAGGATGCCAACACAGATTTCTCCACATCAATCAAAACAAATAGCCTGAGCATGTAAAGTTCTAGCTTGAGCCATATATCCAAAAGTTGTCCTTACTTCTCCATTTGTCAACCAAGATAGGTTAACAGGCATCTCTATCCCAGCAGCAAGAGCCTGGGAAGGAACATAAATTACTCTAGCATATGTTCCTCTAATCTCTCTGCCTACTTTTCTCCTTGTATTCATCTTTTGGAAACTTCAAGAGTTGCATTTAGATACGCTCTTAACACCAAGAAATCTGACATTAGAAAAGGCACGATAAGATAAGAAAAAGGAAAATTTTCCTATATATCATGCAATATCTAATCAAGGATAGTGGTGCACTTCACTACCATAACTTAGAAACTACTCAATGTGGTAGCTAGGAACTTATTATTAGTGAAGTTTAACCTAGTATTCTGATACTAACTTTTTCACGACTGGAATCTGACCCACGACGAAACCGGCATCGTTGACCTCTAAGAGGTCGCAGACAAGTTGTCATTCTTATTTCTTCTAGGTTAATATTAATGGAAAATTTGAAACTTTTTCTTTCATAAAATGGTTACTGAACATTCTAGTACATATGTAATTATTAACCTTCTATCATCTAACATTAAGATCACCAAATGAAAGGAACAATTTATCATAACGATAAAGATGTACTTGCCAAAATAGCAACAATACAATGTCTGAACAAAATGGGAAAGAAAATGCTAGTAGAACATACTCCAGTAGCTAAATCCTAAAATTAATCTAGAATGTAAATAGGGATGCATCCTCGAAAGCATGACGACCTAACAAGTCCAGATGAATGGGCGACGTCCGGATAGCTGCTGCGTCGATCCTGTAGCTCTAGCGTCCACCTGTGAGTGCACAAAAAGTTGTAGAGTTTTATAGGGTTAGCACACACTTATCCTAAGTATGGGTATATGCAAGCCCACACCAAGGATATGCTTGAGTAAGAATCGATCTTTCCTAACAACATGATTGTAGAAGGTCAAGTCAGTGGACTTGCGAAATTGAGATTAGGAAAGTGATTGAGCTTTCCAAATTTTGATTAGGAAAGTTGATGAGCTTTCCAAATTTGGATTATAAAAGTTATGCCATGAGAGTAACATGCATCATCATAGTTAACATTTTGCACAAAGCACACAACAGCGTACACATAGAAAATATCATAGTTCATATAACACATACCGTTGTTCATATCATTCATTTGTATGCCATGAGACCTTGGAATCATGAACTTGACATTAAGACTTCCCAAAAATAAGGGCTCAACATATGGTACCTCAACTAGGGAGTTTGCTTTACAAAAAACTGAGTCTACTTCATTCATTCATATGTACTTCATTTCATTTCATTCATGGGCCAGTGTAAACAACAGTTATACCTAGGATGTAGTTTAAGACGTTAATCGGGTTCGTTGTGCAATGACCAAGAATGACCTAATGTCATTACTTGAATCTAACTCACCTCTTGATTATCCTATCCTAACACCTTCGGTATCATTCGTTTCATTATGTGCATCATTTGAGGCTGGCCTCATTTATTAATTGGGAACATTAACTTTAACCAACATAGATCATGTGAGCATCATGAAATCAAGTGTCATGAAACCCCACACCAAAAATGGGTGGAATCACTGGCCAAATTGACCCAAAACATGCTAGCATACATGGAATTGAACCCCCACCACATCCCTATGTTGGTAGTATAGGTTTGAAGACTAGGAGATATAAAGACAACCATACCCGGCATACTGGACAACCTCATATCATGAGAGTTACGTGAACCTCCGCCCTTCCTAAAAGAAGGAATCACCACTCATAGCTAGTCTATCGCTGCTTAGTATAAAGTTCCGTTACATTAAACTCATATGTCGTGGAAGCTCGCTTCTAGTATGAGGACATCATAGATCAGTAGATGATTTCTCATCTCATCATTTTTATAAAGTGTCTTAATCTCAATACTATCATTAGAGTGTTCATAGAGACTAGTGTCTTCATTAACTTTACACTCTCATAGGTGAGTATGTTTTTGTAGCATTTACTTAGGATCATTTTAGATTACTCTCATCTCTTACATTAGCCTCATATCATGTTGTCACCACATTCATTAACATTAGCACATTTGCTCTTCATAATTATTCACCCCATTTTACGTGAATGTTCATTTCATCATTTCCCAACGCACTTGGCCATTTAATGTGTTTCATACTCTTACCTAACCCTTCTAGGGTTTCATCATTTCATCATTTCTTCATTCATTTCATCATATGCCAATGCACTTGGCCATTTAGGGTGTTTCACACTCTTACTTAATCTTGTTTCATTATTTCATTGTTCATTTCATCATTTCTTTGTTCATTTCACCATTTCATTGCATACATATTAGATTCACTTATATTTAGACGTATGCTAGACTTATGGGTCTATACATAAAATCCATGAGGCTTAATTCATAGTTCGTGTAAGTTACTCATATATTGCAAAGATTTTGTAGTATAAGGCTTATGCATCTTGTATGTATGCCATGATCTTGATTTCAATCTAAGTAGGGAGCCTTATTCTTGAAAATTTAATTCATGTATGACTTATGTATCAATACGGAATTTGGGAAAGGGAACCCGGTTTTCAAATATTTTGAACAACACTTACATTTTTTATTCATTTTCTTTTAATCCATATGGCTTGGGGACAAAAGTTTGAGTCCCAATGCCTTCATTTTATTTTTCACTTAATTTCTCTCTTCATTTTTCGCTTAATGGAAGTAAGTGGATGTGGGATCGAACCCCCACAACCTCATTTACTTTTAAATTTCATTGCCTTTAAATTTCTCTCATTTGGCAGAGAGTTTGTGAATTCGAACCCCTATATCCCCTCTCTCATATCTTTTAACTTTTCTCCTTAAATCTGCCTAGGAGGTGGTGGGTTCGATTCCCACGCCTCACATATCTTTTATTTCATTTCCTTTGACTCTCTTTCATTGACTAGAGGTTGTGGGTTTGATTCCCACGCCTCACTTTTTTTTTCCTTTTTCTCTTATTTAAATCATGTTGAGAGGTGGTGGGTTTGAATCCCACTCCTCTCATTTCTTATTTTTTTCTTTTAAGTTATATTTTCTAGTCAATACCATGGTTCGAATCCCCTTCACCACATTTATTTTTACTTATTTGTTTTCATGGATTTTTACATGGTGGGGTCACGAGTTCAATCCTCCATGACCTCACTTGTTCTAATTCATTTTTTCAACATTTTGAACCCTCTTTGCTGACGAAATTCATCACTAGAAGCTGGAAATTTTCTTTTAATTTTTCAACATCCTTTCATCAAGTTTCACCTTAGTTCTTAGGTGAATTTCGTAGTGCATTTAGAACGTTATAGGTGCTTTTCATGGATTCATTTTTCCAAGAGATTATCCCTCAAATCACCCAGATTTCAACACATATGAACATCACATTTACATCAGCATGTGTACATGAAATATAAAGAACTATCATGTCATTTCAAGTACTAAACCATGAACAATAGCCACGGTAACACACACATACACTCCTAGTTACGTTTTCGGAAACATCAACATTAGTCACATAATCCAAACATACATATAAACAAATAATCATCACGAAAACACTTTTCATCCCTAGTTTTCTACCAGCAAAACATAACCAACAAATGATTCAATGGGAGCTAGTGATAGAGATATGCAACGGGCAATAATCATAGTTTTCAAAATAAATATTCTGAACCTTAAGGGGTCTCTTGGGAAAGAGACCAAGAGAGAAGAGAACCCATACCTTTATGACGTCCAAACCTCCAATTGCTGCCCAAATAACTCCTCCAAACACACGTCCAAATCCAAGAGCTTCAACACCAACTTGACAGAAAAACCCTCTATTTGCCTAACACGTTTGATTAGTTGTTTTTCTATAACTTTCGTTGTGAGTTCCTTAAGTGTGAAGAACTTTGATTTACCTAGTGTTTTTGTATGTTATTTGGTAGAGAAAAATGTGAGTGAGAGTTATAGAGACGTGAAAGAGAGAGATGAGCGTGGGAGAGAAGAGTTTTCTTAGGCTTAGGAATTAGTCAAATAGGGTTTTATTTAATTATTAAAAATATGAATTTATTTTACATAAAATCGGATAATAAATAATGAATATAAATTAATTTTTTGAATTTTCAAACTTAAATTTAAAAAATTTAATTCATTGCTTCCACCTAAGTTCGAACCTGGGTGGAGCAAGACTTCACTTCAAAAGCCTAATTTCGGCCCTCTCTCCACAAAATTCCCCTCCACCTTATTAATTAAATAATTCATTATATATGTAGGGTAAATACGATACTACCCTTATATTGGAAAAAGACCATTTTACCCCTAGATCCTCCAAACCAAAGATTTTCCCTTTTTAAGTCTAGTAAAGACTCCTTCAAGTAAATCTTTGAATTCGAGAGTTCTATATGGTTTTACCAAACCTTTACTATCTCCACTAACTCCCCAAGTTAGTCTTCATGGATCTTTCAAGGGTTACGAGGCTGGTTCTACGTGCATCAATCCGTGTTAACCCTGGTCTAATCATAGGATTTCTTGACACATTAAGCATTTCTTATCTTATCCGTTTTAAGGTTTGTACAAACTCAATTCCAACATATCATATAATTTCTTGTGTAAAGGCTTGTAAAATTATATCTAAAGGGTGTTTATATCATATTGTAATAGTCAAAGATCTAGACTCTGAAGCTCCTCCTATTGAGTCGGTCTTTGTAATAAGGGACTTTTGGAAGTCATTCTGGATGTCTTGATCGGAATTCCTCCCGAACAGAAAATTTATTTTGGTATTGACTTATTACTGGATACAAATACCATTTTAATTCCTCATTATAAGATGGATCCGGCTGAATTGAAAGAATTTAAGGCTCAAGTTAAAGATTTACTAGATAAAGGATTTATTCAACCTAGTAATTCCCCATGGGGTGCTATGATATTATTTTTGAAGAACATGGATGGATCCCTTAGGATGTGCATTGATTATTGTCAACTCAATGAGGTCACTATAAAGAACAAGTATCCCCTTCCTCGGTTTGATTACTAGTTCGATAAACTCCAAGGCGCAAGTTATTTTTCTAAGATTGATTTGAGATTGGGGTATCACCAACTTAGGTTCAGAGGTGAGGATATACCTAAAATTACTTTCTAAACTATGTATTATCACTATGAGTTCCTAGTGATGTCTTTTTGTCTCACTAATGCCCCGACGACATTCGTGGTCCTAATGAATAGGGTGTTCCAGAATTAAATTATTCCTTTGTGATTGTATTCATTGGCAATATTTTTATATATTTAAAGAATGAGGGTGAACATATGGACCATTTGAGGGTGGTAATGCAAGTTCTTAAGGAACACCAACTATTTGTAAAGTATAGTAAGTGTGAGTTTTGGTTGAGATCGATGGAGTTTCTTGGTCATATTATCTCAACTAAGAGTATAGAGGTTTATGAAAAGAAACTGAGGCGGCTAAGAATGTCCTAGACCATTGACCCAACTGACATTAGAAGTTTCTTGGGTTTAATCGGGTATTATAGGAGGTTTGTGGATTGTTTTGCATCCATTTCTTCTCCTTTGACTACCTTGACCCAAAAGAGTGTTAGGTTTGAGTGGTTGGAGGATTGTTAAAGAATCTTCAAAGTCTTGAAAGACACCTTCCCTCTGGTGTTAACTTTACCGAAGTGTACCAAGGCTTTTGTATATATCGTGATGCTTCCTGAGTGGGTTAGGGTTTTGTCTTGATGCAACATGGGAAGATAGTAGCCTATGTTTCTAGGCAACTCATGGAGCATGAGAAGAATTATCTCACTTATAATCTTGAATTAGAGGTCGTAGTTTTTTCATTGAAAATATAGAGGCATTAATTGTATGGTGTTCATGTGGATGTGTATACCGACCACAAGAGTATTCAATATGTGTTTATTCAAATGTAGTTGAATCTCTATCAAAGAAGATGGTTGAAATTATTGTAATATTATGACATGAGTGTTCTCTGCAACCCCAACAAGGCTAATGTGGTGGTGGAGGATCTAAGTCGTATGACCATGGATAGTGTGTCTCATGTGGAGGAATGTAAGAAAGACCTAGTGAAGGATGTTCATAGGTTTGCTGGTTTGTGTGTTCAGTTGGAAGATTCTCCTAATGGTGGTTTTATGGTCCATCATAACTCCAAATCGTGTTTAATGGTGGAGGTGAAGTCTAAGAAACATCTTGATCCATTATTGATGGAGTTGAAGGAGTAAGTTGTTGATGAACTTAATGAGTAATTCTTCCAAGGGGGTGATTGTGTACTTAGGTACAAAGGTAGGTTGTATGTGCCGGATTTTGATGATTTGAGAAAATCAGATTTTTGAAGAAACTCATGGTTTCCGATAATGTATTCATTCGGGTTCCACGAAAATGTATCGTGATCTTAGAGAGACATATTGGTGGGATAGCATAAAAAGGACATAGCAGAGTTTGTAGCTAAGTGGACGAATTTCCAACAAGTGAAAGTCGAGCGTCTAAAGCCAAGTGGCTTGTCCCATATAATGGAATTTCCTACATGGAAGTAGGACGAAATTAACATGGATTTTGTTGTTGGGTTTCCTCGAACCTGGAGGTAAAATAACTCGATTTCGGTCATTGTGGATAGATTGACGAAATCCGCTCCCTTTATTCACGTAGAATCTACGTATTCGGCAGAGTATTATGCAAGGATTTACATAGATGATATTATGAGTGTTCATGGTATTCCTATGTCCGTCATATCAGATAAAGGTGCAAAATTTGCGTCTCACTTTTGGAGATTGTTTAAAAAAGGATGGGGTACATAGATAAAGCTTAGCACAACTTTTCATCCTCAAATAGATGGTCAAGCACAGAATAATTATTCAAACCCTAAAAGATATGTTAAGAGCATGTGTGATAGACTTCAAAGGGAATTGGGACAATCATTTTCCTTTGGTTGACTTATGCTATAATAATAGTTACCATTCGGGTATTGACATGACTCCTTTTGAAGAACTCTATGGTAGGAGATATAGGTCTCTAGTTTGGTGGTTTGAAGCTTGTGAGTCTTCACTGCTGGGTCCCTAAATAGTCTATGATGCTTTGGAGAATGTTCGGGTTATAAGGAATAGGTTTAAAACAACCTCTAGTCGGAAAAAGTCACATGCCGACCATAGAATAAGAGACCTCAAATTTAAAGTTAGTAATAAGGTGTATTTGAAGATTTAACCTATGAAAGTGGTGATGAGATTCTACAAAAAAGGAAGCTTAAGTCCCCAGTATGTGGGTCCCTATGAGGTTATGCAAAGGATTAGAAAGGTTGTATACGAGTTGAGATTACCTAGTTAACTAGATTTGGTTCATCTGGTATTCTATGTATCCATGCTTAAGAAGTGCATTGGCGATCCCGTATCCATACTTCCCATTGAAGGGCTAGGTGTGGATGAGAAGCTTTCCTATGAAGAGGTTTCGGTGGAAATTCTAAATCGCCAAGTTTAGAAGTTGAGGAACAAAGATGTGGCCTCTGTAAAAGTTCTAGGGAGAAACCACCTAGTTGAGGGAGCAACATGGGAGGTCGAGGCCGACACGATGTCCTTCTATCCTAATCCTTTTCGTAAATTAGGTAAGTTGTTCCTATTAATAATGAAAATAATGAATAATTTGAATTTGGCTTGTTCACTACGTATGTGCATATTTTGGTAAAGGTTTATGTCAAAAATGAATTTTCATGAAAAGGTCTTTTTGTGTTAACTTGCACTAATGTGCAATATATATTTTACTCTCCTTGAGATTCTTTATATTTTAATGTTGTCTTGAGAAGAATAACATGGTAACTCTATGGTGTCATTTTGAGCTCATGTTGTTAATGATAAAGTAGTCCCTCATAGTATGTTATGAAATAATGAGCTCTTATATGTTGTCAATTGAGTTGTTATTTGTATTGCCATGTTATCTGTTGACTGGAGTTCTGAATTACTCCAATGATCAATGACTCATGATGATTATGTTGTCCCTATAAAAGATTTTTGTCGTCATTCGAGATGAATATTACTAAGAAGGGATACTGTCATACCTCGAGAGTCCAATGAACCTAGACTAGAGCCTCACCTACCTTATAATAATTAAAAAGATGTTTCTACACATATATTAACATAATAAAGTGAATTTATAGTAATTAAAGCCTAAGGGTCAAAGAAACAACTTGATGTCTAGAAACTAGCGAAAACGAACTAGTAGACGTCCCTATGTTTGGTGATGTTTTGAGAGTGTCATATACAGTCTAGAACTTGTAAAAAGAATTTAAAAAGGAAAAACATAGTACATAGGGTTCAACGTCCAGGCACGAATCCCTATGGACCACTAGAAGGGTACTTGAGGTTGACCCGAACATTGGCAAGAGCAGCCTGCGTGCAACCAAGAATTGAAAGCTTCCGTTCGTCGCGCAGCCTACACTGGATGGGAAAAAAGTGCCTCATGATGCGGGTCTTTCACGAGTTTCACAACCTTGACACGGATTTCAGAAAGAAGATGTCGAACTGCTCCTACGATGCGCAACCACTTCCCAAATTTGTCCTCGTTGTTTTTAAGTCAATTTGACTTTAAAAAAAAGACCCATTTGAGTGAGGGGTCTTTAGGGTATTTTAGGCGGTTACTACATATTGGTTAAGTTTTAAGCCATTTACAAACCCAAATTTTTTCCCAAAATCTCTCACTTCTCCCTAAACTCTCTCTTTACTCAACCACCATTAATGAACACTGAAGCTTTGAGAATAAGGATATTCTTACACACCCAAATCAATTCTTCAAATATCTCTCTGTTCTCTCTAAACTCTCTCTCTCTCTCTACTCAACTACAATTGAAGAGCATTGAAGCTTGGAGAAGAAGGCTAAGTTCTCAACTTTTCTTCTCAAAATTAGTGGATTAAGCATTCCCTAAGGTATAGATTCTTTACTCTTGGACGTCCTTTACCCAAGAGGTTAATTCAAAATTGATTTCTAAATCACCCAATTCCAAGGGTATATCTCTACAAAAGAGTTTTCTTCTAAACTAGAAGTTGATGATTAATTGTGACGAATTATGATTACTTATGGCTAGTTAAGTGTATATTGTTGAGTAACTGATGTTGATTAATATTTAATTAGTGTAGATTATATCATTTCCCCAATTCCCAAAAATTTTGGATATTTGTTGTGAATTGATTAATGTATTCATTGTTAGACGTGTATTGACTGTTCTAATCCATTCATGGACTACCTAGGGGGATGTATTGTTGGGATTGGATCTATTTATTTAAGAATTCATGATAAACCCTTTTTTCCCCTAACCCTAGGTTATGAATTGAAGTTAATTTGATAGTTACAATACAATTGACTTACTTCTTGTCAGGACTACTATTATATGATGTTATTTATCCTATTGATGGAATAATATGGTTGTTTTATGGAATACAATTGAAGAAGGTTTTTTAAGGTGAATTGGTAATACTTGGAGATCTTCAATCCTAACTTCAATTCTAACGGCTTATACTTGGTGATTGTGTTCAATTGAAGTATTACATGTGATTAGATTAAGTAGGTAATGGTATGATGAATGCAATTGAAATGTCTTGACTATAAGAATTGTGAGATTATAATTAAGGTATGATGATATATGGTTGATTGTGAATCACTTATGTGTCTTACTATGACATGATGATCATTCTATGTTGATCATACAAATGAAGGGTGTTATGAAAGAAAATTTTCATGCAATACCTAATGAGATAATGACATCATATACAAGGGGTTAGTATCGTACGACCGATACTAATATATGATGATTAATGAATGCTTAAAGACATTTCAAAAAGGTAATTTTAGCATAGCACCGAGTGAACTAGTTATGTGAGGTCTCCCTTACCAATGTGGGAAGTGTTAGGATCGAATCCACAAACACATAATTGATGAATGAAGAACACAAGAACATTCTAAAGAGATAGATGAGAGAGAAAGAGAGAAAACAATATTTCGTGGTAACACCCCGTGAGTAAATTTCAACGGAGGTAGGGTAGATATTAATAATTCAGTGTATTTTTTTTACTATAGAGAATAAATGGAAAATTAATAGTACATCAAATATTCATCAGGCTCCACAACCTAACAGGAAGGTAGGTTCACAATGGTTCTCATGAGATGAAAATAACAATGCAATGGTGCCTAAAGAGGATCTCTAGAATGTCTCCTAGTTCATGAACTATGTTTCCCCATAGGAATACTAGCTAGTGGATCCACCTAGAATTCGATGTTCATGTTTTTGTTCAACCTTGGCAAGTAGACCACCTTCTTTTGGTGTAGGATTTCATTACACCGGATTACACATTAAGCTCATGAGGTCTATGTCAATTAAGGCAATTGTTCCCGAAAGTAAAATGAATGACTAAATGTAACAAACATGGTCATTGACTAGGGTGACTTGAGGGGTCTACATAGTATGGGTAAGGGTATGGACTCTCCTCGACATTGCACAAGTTGTCTCTAAGACGAGTCCTAGGAGGTTATCTTATGTATTATGATATTATGAAATGTATAATATTGACTATATTGACTTTATATGATGTTACTCTTATAAGACGTTGGTTACATTGATTAACATGGTATTGGTGTAAATTGTTATATATGTGGCGATGACTACATATGGTGATATGTGTTATGAAGCAAGGCATTACTTATGATCTGATTTGTTGTTTACTTGATTTTGTGAGGTTATGGGACTTGACATGAGAATTTCACTTGTAGGCTTATTTGGGATTGTTGTTAAGGGTCTTGTATGTTTATGATATGAAATAATGAACAAGAAATGTTGACATGACCTTATGATGATGTTGGTATTGTGTTTGGTATGAACTTATCTTGAGTGATGTTATTCCTATTGTCTTGTATATTCTCTTGTGTGTGCATAAAGTCTTTCAAATGACTTAGCATGTTTCTAAAGAAATAGTCCTTTTCATGCATGTCTTCAATTGGTTTTATGTGCATATTCCATACCTAGTACAAGTGGTTGTAGGTTCAAGTCGTTGAAGTATCAAGGTCGCTTGCAAGAAAACATAGATGATTCCCCAAGTTTTAATAGGTCCTCTAGTTCGAGGATTGTGCCACGTATTCTTAAATAGTAGTATTGATATAGTCTAAAGACATTCTTTCATTCCTATTATTTCAAGATGTTGTTTTAAGCCCTATGTGGAAATTATACATTTGTGTAAAGGTAATGCCGGAATGTTCTACTTTGTTTTAGATGGTTCAATGTGAGACAAAAAATTAGTCTTATTACTATGTATCGATTTTTTTGTCTAAATGAGAAGCCTACGTAAACTTCCTATGCTAGGAGTCTAAGTAAACTCCATACGTATTAGGTGAGAGGTCTATGTAAATCTCACTCTATATATATAAAAAGTTTTAATTTTCTGCACTTTTTAACTTATGATATGTTATGATAAATGCTAAAAGGCTAGTCTTAGACCTCTCCGAGGACGACGACACCAGTTACGTCTAGGAGGTGCTTCCGCAGTCAAGACAATAATTATTTAGATGATGAAGTTGGGTGAGATACTTCACATACGAAACCTAACATTGAGGCTAACAATATGGAAAGATCAAAGTATATGAACATGATTTATTGAAACTCTATGATATGCGGAAAAATATATGGAAAAAACAGTTGATGAATAAATGTGGCGCAACAATTAGCTGGGAATCATAGTTCTTTGGGTATTATTTCGAATAAAACTGGTGTAGTTTACTGAGTCTCAAAGTTGTATAAGTCCTAACGAGTTCGGGACTGATATTCTAGTAGATACAACTCCTAAATCTAGTTTTTTATATATAAAAAAGCCTCCTAAATCTAGTCGTATAAGCTAGGAGGCAATAAGAAAGGTTGCATACAAAGGTTAGACTATTGAGGACGGTTTGGATCCTGGAAATCAAGGTGAATTTACGACAACTCCTTTTGTCGAAAAGGAATGACAAATATTAGGTAAAAGTTATATCATCACTTTATCCAGCTAATCTCACAAATAATTTAAATATATCGAAGGAAACCACAGAGATGAGTGCTCGAACGTGAGCAGATTTGGTTGATGTAGAAGTGCAGGTTTCACCTCCTCTTTTGAGTGCCAAATTAAGTCCAAAAGCTCTATAATTTTTCCTAAGATTGCAAATATGAATGAACCAGAGACCTTTCACATCAAGATTTAGTCCCACTAATGATTAAGCTATTGATGTGAGCGATGATTTTTTATGAGGATGAGGAAGATAATATGTTAGACGTATGCTTTGATAAAGTGTCTAGGGATAAGGAAATTTCACTTTGGCATCAAATAAGTGGAAGAAACAAAAGTAAAAAAGAAGACACATGCAGGCAACAAAATTGAAATGGTAAAATCCTGTGGACTTTTTTCCAAGTCAAATACTGATAGGACTGGTAAACCAAGATTATATGATAGTGTCAATAGATTTAACAGATCAACTATTAGGTATTGTCAGACAAATTTGAAGAAAACAAGAGGAAGATATTCCAGGTTAATTTAGAGAGACAATCTATTAGAAATTAAAGTTACACTAACATTGATTAGCAGTTGCAGGATAAATACTCATAAGTGTTAACATTAAAATATTTGAAATTCACTAACCTTAATATATTTTGCCTTTTTACTTTCTAAATGTAGATTCTTTGTTATCACGAAGGTACTATATCATAATAAAGATAAATATATTTTTTATAATGAGTAAATTATCTAAATACATGTTCTAGTAACGTAACAAAAGCATGGGCATAATTGATAAAGTTCCAACCAAGTGACGAAGAGGTCACGGATTCGAGCGGTGGAAAAATCTTTTATATAAATGTAGAGTAAGACTGCATATACCGATAATACCTGGGAGAGAGATGTTGGGTATATAACAAAGATGGTCTTACATCACAGCAACACCTTTCAAAGTTGTGAAGGTTTAGGCCTAAAGTGGACAAAATCACTAGTGTAATGGGCCATTATACACTGTAATAGAGCTACTCTTGTATCAACCTTGTCGAAGTGGGTTAGAGATTAAGTTTACTTGAATTTACGTAAATCCTTGTAAGACACGAAAAGCTCAGTGAAAATGTTGGTTATATAAGTAAAAAGGTCTGACATCATAGTGACATATTTTAAAGTCATGTCAACCTAGGATTAACGCGAACCATATCACTAACGGTCTAAGTTGTTTTATCCCTTCTTCCTGATAATATATGACCCTCACATCATTTCCAATTTCAACCTTGAGTCTCATTCTTTACTAATAAACACTTCATGATCTTACCCGGTGGGTGGTGTCATTAGTGAAGCCTTGAAAAGCATGTTCATCACTTACTCATTTCACACGTATAGAAGTCAACAGGACTTGGAACTTATTACTTTAAGTTCAACTTTATGATCAAGGGTATAATAAAACATTTAATTTCTTGAATGTTTGTGTATCCTATTAATTATATAAGTATTCGTCGACAAACCCTAGTTCTCGGATACCACTTATGAACATGATAAGTACATAGAAGTGAAAGGTAAAGAATCTCATAAAAACATTGATCAATTCATTAAGTGAAAAGTGAACAAAAAGATTTATAATTCCATAAAAAAAAGCTACGAGAAGCTACATTAGAAGTCTTAACAAAATAAAACATACATGAGTATGGTCTCTATGGAACTAATAAGTCACACAAGAGACAAGGCCCTTACTATGCCTAAAAACATAACAAACCATCACTTCATAAGCAAAAGTGTCTCAAAGATAAACAAGGCTCACCACAATCCATTGAAATGAGTGGAGTGCCTTGTGAGGATTAGTGTCGCTCTGAGAGTCCATACGTGCATCACAAAAAGATGCAGTACCTTGACAAAAAAGAAGTGATTACATGTGAAATAGTACTCACCTGATGAGATGAACCCACATATAAGAGAATGTGAGTTGTACTAGCACCAACTTATTGATATGCTAAAGTACAAACAAACAAACAAATTTCTTGTCATGTATATTTACAATGGCAGCAAGAAAATTTGTATTTTTTACCATAGACTTTTACTATTCTTTACCTCCTTAAAATGCTTCTTTAATTTAGGAGGAATACTTGAGGTATTTCCGTCTAGATGACATATAATACTTGAACTGTAGTGGGTATGAGTTGCTATAAATGGAGGTAATTATCACATATATAAGCATCTAAGCTAAATAAATATGAAAACATGATTTTTGTCACATGCAGGGAGCACCCCCTAGACGTTACCGGCGTCGTCGTACTTGGAGAGGACTAACACTAGCCTCTTAGCATTAATCATTACATTCATAGGTTAAAATGTGGTATATTTACAAAATTTCATCTATATTTATATCAATAGATTTACATAGACCTCTCACTTACAAATATTATATTCATAGTGAGTTTACTTAAACCCTTCATATAAGAAGATTAAATAGTCTTCTACTTTTATGTCAAACCTATATAAGATGCACATCAAAGTCCTAATAGGGGTGTCTCATATTAAAACATCTCAACGGAATAGATGAATATGTGCATAGTACTCACACAAATGTAGGAATACCACGTAGGGCTTACAACAATATCTTCAAACAACATCAGTGAAATGATTGTCTTTAGACTATAGCAATGTCACATAGGTAGACTGAGAAGAGGAATCATACTAGGACCTTGAGGGCATACCAACACTTGGAGGAATGATCCAACCCTCGCTTGCAAATGGCCATGAAACCTTCAACGAGCGAAAACTGAAATATTAGGGAAAAGGGAGAAATATGGATGAGAACATCACTTGTATTAAGTACGGCAACATATTCACACACAACAAAGAAATCATGCTAAATGGGTACATTTGTTCAAAAACATACAAAGTCACTTTGAAAAACCTTATGCACAATCAATAACCAATACAAGCCAACAAGCTCATATCCTTTAAGAAAAGATCTACACAACACAAGACCAAAATAATCAAGTATAGTCAAGTTAACATGCATATCAACATAATAGGACCACATAATTAGACAACCCTAATATAAGGTTATAATATTAATAAGAATGTATAAGAGTTAATAACATTATAGTATAAGCAAGACCCTTACTCACAAACCCTCATTTATGTTCACTAGTGCAATACTAAGTAAGGCCCCATAACCTCACTCAACCAAGTAAACTAAATAAGGACCACAAGTAATTCAGAACTTTACTTACCATAGTGTCAAGAGTAACCACCATCATACTTAACAAATAAAGATAAATAACATGCTCATAAGTGAAACCAATATCATATAGTATCATCAACATTTAAGATTAACACATGTATAACAATTACAGTATAGGCACACAAAGACACAAAAACATCCTCCTAAGACTTCCTTCAAGGCTAACTAGTGCAATGTGCAGGTAGAGTCTGATACCCCTACCTAGACTAAGTAAAACTCCACAGATTATCCTAGTTAGAATTCACTTTATTACTTTAGTTTACTTTTTGGAACCACTTTCCTTAACCTACATATACCACATGAGCTAATATGGAATCCGGTATCATGAAACCCTACACGGAAAGAAGGTCGACTACTTGCCAAAGTATTACCAAAACATGAACATTGAATCTATGTGGATCCACTAGCTAATATTCTTATGGGGGCAACATAGTTAGAGAACTAGGGGATGTAATTGGGTGATTTTTTATAATACATGCATTATATTCTCGAATCTCATGAGTACAATAGTGAACCTACCTTCATTTGTGGGAAGGGACACTCCTCAATACTAGTTTACTCTGTGCTAAGCTAGAGTCCCTTTTGAAATGTCTTTATTTAATAATCATAACTTAGTGTAGGTCATATGAGACTACTCCTTATATAGTCATAGTCATTATCTCAATTGGAATTTCATGAGAACTTCCTTTCAATATAACCATCACATGTGAGATTAACACTTTAACATTATTACCACATAGTATGGAACATAGGTACTTCATAGCAAACCTTATATCATTACACCTTAACAAAATCTCACAATATACATAATCAAGACATTTCAATTGCATCATCATTCCAACACCTACTTAATTCAATCAAAGGGTATACTTCAATTAAACTTCATCACCAAGTACAAGCCACCATAATTAAAGTAAAGGTTTGAGATCACAAAGACTTACTAAATTTCCTTCACAAGCCATCTTCAAAGGTTTTACAATCAACCATCAAATTTAACCTAACAATGGATGTAATATATAACATAATCTTAATTAACACAATAATGATGTCCATTGCATCACTACAAATCAATTCAATGCTACTTCATAACCTAGGGTTAGGGACTTCGATCAATTTCGTCATCTACTTCACATTCTTGGTTAAATCATCAAGAACAAGCACAATTAAATCATACAATATCATAATCTAAGAATAATAATAATAAAAATAAACTGTAGACAGTACAATTTAAAAGATTAAAATTCGTAAAATAAAGAAACCCACATGAAACTCATCTTTTTAAAATCAATTTTTGAAGACCCTTTGGTGAAAGGAATCCCAAATATGAAGAGTTCCCATACCTTGGTATTTGATGAAGATTTATGGTAAAAATTTGACCTATTTCAGCCCAAAATTCCTTGACCTAGTTCTCCAATGGAGTTCTTCTTTTTGGGAGTGAGAAAGAAGGGAGAAGGAAGAGCAATTGAGTTTTTGGGAATTTGGGGTGTTTAGTTAGGTTTAGGCTTAAGGTAGGTTATATTGTGACTTAACAAACTTAATTTACCACCATCTAATCCCTAATTAAATAAATAACCAACAAACTAATTAAATTAAACAACCTACAACAAAACAGTTAAACTTGGACCTGACCAACGAGATCCTGACCTACCGGCCGTAGGTTAGTCGACGGTGCCTTAGACCAACCGTCTTGCACAACCATCATTATGGTCAAAAACTTGCAAAAATGTATTCTCCATTAATATATATAAGTGACCATTGACAAAGGCATCGACGCCTCATCAATCAGGACACGCCTCGTAGCCTTCAACAGTCGATGGTTACTAAATTAAGACAACTTTTAGCCAAGATGGAAGGGTCCTCTTCAAGAACCCTTTGGGTGGTCCTTGGTGATACCTAAACTATGACCCTAAACCTACCTTAATATGTGTTAGACACCCTTATACGAATTTTTTCAAATTACGACTCCTAAAACCTCGTGAAATAGACTAAGGCACACTAGCACCATTTTATTTAGTCTCTGGACGTTATGGACGTTCCTAGACGTTTTGAATCTAAAACTTCCTAAATTACTTTTATACATTATTATTGACTTTGAAATAGTGTAATAACATTTATAAACTCATGTGAGGCTCTAGATTAGGTTTTAGACTTTCGTAGTATTACATCATCCCCTGGGAACATTAACCCTCGAATGATACTAAAATCTTTTAAAGGATAAGATATACTTAGGAGTAGCAGTCCAACCAAAAAAATGCATAATTAACATGAGTTACAACTCAAATATATACATCAACATGAAGTTTACACATAGAAACTCATAACACATTAACCATATGTAAGAACTCAACATCACAACATGATGAATTTTCTGCTCAATGTCAACATAGCTCAACAACACGAAAGAGTCTCCACAAACTCATTTTAAAGCACATAAACATGATAAATAATACTTTATAAAGGCAACAACATAAAAAATACACCAATAAATGCATATCAAGTAAAAGAGACTTTTCCAGGAAAAACTCATTTTTGTAAAACATGTAAAATTATAATTTACTAGTTAATTCCATTATTAGGAGGAACAACTAACCTTAGTTATAAAAGAGATGAGGATAATGGGTATTCATGTCGGCCTCGACCTCCCATGTTGCTCCTTCAACTAGGTGGTTTCTCTATAACACCTTCACGAAGGCCACCTCCTTGTTTTTTAACCTCTGTACTTGATGATCAAGAATCTCCAAATGAACTTCTTCAAAAGTGAGATTGTCATTCACTCCTAGACCTACAATATGTATAGTGGACTCGGGGATACCGATGCACTTCTTAAGCATGGAATACGTGGAAAATTGGGTACACCGAAACTAGCTCACTAGGTAAACTCAACTCTTATGCAAATTTACAAACTCTTTGCAAAATCTCATAGGGACCTACATAACGAGGGATTAGCTTCCCCTTATTTTCAAATCTTACCACCCCTTTCATGGGTTAAAATTTTAACCAAACTTTATCACGTTCTTTGAACTATAATTCTCTCATCCTATTGTCAGCATATGACATTTTCTGGATATAGGCCATTCGCAATCGATTCCTTATAAACTGAACTTTTTCCAAAGTCTTATAAACCAAGTGTGGGCAAAGAATGGAATACTCGCCAACTTTGAACCCACCCAATAGAAGATCAACATCTCCTACAATAAAAGGATTCAAAAGGAGCCATGGATATATATAAGTGATAATTATTATTATAGAAGAAATCCACCAAAGGAAAGTGCTCATCCCTACCTACCTTGAAATCAATGACACAAGCTCTAATCATATTCTCAAGAGTTTGAATGGTACCTTACACTTGACCATCTATTTGGGGATTAGAAGCGCTGCTTAACTTCACTCTTGTACCCAATCCTTTTTTAAAGGACCTCCGAAATCTAGATGTGAATTATTCTCTCCTATATGATATGGTGGATAACAACATAGATATTTGATTCATCCGCCGCCGAGTAAGTGGACTTAACAGAAATAAAATGAGGAGATTTGGTCAATATATCTACTACCACTCATATAGAGTAATTTTCCTTCGAGTCCAAAGCAGACCTACTATAAAGTCCATATAAATGTCTTCCCGCTTCAACGTAGGAACTTACATTTTTTAGAAGTAAACCACCCGGATTTTGGTTCTCGGCTTTTACTTGTTGGGAATTCGGACACTTTGCAAAAAAAATCTTCTAGGTCCCTCTTAAAGTCATCCCACCATAACACCTCTCTAAGGTCATGATACATCTTACTAGAACCTGGGTAAATCGAATAAAGAAAACAAATAATCCTAAAGAATCCAATGTCTCAAGTCATCCACCTTAGGTACACACAACCATTCATGATTCTTGAAAATACCATCACCCCTAAAGAGAAGGACTCATTTAGCTTATCGAGAAATGATTCCTTTAACTACATTAAATGTGGATCAAGGTGTTTCTTAGACTTTACCTCAACCACCAACGATTACTCGAAATTATTATGCACCAAAACCACAATTTAGAGAATCTTCCAATCGAACACCCAACGATGCCAACCTACGAACATATTTTAGGAGGTCTTTCTTGGCTTTCGCTACATGAGACACACTACTTATGTTCATATGACTGAGAGCATCCACAACAACATTGTCTTTACCAGGGTGATAGAAAACACTCATGTTGTAATCTTTCAACAAATCTAACCATCTTCATTGTCGGCAATTCAACTCTTTTTGGTTTAACACATATTGGAGACTCTTATAGTCGGTGTGCGCACACACATGAACATCATATAAGTAATTCGTCCATATTTTAAAGGCTAACCCCATGACCGCTAACTCAAGATCATATGATGGTTAGTTCTTCTCATGAACCTTAAGTTGTCTAGAAGCATAGCATATAACCTTCCCATATTTCATAAGAACATAGCCAAGACAGATTCGACAAGCATCACAATATACCATAAAACCCTTGGTACCTTTTGATAAGGTCAACATCGGAGTGGTGGTAAACCTATTTTTCAACTCTTGGAATCTTTTTTCACAAGCCTCCGACCACTCAAACATCACATTCTGTGGGGTCAAGGTAGTCAAATAAGAAGCATGGGACGCAAAACCATCCACAAACCACCATTAGTACCGGCTAGACCCAAGATACTTCTAATGGTGATTGGACCCAAAGGTCTAGACCAATTATTCACCGGTTCCATATTTCTTTGATCTACCTCTAGACCTTCGCTAGATATGATATGACCAATAAAAGCCACAAAACTCAACCAAACCTCACATTTGCTATACTTGGCAAAAAGTTGATGCTCCTTAAGAACATGAAAAACCATCCTCAAATGGTCCATATGCTCACCCTCATCTTTTGAATATACCAAAATTTGATCTATGAAGACAATCACAAATTCAACAATATAATTACGGAACACACTATTCATTAAGTTCATGAATGTCACCAGGTGCTAGTAAACCCAAAAGACATTACCCTAAACTCGAAGTGTACATATCTTAATTGAATGGCCTTTTTGGGAATTTCTTCATCTCTTACACTATGTTGGTGATATTGCGACCTCAAGTCAATCTTAGAAAAGTAGCTTACCCCTTGAAGTTGATCAAACAAGTCGTCAATCCGAGGGAGATGATACTTATTCTTAATGGTCATCTTGTTAAGTTGTCGGTAATCGATATACATTCTAAGGGACCCATCCTTCTTTTTTACAAACAAAACTGGAACACCCCATGGGAAAATACTAGGTTGAATGAAATCCTTATCTACTAAATACTTGAGTTGAGACATCAACTCTTTCAATTAAGCCTGAGCCATCCGACAAGGAGAAATGGAAATGGTGTTTGTATCCAGTAGCAAATCAATACCAAAATTGATTTCCACTTCGGGAGGGATTCTGGGAAGATCATTAGGGAAGACCTCTAGAAAACCTCTCACTACGAGAACTAACTCAATGGGAGGAACTTCGGAATCTAAATCTTTTACTATTCCAATAATGTATAGACACCCTTTAGAGTTCATTTTACAAGCTTTTAGACAAGAAATGATACGACCTCAAGGAATAGAACATTTCATTTCCACTCTAAGGCAGGTTAATTATGAAAATTAAACTTTACAACTCTGGGCCAACAATAAATGGAAGGAAAACAAGCATGCAACCAATTAATCCCCAATATAAAATCAAAATCAACCATATCAAGCTCTACTAGTTCGAAACGACTAACTCTATTGGGCAACATTACAGGACAATTTCTTATACCCTCTTTGCAACCACCGACTCACCCACTGAGGTAGTCACCATAAATGGTTCTTTTAGAATATTTGGTAAAATATCAAAATTTCTAGCTACAAAAGTAGTAACAAAAGATAATGTCACCATATTCTAGCTATCAAACAAGTAAAAAGAATAAACATCAATGGAGAAGACTTGTAACATACCAGTCACCACTTCCGGATAACCCTCTTGTTCACTCCTATAACAGAGAGTATACACGCAATTCTTTTTCGGAGCATCATTTGAACCACTTGGTTGCCTTCCCTTGTCTTTCACCTTCAAATTAGGGCAATCTCTAACCTTGTGACCACATTTACCACATCCAAAGATATTGTCTATCCACACAAGTCAATCACCATAATAATTCTTGCCACATTTTCTACAAGTTGGCTTCTTGATTGGTGAACTAGTATATCTTCCCTTTTGAGAAGTAGGTTTCGGCACCCTATCATCATATGATCTTGGAAATTTGGATGGAACATGATTTGAAAACCTCTTCTTGAACCTCGACTTATTTAAGATTTTCAACCTCCCCTTTGAAGAACCACTTTTAAAAGGCTTCGAATTGTTAGCCTATATATTTTTCCTACTTAATATACTTTTTATCCACTTGTTCAGCATAAACCATGAAACGAGAAATATTCATATTATCATGAAGCTTAACGGAACAACATTCTTCTAAAAAAGTCTTTGGACACCCCTTTAAGAAAATGACTCATCTAATCCCTTGGGTTAGACACCAAGGATGGAGAATACTAATACAACTTAGTAAACTTAAAGAATAGTCAAGAACACTCATACCTCCTTAATATAGGTTGATGAATTCTTTCACCTTATCTTCCCTCAACTCTCTAGGAGAGAACCTATCAATGAAGGCCTTCTTAAAGATCTCCCAAGTAACCGGACCACCCCTTAGTGCCCTATTATCCCTCCATTCTATGTACAAAATTTTGGCCACATCTTTGAATTGATAGGCCGCCCATTCTACCTTCTCAATTGAGGTCATACTCATAGCATAGTGAATCTTATAGACCTTGTCGATTAAATCTTGAGGGTCTTCATCTGACTTCGAACCAAAAAACATGGGAGGGTTCATTCTAGTAAAGTCTCTTAGACGAGAAGCCATATTTCTATCATGAGGAGACACTCGGGGTCAAACCTCCCAATTCACTTGGTACATCATGTCTTGGAATGGAGAAGTGACGGCATTAGCTTGAGATATCATGGGTTTTGACGAAATGATAAAAGTTTCCCTTATCATTCCATCTGTCATAGGTGGAGGAACAACCAGAACTTGATCACCCATAGCAACTTCTTTAAGTAGAGGCACTTGGTTGTTTTATGGAGGAGCTTGGTTGTCATATGCTCCTTCATTAGCAATACCTTCCTTGGCCATTCTTGCAGCTGCCCGCCGAGTATTCATACCTATAACCACGATACACGGCTAGGTGAAAGAACATAATAATACTTAGAACCTGAGGACATACCCACACTTGGAGGAATGATCCAAGCGTTTCTTGCAAATGGTCATGAACCCTTCAACGATCAGAACCTAAAATATTGGGGAAAAGGAAGAAATAGGGCTTAGAACATCAATTCTACAAGTATGGAAACATATGCCCACATAATTTAGAAATCATGCTAAAAGGGGACATTTGTTCAAAAGCAGGGAAAGTCACTTTGAAAAGCCTTCTGCACAATCAATAACCAATACAAGACAAAAGCACATATACCTTAAGCCAAGAACATGGACAACAAAGAGTAACATCATCAAGCATATTTAAGTTAACATGCATATCAACATAAATGCACACATAATTACACAACCCTACCATCAAGTTATAATATCAATATGCATGTAATGTTTGAATTATTGAGTAAAACCACTATAGTTCAGGTTCGTGTGTTTGAGAAGGGGAGAATGTTGTGATTTGTATTCTATCAATAGCATTGCGAAGTCTGGGTACCTTGTTGTTTGTGAAGTCGTGCTCGAGCGGAAGTGTGGGCTTTCCCTCCATTATTGAATCTTCATAGTTGATATGATGTATATTTTATTGCAAGTTGCCATGTCTAGTTAACAGAGATCAGGCTCGATGGTAACATCTAGAAGCCGCATGAGAGTTAGGACTTGCAGCACTATTACCCTGGCACCTTCAGTCCCAAGAGATCAAACTTAGTGTTATGGGGCCAAAGGAATCATACCGAAAGGCAAGAAGTGGTACAAATCCCACATGGAAGAAAAATCTTTATCCGATGTGGTTCTGAAGAATGAAAATTTAGAGAGGGAGTTCCCGCATATTAGACGTATTTTTCGCGAGTAGCACATGGGTTTCATTTTCTAAGAGCCTTACGAGTGAAATATAAGCGTAGTTTGGGAATTTTATGCGCACTGGAAGACTAATGCCCGTTGTTATTATGTGATAGTACGGGGCGTGGAGGCCTTTCTAACACCGATAATATTGAACAAACTATTAGGGAACGCCGATGCACCTTCCGATGTTTTCATGAGAATTAACATCAGTCCTCCAAACTAGGAGATTCATCATGTTTTGTGTTGGGTCCAATCAAGTGATAAATGGATTGACAAATGGATTCAACATGGGCATCGCGTGTATCATAAGTCTTATCCTTATGCCGACATGAATAGGGAGGCATGGGTGTGGTTGAAGATCGTCATGAATTTCTTGATAACGACACTACTACTCAATTGAGGTTACACGGGACCGGGCTTGCTTGGTGTGTGCGCTGATGACAGACTTACCTATCAACATAGAAGTAGTGCTAAAATTGACAATGCTCAAAGTAAGACTAAACCGAGGGAGAATATATGATTTTGGTAGACTGATCACTAAATTGTGCGGGAGGATTGGCGTCCTACGGGATACTATGGATTACATGGTGCCCCTATTCACCACATTCCTCAACGTAGCCAAGACAAAGGGGAGAGAAACAATGAATGGACCCATACTCACTATAGTAGAGCGAAATAGGAGGGATGACATGTTCACAGAGTGTATGTATGGCTTAGAAATGATGTGTCATAAAAATGGATGTCGAGCATTTTCTTATGAGCAGTTGGATAGGTTGAAAAGTACCCCTTGAATGAACATGGAAAGTCTATGCTGAGACTGGGACCTGAATTTCTAGAGCCAATTTGTGATTATGTCCCAACAAATGGGATAAGAGGAGAAATGCATCGGATAGTGAATCCAATTTTTATGTCAACGAGGGCGACTTGTTAGCTCTTGAGGGTGCCGGTGTTAACGTCGATATAAATGCCTCATTAGGGAAGCCTACCTCACCTTGCTTTCATTTTCTTTTTCTTTTCTTTTTGAATCTTGTCTTACTAGGGGAAGTGTTAAATTGTAAGTGTGGGGTGGGGATATATATCTGTGAACATAGTTTTAATTTTGTTGGGTTGATTGTTGTTCTTATTCTTTTTTTTTTGGGGGGGGGGGGGGGGGGGGATTTGTGGTGTTTGTTATTTTGTTACGGTTCCTTGGTAGTTATTTTTGAGTCTTTAGCCAAGGATAATTGCGTTGAACCATGCAAAAAGAAAAGAAAACATTTTGTTTCTTAGGATTGAGTTGGTGTCATAGTTGAGTCAAGTCACCCTATGATAGAGGGATGATGTCCCCCTTTAGGGTTGGTTTCGTCTATTGAGTCTTTAGAGTTGTTTCATTTTGGATGAGGTGACACAATTGCTTTGTAGTAGACTAACAATCGCGAACATTGGTTAACTATGTGCTTAGTTATCTAGGCTCATTTATATGAAGCTTCTATTCCATGTGTGTCTAAGCTGAAGTGGTGTCCCTAATTGAGAAATAGTATACAAAAATCAGTTTGAAGTTGATTATGTGTCAAGCGTGTAGAGTTTGTGCATTCCATGTTATTGATTGAGGTCTAGAACATACCCCATGTATTTGCATAACAAAAAAAAGGATAAGGAATTTTAGAAGTGACATAGGTAATTCCTTGGTAGCCCTTATTGTGCGTTACTTTACCCATCTTGACATATATCCCTAGTTAGACCATTTGAGGCTTGAAACTATTTTTGGTAGCCTAATATGAAGCTTATACCATTCTTTCGTTAGTATAAAAATTTGATCCAAAAGATCACAAGCGTTTTGTGTGAACAATAAAGAAGGAATCAAAAGTTGAGTGGAACGCCCAATAGAAGTTTTAGCTTGTCTAAAAAGACTGAAAACAACTTTAGATATGTATGGATGTCGGAGATAAAAAGAAAATAAAAAATTGTAGGGTCAAATGGTTGATTTTCAAATGAAAAGGGTTAAAGAGGTGAACTTAAAAAAAGGGACTAAATGGTTCCAAGAAAAAGAGCATAAGATAGGGTTATTAGAAGAAGGTTTGGAATTGAAGTTTGTTGTCACTAAAGCTCTTAGAAAGACAGTCACTACTTACATTCTAAAATGTTTCTTACTTGTCCCCTAGTCTGCATACAACCCTTAAAAGACATAATTGATCTTGAACTTCCGTATCCTCAAAAGTAGTGGAGCAGTTCACTAAGGGAAAGCCTATGGTTCGTTGGTTGTAGCAAGTGAATTATTTTAACAGTGTGATCTTAACTTGTTTCCCGCGCCCATTTTGTGTGAAAGTATCACCGTGAAGTAAATTTTGGTGTCCAATTGTAGTAAGGTCACATGTTTAAGATCTGCAAGTTCATCTATTTGTTGTTTCAAAGGTTGGCATGTATCTACTTTATAAAGTAGTATATTCTTGAGGTTAGATTGTCTTGCTAGATCGGTCCTTATGAATGCATAGTAGTGCCATATTGTCGTTTAGCTGCTGTAGTTTTTGTGGCTGAAGCTGAAATGGTATTAGATATAGTAAAAGAATCATCGTGTGTCTATGAGTGAGGAAGTGTTTGAGGACAAACGAAGTTATAAGTGTGGGGTTGTGACATTAGGCAAATTTATATGCCTAATAACCATTTTAGCCTATATATATAGCCGAGTTGAAGGCATTTTAGGTGTCGAGCTCATGTTTTTAAGAGTATATTTAGTGTCACATCTTATAACAGCTATGATTAGATGTTTCAAATGGAAAATCATTGGAAATGAAACTAAGATTGGGCACCGGACAAAGGATGGAAAGTACAAGAAGAAAAATGTCAGAAAACAAAGGACAAGGAGAGAGAAATTGCTCTATGGAGGAGCACGTCCGCATCGCAGAGCCATATCAGCCATGTAAAGAAGGAATTCCTCATAACAGATGAGTTTGCTTTAGAGGCGCATCGCTGAGTCATTTCTACAATGTACAAATTTGGACTTAGCCTACAAAATAGTTTTAGTGTCATCTCACTACACATTCATTTTTTCCAACACGGTGGGAGCTCATATAAAAGACGTTTTTGCTCCATTTTATTGGGTTTTTCTTGCTTTTTCTTCATTTTGGTAAAGTCTTGTATGATTCTACAACATTTCATATTGCTAGTTTGTGTTATGAGTAGCTATAATCCCCTATCCTAGGGTTGTAGCTACTATTAATAGCTTAATATAAACTTTTTTCTAGTGTGAGAAGGGTTATTTTGTACTTTGTGCTTGCATTCTTATTTTACTATTTTAATGCTTGATTAAAATTAGAATAAATTTAGTGTCCACTCTTGAACTTGAAAGACGAACAGAGGGATAGACCAACAAATGTAAGAGGTGTCTTCATTCTAGGGTAAAGTCTTGATTGTTTTTTGTGTAGGATAGCATTATACCTTTACACTTCACTTGGTTAAAAGGCCAGATGAATACTTAGTTTACCTTTGTTGATACATAACTGAACCCGGTCAACGATTTAGTTAGGTTGTCAAATATGGTAGGCGGTTAGAGTCCGGAAGATTATAACTAAAATGAACTTCGTCAAACCACGGTTAGTCAACCCCTTGAACATTAGGATAAATCATTATTGAAGCGGAAATCGATTGATGCTACAATCCTAGGATATCTTTCCAAAGTTTGAATTTTTCCTTATTTGAAATAATTTATTAAAGTAACTACGTCTTGCTAGTGTTAAATTATTAGCTTAAGCAAATTTGTCAAATAGATTGCTCTTGAGTGAATTTAGGTGGCCAATACAAAATTTTATTTGTTGATTTGAAGTCCCTTGTGTACGCACATTTGGCTCGAATGAGTCTCTTTATTACTTAAGTGATCACATGCACTTGTGTGTGCTTTTGGGTGTAACTAGTACCCTACATGAATGTACATTAGTTTCGAATAGTGTTTTGTATATGAGTTTAAGAAATCCCCATGTCGAATGGAATGGTTGGTCACAAAACAATTAGGTGTGCAGAAATCTCTAGGAACTCTATCAGTATAATAACTTGAAAAAATGAATAGTACATTGTATAATATATGCCTAACTATGGGAAAGAGTTTTACGTACTATATATTTTTGTGTCTTTGAAACTCGAATATGCCTTTTGTTATGCTTTGAAAGACAGAATTTTTCCTTTGATATTCTATGTTATATATATATATATATATATATATATATATATATATATATATATATATATATATATGTATGTATGCATGTATGTATATAGAAAGAGAAAGAGAGAGAGAGAGAGAGATCTTTTTTTACTTGAAGAATTGGCACAACTCAACAGAAATACAGGTTCACTTCCCTATAATAATTAGTATTTTTCTTCTTTGCATTTTAGGTGAAATCTTGACATCTTAGGTGTGCTGGAACTTGCACCTAGTTATATCCAGTCTCATTCTCCTTGCAGAGCTAGATGCAAAATTTACGATTTTTCAAGGCTATTGTCTGATACTTTTAAACTTGAATTATTTTCCCGTGGAGATATCTGGCCAAGTTTGTTCAACGGTTATTTTGTGGATAAAGAAGAAATACGACTCTATTTATTTGTAAGTGAGAGATAAAGGTAAGCTTCTACCCTATATATCTACCCCGAAAAAGGATCACTGGTAAAAAGTAGAAGCGCACCCTCTCAAATAAGTGCAAAAAATTTTCAATAACAGTAATCATGTCTTATAATAATGAAATCATATCAAATAATCTTTTTAGTATCACAGCCCGTAAATGACTCATCCCCCATGCAAGTTAAAAACAGTCAGTAACACATTTACTTTATCAACCATGTAAAAATCATGAAATTTGTGAAATAAACATTGTGGTAAAGTTACTACTCATCGTACTCGTTTTGAAGTACCAAATCTGTCACTTGGGAAATCTATATGACTTCCTTCGATAAATATATAGTCACATCATATCGATCTCATAATACTTCCTTAGTTTAGGCTAATTCATACTAAATTTAGAATACCCAATCATTGAGGTTTTCTAATAGGCTTTCAATCTTTCAATTTATATCAAATTGGTGCTTCAGATCCCGCAAAGCAGTATGATTGTTGATGGCTTCACCAATTAATAAACAGAACTAATGTCAATGTCCAGCAATTCTTCTTCGGTTTATGCCGAACTACAAAAGTTTGGTCCAAACATTTAACACACTCACTCAAATTGTACGATATTAAGAGTTTAAAGGATTGTTTTTCTATCTCTATGTTCTTGTTGGTTCTCAGAAGTCATGAGAGCATTATAATATTATTATTTTTAATTATATTAAATTGTTTTGCTCATGTCATAAGTTAGCAATATTGCAATGGCGCATTACATCTTCTTGTGTCCATTGAATTTTGACTTAATTGTCATTTTTCAATATTGATAAATGTTGGCTTAGTTTTCTCTTATCCGTTGTGTTTTCTGGCAGAACAAGTAGTGGTCAACTATGACTATTACTCCTCTACATTGAAATCTCTTTATTCTACCTTCATTGCATATGTAAAAATTAGCACATTTATCTTCACTATTTACTACTCCGTTATCTTCCTATTCATTACTAGGAAGACATTTCTAACTATAAATAGTGGTGGTAGTCATTTGGTTTGGACACATAACACACAAGAGAAAATCATAGAGTGGAAAAGTTAGTCAAAAAGAGAATTCTTATTAATTGAAGGGAGGTGTTGTTTTTTGTGGAGCTTTTGACCCAACTCTTGTCTATAGTTGTTGAGTTATATTGTGTGAAGGTTGTGGTATCACGTTGGGGACAAGTCAAAGAGGACCACTGTTGGACCGGTGATAACGTTCAAATATTCTTCTTGAAAATAAATATAAATGATAGTGTGCAATATATTTACCCAACTATGATTCGTGGTCGATCATACAGAGAATATGGAAGAATATTATCAATAGCAAATATTTACTTGATAGTCGTTATATAAAAATGGAGGGTTTTAAATTCAAATAAAAATAAAAATAAAAAAAAAATAGCTTTGAACTAAGTATTATATATATCCAAATTAATAAAAATGACTAGGAAATGGGTTCCCCATAAGATCATAATGCGGTAATCCTAGTAATAGTAATTATTTCCTAGTGTTATACATAAAAAGTGATAAGTTATGTATCTTTAAATCCTTGGTCCGACATCTAGATAATTTCACCCCGTACCTTGGTCCGGCTACATGCGTATAATTTAATAACCCTTACCTTTACTTCATATTAAGCATCATAATCTATGTATGGATTAGTTATTACTTCACACCAATCGGCACTAGCCTATGAGATAGTATCCCACTAAATCTATGTTTATAATACTAACTTCTTAGTCCGGAAAGTAGCAACAAGGCGAGTACTAACATCTGCACTCGTTAAAAAGGCTTCTAAGAGAGAGAATTATTAATACATGCAATAACCTATTTGAGAATTGCTTAATTACTATTCATACTTTGTTTATCGCTCATGGTTTCCACGAACCTAGTTGTGGCGCTTAGCTTCCATTAAAAAAAATAATCAAAATTTATTAAAATAAATATATTTGTGTTAATCATAAAAAGTTAAGAACAATTGCTAAACTATATTTTTACTAATAACAAATATAAATAACTAATAAAGAAGAAGAAAGAATAAACCACATTTTTCCGCCCTACACGACGGCTCTTACAAAGCTTGGAAGATAGAAGAAAATTTATATTATGTCTTGTATCTTGGTTCTTGGTCTTCTCCCCCAAAATATTTAATTTTAAGCACTATTTATAAATAAGTAAAACCCTAAATAAAATAATTGATTTCACTTTTTATTAGGAATTCAAAATCGAAAGAAATTGAATCCCTTTTTTCTGGCGCGTGAGCTGTCCGTACGCATAAAAAATTCTTTTGTCTTCACTTGCTGACATGTGGTAGCAACTTTCCCACTTTAAATATAAAAAATCTGTTTTGCACTTTATTTTTATACATTATTATATTAAATTTAATCTATTAAGTTGTTTGAATGATTTTCTTCTTCAACCTTCCATCTTTAATTCATTTTAGTTCCAAACTTCTTCATTCCCTCACCAATAAGTCCTACAAATAAAATACTCAATGTAGCATAATCCATAAAATTTATGCTCAAAAGTACAAATATAAATAATAAATGTGAGGTAAATTAATATAAAAAATGTGTAGTTTGGCCTCACATCTATCGGTGAAAACATTTGCTGCAGTGGGCTTGAATCTCCTTAAAGGGAGCAAGATATCCGCGCCTCGACCTAAAGAGATTTTATTTTATCATTTCATTTTCAGTTATAATCTTGTAATTTTTTGTTATCTTGTAAGTTTTCACTAACAATTTTAAGGAGATTCAACATGGCTACAATTGAATAAACCAAGGATGTAAAGATGGGAGACCTTAACAAGTCATTTCGGTTCAAAGGTAACTATTTAAAGTGATGGAAAGGTAAAGTACTTTTCTAATTAAGTCTTGTCAATGTTTCTTATGTATTGAGCGAGAAGAATCCAACTAAAGAAGACAACACCTCTATTAATGATGATGAAACTATTTCTAATCCAGAAAAAGTGGAAAAATACGATGGTGATTCTAATAAGTATTGGTATTATCTTCTTAATTGTCTGTCTAATAAATTTTATGATTGTTATGATAGAACTTACTCCAGTGTAAATAAAATTTTGAAAGTATTGCAGAGTAAGTATGATACCGAAAAGGCTGTAGCGAAAAAATATCTAGCTAGTAGATTTTTTCGTTTCCAAATGATGGACAACAAATCAGTGGTAGATCAAGCTGTCGGCTCGGGAGAGGCTTGGTGAGAATATAAGCCGGTTGTTCTTCAGTGGGTACATACTGCACAGTCATGGTGCCGACCTGAACTTCATCGCGAACAAAGAGACAATCGGTATCAACATTCTTCATTCTGGTGTGTAGGACGGAATTCTTCGCCACGCAGATGGTTTATTTGTTGTCACATTAGAGAGCATGAACAGTGTGAGTTGCGCGGAGTTCGTGAAGAATATATGTGACCCACATGGTCTCAACAGCAAGAAGAGCAAGGGCGCGGTATTCAGCTTCAGTCGAGGATCGAGAGACCTTGGGTTTTTTTTTTGTACACAAGGAGATCAAGTTCGGTCCCAAAAAAACGAGAAACCCCGATGTAAATTTTCTGTCATTTTTATCATTCGCCCAATCTGAATCTGAGAAACCCCGAAGCTCCAAGTCCCCGGGTCGAATGAGTAAACCACGATCAAGAGTGCCAAAAATGTACTTGAGAATGCATTTTAGACAATGGTAATCATGTTCACTTGGTTGATGCATGCGCTGAGCAACTCGGTTGACAGCAAACTGGATGTCAGGACGGGTAATGGCCAGATACTATAGAGACCCAATGAGGCTGCGGAAGTGGGTGATATCGGCAAAGGGGGTGTCGGCTCCATTCGTAGACGAAGAGACTGCCATCAGTGTTGGTTGACTGGTGCATTTTTCCAGTCCAGCTTTCTGCAACAAATCTCGAGCATATTTTGACTGATGAAGAAACAAGCCGCTGCCTGTCCGAGAAACCTCCATTCCCAGAAAATAATGTAACGGGCCAAGGTCCTTCATTTTGAAGGTAGTATGCATAGCTCGAGTGACATCCTGATTGAGAGCTGCAGTAGAGCCTGTAATAATGATATCATCTACATAGACAAGAAGAATGACTGTACCGTGTGCTGAATGTCGAGTAAACAGACTTGTGTCGTGTACGCAACACGTGAAGCCGAGTCCCTGAAGGAACATTTTCAGACGTGTGTACCAAGCACGGGGGGCTTGCTTTAGCCCATACAGAGACTTCTGGAGTTTGCAAACATGTTGAGGGAAGCGGGGATCAACATAGCCCGGTGGTTGTGTCATGTAGATAGTTTCATCAAGCATGCCATGAAGAAAAGCATTGGAAACATCCAACTGATTGATGAGCCAATTGTTGCGCACGGCGACTGACTGTACCAGGCGAATGGTTTCCTACCGAATAACAGGACTGAATATCTCGGAGTAATCAAGCCCATACTCCTGACTGTAGCAATTAGCAACCAAACGAGCCTTGTACCTGCAAATACTGTCATCTGCATTGTGTTTAATTTTGTACACCCATTTACAGCCCACTGGGTGCCGCCCATGGGGCTTAGGTACAAGAACCCAAGTTTTCTGATCAGTCAAAGCCTTAAACTCGTCATCCATAGCATGACGCCAATAAGTATTTTTTGAGGCAACAAAGTAGGTTGTTGGTTCACTATCGGGAAGGGGTGTATTTGGTAGTATGGTAGCCTGAAAGGTTTTGGTTTAAAGATACCGGCTTTGCCACGGGTTAACATGGGATGAGTATTGGGGGGTGGCACGGGCGGTGGTGATTCGGGGATGGCCGGGAAGGACCCAAAATGGATCGGGCTGGAGATGTTGTGGATATGGGGTGGTTCGGGTTGGTTGTGAGTGTGGGTGGTGGTTGCGGGTGTATTGTGGGTGACGGTCGAAGGGGTGATGAGGGGTGGTTGGGTAGTGGGTGGAGGTGTGGGGAAGGTGGTGAGGGACCCTATGAGTATGTTGGAAAAAGGGAAAGGACGCCAATGAATGATGTATTTGTGGAGGAGGAAATAGACTCGTAGGGAAACTGATTTTCGACAAATTTGACATGACGAGATATGTAGACTTTATGAGTTTCTGGGTCAAGACAGCGATAACCCTTGGAGGTAGGATGATAGCCCAAAAAAATACAAGGACGAGATCGGGGTTGTAATTTGTGAGTAATATGAGGGCGTAGCCAAGGGTAGGCAAGACACCCAAAGACGCGGAGGTTGGTATAATTGGGAAGTTCTTGGTAAAGGAGTTGATAGGGTGATTTGTTGGAGAGGGTGTGACTGGGCATTCTTTTAATGAGGTAGTTTGCGGTGGCTAGAGCTTCTACCCAAAAGGAGACAGGGAGATGAGATTGATGTAGAAGAGTAACCACCGTTTCAATGAGATGGCGATGCTTACGCTCAACCACCCCATTCTGTTCGGGAGTGTATGGACAGGAGGTTTGATGTATAATTCCCAGGGATTGCAGAAACTGGCCAAAGATGTTATTTACATATTCCTTTCCATTGTCACTTCGAAAAAGTTTAACATGAGAATTGAATTGTGTTTTGACAATTTTTTTGAAAGTGACAAAGGTGGTGTATGCCTGTGATTTGTGTTTTAGTGGGTACAACCAAGTGTATTTTGTAAAATCATCCACAAAACAAATATAATTGCGAAAACCAGCAAATGAAGGAACAGCAGTAGGACCCCATAGGTCAGAATGAATAAGTTGAAAAGGTGCAGTTGTACGCTTCTCAGATAAAGTAAAAGGTAATTTATGAGATTTAGCAATTGAACAGGAGTCACAATTGTTTACATGAATGGAAGAAAAACCTAATTGAGACATTAAGGAATTTATTATTTGAGTAGACGGGTGACCCAGACGACTGTGCCACAACAGACTGTGGCCATCAGCCGAAAGAGCCACCGGAACGCTTTTTGAAACTGGGTGGGCAGACGAACTTGTGCCAGGAAGAACGTACAGACCATGCTCACAGGGGCCCTGAAAAATCACCCTCTTGGTAGTATTGTCTAGGATCTGAAAATCATTAGAGGTGAACAAGAGTGAGCAATTATTGTCTTTTGTGAATTGGTGACCTGAAAGGAGATTGGTTTTAATAGAAGGGACGTGGGTAAGGTTACCTAGGTGAAAGATAGCGGTGGGGTTTTTAATGGTACCCGTGCCAGTGTGAGAAATATTAAGGGACTCACCGTTGCCAACAGTAATACCATTGTTGCCATGATATGGATTTGGAGAGTTAAGCTTGGATAGATCAGAAGTAACGTGCATGTTGGCCCCAGTATCCAACAGTCATTCAGAGGAAGGGCCGGCTTGAGATGCATAATTCGCACGGTTATCACTATTTCAGCTCTCCTCATACCGAAACCAGCAACGAACAGTGGTGTGTCCTGTTTTCTGACAGATTTGACAAGTTGGACGATCCCGCTCGTAAGTGCCCTGCCCGCCGCTGGAAGATGACTGCCCGTCGCTGCCAAAAGAGTGCAGGCTGTTGTTGCTGCCGTGCTACTGACCGTCGTACGGCGGACGACTGCCCTGCCGACCGCCGCGCCCGCGGCCTCCGCTGTTTCTGCCGTAGCCGCCGCGGCTCCCCTGTCGGACGCCACCACGCCCCCCGCAATAGTTCTAGCTTGCGGTGAGGGCGGTGGCCGGCTCCATAACAGCGGCTTCTCGGAGAAGAAGTTTGCTCTCCAGATCCACGTTGATTTCTTCACTTTTTAGCCACGAGGAGAGAGTAGCCAGGTCAACGGGCGTTGGACTGATGTGAACCGCCTGTTTAATGGAGGAGTAAGCTGATGGGAACCCCCGAACGACGCACATGACGAGATCTTTTTCGGAAATGATTTCGTTCACAGTGTCGAGGGCTGTGATGATGGTGGAGACCTCGTCTAAATACTCCGTCATAGTTTTCGTGCCTTTGGTAATTATGTGGAGACGATCACGCAATTGAAAAATATTAGAGTGGGAAATTGATGCATATCGTGTTGCGAGGGCCGTCCATAGGGCTGAAGCATTTGTGTAGGATCGGACGTGTTTTTGAACCGTGGGAGAGATGACCGCAATCAAACATGATCGGATCTGGCCATCCACGGCTTTCCAGGCGGCATGGGCCGGATAGGTTTTTTCTGATTTGTCCGTGGCGGTGATGACTGCCGGCGGTGGTTCTGTGCTTCCATCGACGTATTTGAGAAGGTAATTGGACTCAAGGGCTGTAAGAACGATGATTTTCCATGTAGGGTAATTTATGTCTGATAATTTTTCGGGAATCAGGGCATGAAGATGCCTGAGAAGGAGTTTAACGCTCGAAGGAAGTGAATCGAGAGGATCCACCTCGGTTGTCATGGTTGACGCCGCCCAAGAGAAGAGAGGGAATGATCGGTGCCCTAAAGAGAGAAAAAAAACCTAGAGAAAAGAAGATCTAGGTTTTCTTTCTCTTGATACCATGAAGGAATATTGAATGTATTGAAGTGTTAAGGGAATACATGGGAGATATATATAGGAGATATAGGAAGGAGTACTAATCCTAATAGGACTAGGATTAAGGAGTACTAATCCTAATAGGACTAGGATTAGTACACAGTAAATACTAATATTATTTTATACTATTTATTTAATTCTATCTGTTATTAACATGTTCTAACAAGAGTTATGTGATATTTAATTGGAACGAAAAATTATGCTTTCTTTTATAAAAAAACATCATGTTATACTTGAAAGCTTTTGTGATGCAGATTGGAACACCTTATCAGGTGATTCCTGTTCTACCACTTGTTATGTTCTAACTATAGGTGGTGGTGTTGTTTGTTGGGAATCAAAAAACCAAACTAATATTGCTAACTCTACCATGGAGGCTGAACTAAATGTTTTAGCTTCAGCTAATAAGGGAGCATATTGGTTACGAGATTTATTGTTTAAAATTCCTTATTTAAAAAAAAAAAACAATTCCTCCAATTTTAATTCATTGTGATAGCAACGCTGCAATTGGTAGAGTTCAAAATCGTTATTACAACGGAAAATCCAGACCTATAAAGAGGAAACACATTAATGTAAATCATATTTGACAAATGGTACCATTAATGTTGATTATGTCAAATCTTGTGATAATCTTGCAGATCCTCTTACTAAGGCCTTAACAAGAGAAAAGATCTGGAGCGCATCGAGGGGGTGGGATTGAAGCCTATAAAATCTTGAGTCATATATGAGGAAAACCAACCTGTGGACTAGAGATCCTATAAGCTGGTCCAAAGAGAAAAGCTAATCATATGATGACTTGTTGTGAAAGATGTACTATCATTTTATTTCCCTCCCTATGACGTGAGTGCATTATCTCATGTATTTTGTGAATGTTGAGTTTATAAAACTCTTAATGAATATTTGTAGCCCGTATGGGTGCAGCGTTAAGCTTACTGGAGCACTCTCGAAAGATTTCACCTATGTGATGTGTGGAAGTAAGTGTTTCCTATGAGAATTAGGATTATTCTCGAAAGCACTCATGAAACCGGGACATACATGGTCATAATAAATTGTTTGCATTAAAGTTCATATTAACACCTTGATTATTATGTGTGAGCGGTGATATTTTAATTCCCTTAAGCAGTCATAGTTCAAGTTTGAGACCACTACGACTATGGAGTAAAAGTTACTCTTTCACTAGGTGAAGGTTCAATGTAGAGCAAGCCTTCATTATGCATGGTAGTTTTCCTTAAGCTAATATACTCTCTAATCTAATATTAAAATGAGTAGGTGGTGTTGGTTATGTAAAGTTATGGGAGCACTATAATATTATTATTTTTAATTATATTGAAGTGTTTTGCTCATGTCACAAGTTAGCAATATTGCGTAGGTGTATTACATCTTCTTTTTTCCGATGAATTTTGACTTAATTGTCATTCTTCAATATTGATAATGTTGGCAGAAAGGTGGGTTAGTTTTCTCTTAGCTGCTGTGTTTTCTGGCAGAACAAGTACTGGTCAACTATGACCATTACTCCTCCATATTGAAATCTCTTTATTCTACCTTCATTTTTCTTTGTAACATAAGTAATATATGTAACCACTAGGCCATTTATCTTCACTATTTACTATCCCATTATCTTCTTATTCATTACTAGGAAGACATTCCAACAATAAATAGTTGTGGTAGTTATTTTGTTTGGACACACAACACACAAGAGAAAAAATAGAGTGAAAGAGTGTTATAATTACTTGAAGGGAGGTGTTATTTTTTGTAAATCTTTGGACACAACTCTTGTCCAGAGCTGTTGATTTATATATTCTAAAGGTTGTTGTATCCTTGAAGGGACAAGTTATAGAGTACTACGACTAGACCGGTGAAAACATTTGTTGCAGTGGGCTTGAATCTCATTAAATAGAGCGAGATATTCCTGAAGAGATGTTATTTCTTCATTTCATTTTCAGTTGTAATCTTGTAATCTTTGTCATCTTATAAGATTTCACTAACAGTTCTCAAATATATAGTCAAGGAATATAAAAATTCAATCTCCAAACTATGTTAAGAAACTTACCTCAATCCATAGTTGCACTAGCAAGAGTCCGCTTATTCTATGTTTAGTTAATTTTCTCTGAGCTAACCTTCCCGTTGCTAACGGAACATAAGACCTCTTAATCTATTTCATGCTCCTTCACAGGAATAGCCTCCAAGAATGTACTCTTTCTTACCTTTTTTTCCAAGAGTAGCTGACAAAACACTTAACTCCAATAACTTCTTTAGCTTGATTGAATTTTTCCTTTATTACTTTTGTGATGGGTTATGGCCCATTTTATTTTGATTTTCTTGGCTAATGACTAATATATCGTTGTTTAAAATATGGGATATTACATTGCATCAAGTAGTGATTACAAATTTGCATATGGAAAATTAGACTTATTAGAATTGCGAAAGCTTTTACCCAAGTAATTTGATGTTAAAGGAAACTTTAATATTGGACAACTTGATTTTCGCACTCGTTGATAAGTTTTGATTTATATGATGACCTTGTAAATGTATTTTCAAGTTCTTATGGATATTTTAAGTTTGATGGCGGAGAGTATTTATTTAGAAATTTTCTACGCACACCACGGTTCAACCCCAAGGACGATACACCTAAAGCCTAGGTGTGGATTTCATTGCTAGATTTACCTGCATATCTATTTGGAGGAAGGTCCTTAATATCAAATATGATAGCTGCAGGAAAGCCTATTTCAGTTGATAAAGAAACAAAACTAGGCCAAGTACGTCAAGGGTTAAGATAATTCTACACCTACTGGACAAGCATCTTAATCGTGCAAGACTAAAATTATGGAGAAAGATCGGCTAAAATTATTGTGAATTACCAAAGAATTGTGTTTGACATTATTATTTCACTATATTGTACTCATGGTAAGCATCAAGGACACGAGGAAAATAAAGGTAGTTTCTTTACTAGGGAAGACATTGTCACAAGGTGATCGTTTAATTAGTTGACGAAATTGGGAGAGATGTTGCCCTTAAACAATCTAATTCTGAGGCTAACAATATGGAATAATTAAAGGGAGATGCACATGATGTTTGAAAATAGGAGATAGTTGTGAAAAGAGGTACCGAAAAAACCAGTGTGCGATCAAAATGTGATGCGAAAATTGTCTAGAAATCATAGTTCTTTGGCTAATGTTGATGTAGTCTCAAAGCTGCATGGTATATGTACAAACGAGTTTTGGACTGATACGTTAGTAGTTCAGCTCCTAAATCTTCTTTGATTGATGAGGAGATAGTAAAAGAGGGTGCGGACCATTAAGTAATACTTGACGCTAAATTTTACCAAAAGAAAGTTCTGCTAAAACCATTGAGAATGATTTGGAGCTTTGAAATCGAGGTGATATGAGCACAAGTTTACGTGATACAGTTTTTTGTACAGCTATAAAAATAACACAAAATCAGAGGTCGAAGAATTCATATTTGATGCATCAAATCAACGTGTCTGGAATTGAAAATTCTAATCACAACTCATTAAATAAGGTCCCCCAACATGTTGAAAAATTGGTACATCAAGCCACCAAAATTGTAGTTTTAACTGCTATGAATACGAGTGAGGACATTGTGTATCATTAGCAATAATGCTAGACAAGGAGTTAAACAAAGGGAGAGGAACTCGCAACATGGTTATACATAGGAAGGCATCATCTAATGTTTCTCTAGGTTCGCAAAGCAATTCCTCAAAATGCATATTATGCTCGAATAGTTTTGAAGATTTCATGAAGGATACCGGAAAATATTGTAATATTATGGCTCCAACATTACACATTTCTACTCCTGAAGTAAATAAGATTATTCAAGATTGTGAGGTTACTATGGCACTCAAATCCAATAATTTAATGATCAAGCAACCCATACTCACTTTGAACACCTTAGCTCACGAGGTCCCTATCCAATCTTTGGAGTCGTTTAGAAAACTTCTAGGTGAATCTGGACAACTCATTTTGTCCAAAGGGAATGACAAAGATTTGGTGAAAGGCATGTCATAACTTTCTCAAGATAATCTCACAAATAATTTTATTTTTTCAAAGAAAAATCAGGGGAGAAGGGTGATCCTAGGTGCGTTGATTTGGTTGATGAAGAAGTGAATGTGTCACCTCCTATTTTGAATGGAAAATTAAGTCCACGGGCTTTAAAATTTATGCTTAAAAGTGTGATTGGAAAGAATAATGAAGTAGAGGCCTTAGCAGCAAGAGTTAATCCCGTTAAATGCTTATGTTATTGATTTGGGCGATGGTTCTTTTGATAAGGATGAGGAAGATAATATACTAGACGAATTTTTTGATAAAGTGGATCGGGATGGGGATATCTCACCTAGGCATGAAAGACGTGTAAGTAACAAAAGTAATAGGAAGACACATTGTAGGCAACACAGTTGGGATAATAAAGTGGTCAGGATGTTTGTTAGCCACTCAACCCAAGAAAAGGTGATGAACTATAAAATATTGTTGGACATATTTTAAGAAGAAGAAGACAAGAGAAAAATACTTCACGTTACTTTAGACGGGAAACCTATTTTTTTAAATTTGTACATTTGTAAATATAAGGTTGCGTGCTAAATGTGTTCTTGGCTGATGTGCAACGAGACCGTTATGAAAATTTTATACTAGATGGAAATCAGGTAATCGGCCAAGTAATCCACATATATGATAAAATAGCATTCCAACCCTAGTTTACTTATCCACTGACATTGAAGGAGAATAATGAAAAGGTCTTCTTACATAGTAAGGCTTCTAGCAGGATAAGGTGAGAAAGATATTGAATGATTTTAAAGAGAAACGAAACCGTACCCAGGTAGCTTACATTAGGAAAATCCCAAGCTTTCGAAGGAAGGAACAAAACAGAGAAAGACACTGTCCAATCGCTTTTTTATGTGTGTGTACCACTTTTGATTATCTTTGCACTCCTAAATCCTTTAGATCATTGGCTACCATAAACGACCACCTATATCAGTTAGAGAACTTTGGGACCCATCGATCCTGCTTTATAAAAGGGTTTTTAGCATAGTTGAATAATGACAAAGGATAGATTCAGCAAAGGATAAGGTGGAATGAGATCCTCCAGTTTAGCTCCTTTAGTTAAGGCGCCCAATAATTGAGTTTTGTAGCTTAGGTAAGCATTCTCGAGAGGTCTTGTGGTGCATCCATCCGAGTTAATTCATCCAGTTGGATTGTGGGTATAGCAGTAGGAAGGCCTTTGTTTGGCTTGTTTAATTGATTCGTATGTAATCCGAGAGCTTCATATGTGGGATGGTTTTGGCAAAGCAAAGTCAAGAGAAAGAGTAGTAGCTATTCTATCAAGTCTTCTGTGGAGGAGTAGAACTGGGCTAGTAACTTATTAGACTAGTCTCGATTCCTGGAACCTCCTTTCAGAGTGTGATTCATCGTTTCCAATGCGGTCAATTGCTATTAGGATTTTAGGAAAGTTCTCCTCTGCCTATGCAGTTAGCTTGACTCCAGGTATAGCTGTTAATAGCTTTGGGGAGTCAACTGCATCAAGAGTATAGATATTGATTGCGCCCAAGGACCCTTTTTTTGCAAACCAGGAACATAGTTAATAAAGAGGTATATAAGTTGCTCCTTTCTTCTGGCTTAGCGAGGGGGAGGGGCGTATGGACCATTCCACCGTTGGAACCAATGAAACAAATGATTGACCCATCATATCATCCAAAGAAACAGAAAATACCTGCTCCTTGGTCGTCTCTCTACTGCGTCTGGCTCGTCGTCTAGGTACCATTTTAAGGTAGGGAGTGTGACAATGTACACGCTTTCTCCATATCGTCGAGCTTGATCGACTCGACTCTTTTCCCTGCCCCCCTACCTCTCACTTTGTTTCGTTCTCGTCTGTATCGTCGCTTGAATAAAGACACTTGATTGACCCACCTTTTCCGAATGCACAACCTAAAGTTCTTACCCTTGATTTAAGCTCTGCTCTGGAAGAATGGCCGCACCTAGTGGCCCGACTTTCATCATCTATACCAGCTTCTACGCAAGAATCAATAGAAAGAATTTCGACGCCCCTCTCCTTATAGTCGATTGGCTACTCCTCTCTATATAAGAAGAGATACACCATATTACTATTTTTATTGTAACGGTCGGAGGAGTGGGGTTGTGGTGGAGGTTGATAAGACAACTTCCTTGTTCGCTTTTATATTTTTACATTATTTAAGTA
Organism: Solanum chilense; assembly: GCA_032847665.1. Taxonomy (NCBI): domain Eukaryota; kingdom Viridiplantae; phylum Streptophyta; class Magnoliopsida; order Solanales; family Solanaceae; genus Solanum; species Solanum chilense. The sequence goes on along the minus strand of CM064973.1, from coordinate 36,283,554 downwards.
TCCTTATTTGTAATATCATCATAGTGTATGTTATTATGGTAGAAATTGCAGAAACCTAAACAAGCAAAGTTTTCTTTGAATTTTACAAACCTTAGAGAGATAAAAATTAAACCCAAATTTTGGTTCCTATTTCGGGAATGCAAATATATGATAGGTAAATCCATTCTTTATAGTTTGATTTTAGGAGGCTTAAAGAGCATCTCCAACCCTACTCTATTTTACTTTCTATTCTCTATATTTGGAGTGTAAAACAGGAATGTCCTCTCCAAACATTTTTTATTTGATCCTCTACACTCCAATTATGGAGAGTTGAATAGTTGTTCTCCAATTATCCTCTACTCTCCAATTATGGAGAGTTGAATATTAGTTGTCCAAATTTGAAGAACTAATATTCATACTCTTTATTTTACTTTTTAAATAATATATGATTATTTCTATTATATTTTACTCCCTCCATCAAAAGGAATGACCTTCTTTCCTCTATAGTCTGTTTAAAAAAGAATGACCTCCATCCTTTTTTGGTAATATTTTAATTTTAGCTTTCGACATGGTATGTTTAAGACCACAAGATCAAAGGAAAATTTTGTACATTTGAACTAACTTTTGTTTAGGACAACAAGATTTAAAAGTCTTCCTTAAACTCTTAAACTCCATGCCAAGTCAAACCAGGTCATTCTTGTGAAACAGAGGGAGTAATTAACATGTTATTTCTCATATAAGACTAGTAGGTAATTTGCCCGAGCTTCATGCAGTTAAAAATAAAAATTGCATTGAATTTGCAATTAATTTTTTTACTAATATTCATACATTAAAAATAATTGGGAAATAGATTCTTAAAATTTTTTAGCTATATCCCAACATCAATTTGATTATTTGTCATTAACACATAACACAAGAACCTCTAATGAATGAATTATATATGAAATAATGATTCATTGAATCTTTAATCAACATTAAAAAGAAAATAATGAAGAAAATAAGTATATACAAAGGCATTTACTAATATAAAGAAAAAGTTGCATAAATTATACTATTGTGATGTACGTCTTAGGAGAAAATTCGGAAAAAAATACACTTCAACATTAAAGCAATTATAATTTTTGAACTTGCATATGAATTGCTTCAATTGATAAGTGAGAAATTTCATATCTCTGTAAAAATAGACAATATTCAAGCTTATAGATAGTACTTTAAGTTGTAAATCTAATATAATGTATAAACATAAATTATTTGAACTGAGTATAAGAATTATTTTTTGTATAATGAATGTACATACTATATGCATATATATTCAATATAACAGAGACAATAACTTTTCACAAACCTAAAAACAGAGTTTAAAACATGTACTAAAAAACAACAATTAGTATCATAAGCATAAATTAATGAGTGTAAAAGAATATACGAGAATATGTAAAAATTAAATGAAATAGAAAGGAAAAATCGAATAAACTGAATGCACAGTATCCCTTTAATAAAACTATTCCCCTCATATACCATAGGTTTAAAGAATTAGATCCTCTCAGGATAGAATAATATTATTCACCACCTTATTGGTACAAAACAATGGTTCAATAAGACACTCAAAAAGAGAAAAGTACAGATATATTGTATTTTGCAAGAACATCGGACTTTTTTTTAATTTAAAATAAGAGGAAGTCCATTTATTTATAGAAAACAAAGGGTAGTGTGACCAACATTTTATTGTGTCTTATCATAAAGTTTATAACTATTTGGAAAAGTTGCAACCCTTCGGAAAGTTCCAACCTTTCATAAGAGTCACAATTTTTCATTCGATCGCAACTCTTCATAAAAGTCGCAACTTTTTATAGAAGTTAGAACTTTTCATAAAAGTCACAACTATTCATTAAATACACAAGTTTTGATAAAAATCGCAACTCTTTATTAAAGTCACAACTTTTCATAAAAAACATATATTTTCATGAAAGAGGAAGGCTTGTTTTGGAAATAAATAAATTGAAAGGGAATTCTTGCGTGTGGTGATGCCATCTAGGCGGACCTAGGGTTCTTTTTTATATAGCTATATATGATTAGTTAAATCTTTAATATTCACAATTCTTTTTAAATGTAATATAACATTTTCAAAGTATTTTATTTTTTCTATACTACTTTCATCTCGTATTAATAATTTTTAAATATATATTTTTAAATTTTCTTCACTATGTGATATAATTTGATGTTAATATTAATTTTCACTACGAAGATTGCACAAAATTTTAACGATAAGATAAAAAATTTAAATTTAAAATATAATACAGAGTATAATAATTTAATTACAAGACAATAATACAATAGAATACATAACATAATAATTTCAAAAAGCACAACAATAATTTTGTAACCCGGTAGTTCGTTTCTAGATTTAACAATATCTGTAAAAGGAATTAGGGTATGATTTACAGAAGTTGTGGTTGTGATTGTGGTTGTGCTTCTTGATTTCTTTTTTCAATTATTCGAAGTTGTTCTTTACAAAGCTATAACAAAATATAATTTAATATGGGAAAAGGGTCATACCCTTATACTTTAATAAAAGGGTTATGTTTGCCCTTCGTCGTATTTTATGGATGTATGACCCCTGTCATCCAACTTTAGACACATATTAACACTTCGACCGTTAAATCTCTTGTTTTTACTTTAATTATCCTACCTGACAAGCCTTAATCCAATAAAAAATTTCTATCTAATTTATTATTATACTGAACGAATATTACAACCACTCCAAATCTTCTTCATCCACAAAAAGAACCATCATCTGGCTTCAACCCAGATATTTCCTCTACAATAGCGTGATTCAAATATTTTAAATTTCAAATTCCCAACTAAAATAGATGGACCGACTAATGGCATAGAATCATAATTTTTGAAACTTTTATACATGAAATACGCTGCCAAATTCTATAAAGAACACAACAAACAGGCCTAACCAAATACTGAATACAAACATATAATTCATAGAGTAAATTTATAACAACATTACACTAAGAAGAAAAAGCATGTTTATCAGGCTAACTAATTCTCCAAATCAAGATTTTTCAGTCGGCACGAGAATAGAGTCTGACCACGAAATACCAACATAGATTAGATTGATATAAATTTAAACGAATATTGAATCAACCAGTTCTGGTTATTCAAAAGCTGGAAAACAAAAGCGGATTTGAAATTTCTAGAGGAGCAAGTACTTTTCTATTGAATAGAAGGAATGTAGTAGGGAATGATCAAGTTTTATATTGGATACTTATGGCCACTTACAACACTATTTATACTACTCAAAATAGAAAATAATTTTTTTAACAATTAACTAGAAACATGTATCACAAATTACTAGATACATGTATTATAAAATCCTAAAAGACTTTTTGAGAAACTAAGAGACAATATTGAAATACTAAACATCAGGGTGTGAATGTGTTAGTTCCAACACTCCCCCTCAATGCATTTTCTTGAAAACTCCAATGCCTTCTCGAAGATGACAAAAATTTTCACTTAGAAGTATTGTGGTGAAGATGTCAACAGTTGTTCTCCTGTATGCAATAATTACAACTAAATTTTACCTTTCTCTTGTGTTTTTGAATATCTCCTTTTTGATTGAGTTTGGTTTTGCAAATTCACTTTAGACTTACAACATTTCTCTCATTGGGTATACTCACACACTCCCAAGTATAATTTTTCTCAATCTTCCAATTTTTTTCTGCCAAGGCTTTTTTCCAAACATCATGCTTTATTTCCTCCTCATAATCTTCTTAACACTGACAAAGGTGCATCTTTGATAAATGTCACTCGACATTTGTGTTCCTCCTGAAAGTTGATCTTCATTATCTGAATATGATATTATTCCTCATTGTGGGACATTGTCCCCTTCCTCGTGACCTTCTTAATTTGATACGTCTAAAGATATGATAGAAGTATTATCTACCTTATTGTTAGTATGTACCTCATAAACGTCTGGCACCATGTTCTTTTGCTTGAGAAACTTCAAACCATAAAAACTCAAGTGACAAAAATTTTCGTGACAAAGTCATAAATTATCTACAACTTCATTTTTGAATGCATTGTAATGAAATTATAAAGGAATTTTATTTTTATCATATCGACTTCAACAATGACTTAATTTGGAATTTTGCAATACTTATCTCTCAACACAAGAGAATAACCATTTCCCATGAATTGACCAACATTAGGCCATTTTTTTCCAATTCAAGAACATAAAGCATATCATGAATTTGTTTACCGCTAAATGTTACGTTAATTAAAATGTTACTTTTATCTTTTGCATCAACTAAGGACCATTCCCCATTCTCACTTTAGTAGTTATGCTACTATTAATTGAGAGGAAAATTTTTCATCTCCAATCGTGTGATTGCTACAACTACTATCAATATATCATTCATTAATTTTTGCTGAAAGATCACATTCACAAACAAAAAAAGGATTTTCTTCCATTTCTTCCTCCTTATCTTTACATAAATTTGTTTGATCCTGTTTCTTGTGCCAACAATCATTCTCAATAAGGCCATTTTTGTTTTCCAAAATTTACATTGGGTCTTGCCTTTATTTCGTAATTTTATTGCATTGTGATTAGTCCTTTTTCAAATTTTACAAAAAGGACTAGTACTTTTCTCAAATTTTTCTTCAACCTTCTTAGAAGAATCATCATGATCCTTCTTCTTTTTAGGATTGTAATTCTTCTTTTGTTGATGTTTTGAGAAATTTTGAGAATTCTCATTTTTTTTTATCGGAAAGTTGTCTCTTTGGGTTGATCTTGACAAAAAACCTTTGCTTCTTATATGCACGAAATAATCCTACTAGCTCTTTGATTGAAAGTTTAGGAAGATCTTTTTTATCCTCAGTGATAGTAACAATGTACTCATAGTTTTCTATAAGACTAATTAGAATCTTTTCCACAATTTGTTGGCTATAAATTGTATCACCGTAACTTCACATTTCGTAAATCAAATTCACGACCCTTGTGTAATATTCATCTATTTTTTCAGATTCTATCATTTTAAAATTTTGAAACTCTCCTCTAAGAGTTTGAAGATTTATAGTGCATACATTTTCGTTGTCGTACACTTCCATTTCCAAAGACTCCCAAGCCTGGTTTGCAGTCTCACAGGTAGAAATTTTTGCAAAACATATTCTTGAGACTCTTATTTGGATTTTGCTCAAGGCTTTTGCATCTTGATGGTACTTAGCCTCAAGATTTTTCATCTTTGCTACGTAAAGTTCACCATAATTTTTTGGTTCATCATAGCCATTTACAAAAATAGTCCACAAACCTTCCGTATTTAGATGTGTTCGCATTCTTATCTTCTAATATACAAAATTGATTCCATAAAAAAATAGAGTAAGAACAATTGAAGAATCAACACCTTCATTTGTTTTGGATGCCATATTTTTTTTCTTCACCTAACCCAGATTAAGAATGAAAACCTGCTCTTCACACCAATTTGTAGGAAATATAGAAGGAGAATATTATCTCTAGAGAATGCTCAAGTTTTATATAGGCTACATAAGGCAACTTGATATGATTACAACCATCAACTACGTCACTATTTATACTACTCAAAATAGAAAACAAAAATTGCACAATAACTAGATACATATATCACAAATTACTAATTACATATATAGCAAAATCCTTAGAGACTTCTTGAGAAACTAAGAGACAATATGTAAATACAAAACATCAAGGTGTGAATGCATTAATTCCAACAAGGAATTCTTAATTTTTATACTTGAAGGATGCTTTCTTTATGTTTATATAAATTTTCCTTTACTCACCTCTTTTCCGAAATTGAAAACCGTCACTAAAGTTGATGAAGAAGCATGGATGGAAGCCTATCTATCGATGATCATATTTTTGTGGATGAAGAAGCTCCAACTGAGACATGAATGAGAAGCCATAATTTTTTTTCAATATCAAAGGTTAGAGATGAGATTGGTCAAACGGAAAATATGTGCCTTAAATTGGATGACATGGGCAGATATAACACTTTTCTGAAAGTATTAGGGCAAATATGACCTTTTTTTGATTTAATATGAATTTAAAAATTCTAAAATTAAAATTTTATATTACATGAAAATTATATAGGATGGTTATTTAGAAAATAAAAAAAATTATATTATGAAATAAAAATAATAAAAATATAATATTAAAGAGAGAGAAGAAATTCCTTTTTAGAGAGTAATAGAGACTTGGGTTGGAGTTGATTGTCTCAAATAATAGAATACTCAATATTTGGAGAGTAAAATAGAGTCTACAGTTGAAGATGCCCTAGAGCCCCAGATCTCACTCGCCTGAGCAACATGAATTACCATCAGAATTGCCACCGGAAACACGTAAAAAATGGGTAAACTCATCCACCCAACACCCTTTTCCACCCCAGTTATAAGCCCATTTTTTTCTTAACAAACTCTATTACTTTTTTAAGATTTCGTTATCATTGCCGGAGTTTCAACAGGAAACACGTTTGAGACGAGTGAACACATCCCCACCACCTTCCAGTTCCATTTAAGTCCATCAACTTTTTTAAAAAAAATCAAACACCTTTTTCGATCTTGCTTCAGAAATGTTGCTCAATTTCCCTTAACCAGTGTTTTAAAATGGGGCTTGAAGGAAAAGGTTGTGTTTTATATGGTAAATATGAGCTCAGACGATTTTTGGTTCAAGGTTCTTTTGCTAAAGTATACCATGATCTTAACGTGGTAACAGGGGAGAATATAGCAATGAATGTTCTTAGAAAAGAGAGGTTGATAAAAGTAGGAATGATGGAGAAAATCAAACGAGAAATCTCCGTAATGAAAATGGTAAAACATCCAAATATAGTCTAGCTTCATGAAGTTATGGTAAGCAAAACAAAGATTTACTTCACCATAGAGTACGTTAAAGGCGGTGAATTGCTTGAAAAAGTAGTTAAAGGTAAGCTTAGAGAAAACAATTCTCGAGGTTATTTCCAACAATTGAATTCTGCAATTGATTTTTGTCATAGTCGTGGTGCTTATCAAATGGATATAAAGCCTGAGAATTTGTTGTTAGATGAAGAAGGTAATCCTAAGTTAACCCGTTACGGCTTATTGGTTTTACTAATCATTTAAGGCAAGATGGTTTATTGCATACAATTTGTGTACTCCTACTTATGTTACCCCTGAAGTACGTGGTAATCATGGATATAATGGTGCAACATACGATATTTTGTCATGTGGAGTAATTCTTTATGTGCTTTTAGCTGGATTTTTACCATTTAAAGATGATAATATTATGGTGTATGTTTTGGGTCATGGGTCGCCCATATGGACAAACCCGACCCAACCTAATATATTTTAATGTTTTGTCCAATTCACTAAATTAAATAATAAATTAGGATAAATCCTTTAAAGGATAAGACTGAACAATTACAATGTAACTGTTTAACTCCTCTTTATAAGACTCCTAATGTGAGCAATTTCGATGAGATAAGAGACGTGAGACGTGAGACGTGAGAAGAATGTTAAACGTGAAAAAAGAGAGGAAAACCTATGAAATATAAAATCAATAACTAAGCATTTAATCTAGAAACAAAAGTATTGAGTTTCTCAGGAAGAATCATCAACACACAAAAACACACTTCTAGTTTGTGAACAAAATCTTTGATCCCTAGTGATTCAAAGATGGACTTGAGACCAACCTGTCAAAGACGCAGATCGACGGTTGCTGTTAATTACAAGGTACAGGTCTTGTTGTTGATTCCTATTAATAATCCTACAAAGGTATCAAAGTCATGGTTATTAATCTCATTATGTGTTCCTTTCTTTTCTATTCACTTTGTATGTATATAAGAAAATAAATTGAGTATATTTCTTTTCAAAATCAGTGAATAGAAAGAAGAAGAAAATTTTTTGAAAAAGTTAAATTTTTATTTGACGTTTAATTGTGGATTAATAATTAAAAAATAGGATTCAGAATCCAATTTGATTGTAGGATTACTTGTCCTACTATGAAAATAGCTCTGCAATTATTATTTTTTTTTAAAAAAATGCTCTGTTTAGTAGCAATTTGAAAATTGGTTGGAATATATTTTTGGTCAAAACTTATTCGATCATAATATGGTTGTGCGTGTCTTCTCAAGAAAATAGTATAATAGAGAAAAGAAATTAAAACGAGTTAGATACAAATTTTTTAAAAATTATCTGTTTTTGACAACTTTCAGAAAAACTACATCTGTCCGGAGCAATGTGGAAATTTGTCATGCAGTTTTTGGGTAGAAACTTAAATTTTTTTATATTTTGCCCATCTTAAGCTTCCCTAAAATATATTATAATAGAGAAACAGACTTAAAATGAGTGAGATATGAGTTTTTTAAGTTCGGTTGAAAAAAATAATATTTTTTGGGGGATTGAGATTAGAGTCCTATTCAGGATCATTTTTATATGTGTCTTCTTTAGGATCTTATTGGTCTTCTATATTCGTTTAGTCCTCATGTACCTTAAAAAATTGCTTGTCTTTTATGAGAAATAAGTGACAGATTTTGTCGTATTAAATGGATTAACTATATTTCTTTTTGTTCCAATTTCAAACGTGCCTGAAAAGGAACATGCTGAAATTACTCCAAGTGGGATTTCTCAAAGTAGATTAAAAGGATGAGGTCGAAGAGCAAACTGTAGTAAGATGTGTTTCCGAGGGCGAGAAGTCGTACAGATTGATGTCCCAAAAGAGACACAAAGTATCCTAAGGAATGAAGGATAATTCAAAGAAAAAGGGAAAAAGATCTAAGATAGTTTTATGTCTTTGAACATTCGAAGAAATGGAGAAAAAGATCTAAGAGAGTTTAAGTCTTTGAAGATTTATCCCCTTGGTTGTTTAATAGAATTCCTCCAGAGTTTTGCCAAAAACATTGAAAAGCTTAATGAAATTGGTATTAAAGATTCAGAGGGATATGGGTATTATGTTTTGCATCATTCCTTGCCAGAATACTGGAAAAATAAACTAAATCAAGTGTAAATTGAAATTAGGAATAATGAAGACTTAAGGAAATACTATGTACAAATAGGAGTTAAGTGGATAAAACTTAACCCACGGTGTATCCACATACTCCTTTTTTTCTCAGAATAATTTTATTATTATTATTATTATTGTACTTTTTTATTTAACTTTGAAGTGAACATCTTTAATTGTGCTTTAATATGAATTGTTTTCGTTTTATTCTCTTTTATTTTGGATGAGTGAATGATTATTATATTGCACAAAACTATATGGTGTTTAATAGTTAGACATGCAAATTTGTGCGATTATAGTCTAAATGAGTTAGCATACACATTAAAATGTTAATTTCAAATATTGATTAAATATTTAATTAGTAAATGATGAATGGATGCTTAAGTGTCTTTTTGATTTTACATTCAAATGTAAAACCTTTATGAGAATTGATTTCATTGAATGTGCATGTCACATGCCTAATTATATGTCAATAACAGACATGGAATGCTAGATTAGGTCACATAGGTAAAAGATTAAACGAAAAAGTTGAAAAAAAGAAGGGAATTTAGGTTGTTTCATGAAAATTGAAATGTCAACTTATGAAAATTGTCTTGCTCGAAAGATTACGCGTAAACCATTTGACAGGCTAAGAGAGCTGAATTCTCACTTCAATTAATATTTTTGGTCCAATGAATGTGAAGGCAAGGTATGATGCTTCTTACTTCATTAAAGCACTTGAGCGCTTTAAAGATATATGAAAGAAGTTGAACCTATGTACAAAATGTTGAATTCAAAAGATCATATAATATTTTCAAACATACTTGATAATTCAATGAATCAAGAAATGACTCATGGTCCAAGTTGGAGTTATGAATCCCCAAATCCTATAGAGGAATCTAAACTTCAAATCTGTAAGAGTACAAAAATAGGTGTACCTAAAAAAATCTTATGAAATTGAGGATTTTGTTTTCTTGGTTTCTCCTACGGAATCGGTGAACATAACTATATAGCAGAGGCTTTATCAAGCCCTAAAAAGGATGAATGGTTAAAAGCGATGAAAAAGAATTAGAGCCTACGAAATGAAACAAAGTCTTGAAATTAGTTAACCTTCCTAGCGAACGTTAAGCTATTGGGAATAAATGAATTCTTAAAGTTAAACGTAAATCAAATAGGTCAATAGATAGACATGTCTCAAGTTCCTTATTCTAGTATTGTCGGGAGTTTGATGTATGCTATGATGTGTTATCGCCCAGACATATGTTATAGTAGATCTGATTTATTCATGAAAAACAATACAGATACTGATTGGGCTGGTGACTTGGTTGATATAAAATCAACATTCGTTTTTGCTTTCATACTAAATGGTGGTAATATTTCATGGAAAAGAAGGAATCAAACTTAGACAACTCTTTCAACCATGGAATCTGAATTTGTAGCATGTGTGTGCGCATTATAAAAAGTTATTTGTTCATAGAGATTCTTTGAACATTTGAATATTACAAAGAATTGTGAAGGTCAAATAATTCTACGTTATGATAGTCAAGCCACTATCTTGTACATAAAGGATCCTAAGTATCACAGAAGAACTAATCTCGTTGACATCAAGTATAACTTTGTGAGAGAAATAGTGGAAAGTGGAGAAATAACTTTACAATAAACTTATACACATGAAATGATAGTTGAATTTTTTTTGGAAGGCCATCTTTAGAAGTTTATTTGAAAAACATGTTAAAGATCTAGGTTTATATAAAATATGATGATATTTCAGTATTGTAAACTGACATGATTGTTATGATACCTTCTTTTATAGAAAACTACTGAATTTATGTTCAAATGTAGTATGCATGTGATAATATGTAGATATATAAAGTGTAGACATGACCCGATATTGGCTCTCTCACATGAGTAATCGTCTCTTACGTCAGGGACCATGAAGAAATGAATTTCACCATAATTTTATGACTTCTTTTATGATCATAGCAAAAGTTTCTCCAATAAATGAGTTTAAAGATCACTTAAGAAAGAAACTAAGGTTAAACATCAAGAGATGTTTAGACCAAGGTATGTACGATGCTTAATAATCAATAGAAGGAGACACATACAGCAATTTAATGTGTAAATATCGTAGCACGTGTATCATACCACGTATGTCTAGCGGCAATTTGTCAATGAAAGAATATTCCATGCTTTTTCATTTTTAGAGACCTAGAAAAATAAAATCAACTTTTCAATGAAATACCATTTGACCTTTTGTTGTTACTTGAAGCTTCAATCAGTGTGGCTAATTTAGAATGTTAATAATAACCATGAGCAGTTTGGCAATGCCATACATGTCTAGGAAAGCAGTTGATATGGAACAGATAGATTCAAGTAGAAAGGGAAGATCATTAAATGAACAATTCAACTTGTATACATAACTCAGCTATTACACAAGTATAATTTTGTGTATAAAGTTAAACATAATTTCAAGTTCACTTCTTTAAGAGGTTGAGGGTTTGAATAAGTAACTACAAAAGTAGTGAATAACGTATGGGGTATTGTGAGTAATAGTATTCTTTAATAGTAGTGAATTACTTCGACATGTGATTGAGTTCATATACAGAGCTTGGAAAACCTTAAAGATAAGCTCTTCATGCTCACAGGTCGTACGAACTATTTGTCATCTGAATTGTGTGTCATATTGATTTAACTTTTGACTTGGATCTTGTCGACCATGTGCAAAGTGGGACTTGTAAGTTTTGGGTCATGGGTCGCCCATTTTGACCGACGTGACCCGAGCCAATCTATTTTAATGTCTTATCCAATTAATTAAAATAAATAATTAATTAGTATAAATCCTTTAAAGGATAAGGCTGAACAACTACAATCTCACATTTTAACTCTATTTAAAAACTCCTAGTGAGAGTAGTTTCGATGAGATAAGAGATGTGAGACGTGAGAAGTGAAACGTCAAACATGAAAAGAGAGAGGAAAACCTATGAAACAAAAAATCTAAAACCCAAGGTTCAGTCTAGAAACAAAAGTTTTGAGTTTCTTAGGCAGAATCATCATCACAAAAAAAAAAAAAACTTCTAGTTTATAAACAAAATCATTGTTTCCTAGTGATTCCAAGATAGACTTGAGGACCAACTTGTCAAAGAAGAATATCGATGACTTCCGCTGTGAATAACAAGATTCACATATTGTTGTTGATTCCTCTTAATATTCCTACATATATCTATGTATAGGAAAATTCACAAGGGTGATTTTAAGTGTCCACCTTGGGTTTCATCTGATTCAACAAAGTTGATAGGAAAGATGTTTGATCCAAATCTCAGGACTCGGATTACTGCTTAATGATTATGGAGTCTAATTGGTTCATAAAGACTGTCCCCAAGACTTTGAGGAATAGGGAGGAGGAAGAGTTTTCTCATGTGGGAGATGAAGATAGTGTAGGAAAGGTGAAAAATATTGAGTCTTTGAATGCTTTTCATATAATTTCTTTGTCAGAGGGGTTTGATTTAGCTCCGTTGTTTGAGGAAAACAATAAAGAGAAGGAAAAATTGAAATGTGCAATAACAAAGCCACCTAGAAGTGTGATTTCAAAGCTTCAGGAAGTGGCTAAAATGTCGAAACTCAACTTAAAGAGGAGTGGTTCTAGCGTAAGGTTGCAGGGGCACAAGAGTGGAAGGAAAGGGAAGTTGGGTATTTCTTCTGACCTATTTGTTGTGACACCTTCATTTATAGTTGTGGAGGTGAAGAAAGCTTGTGGTGGCACATTGGATTATAATCAGTTCTGCACCAAAGATCTTAGGCCAGCACTCAAGGACATTTTTTGGAAATCAGCACTTGAGAATTCAACAATTGCTTGAGTAAATAAAAGCTACTATTGCTTTCATGTACTCGAGAAATATTTTAATTTGTTTAGTTTTGTTTTTGTTGTTACTTTTAGATGTGTTCTTGAAACTCAAACTTAATCTCTCAAGTATTGTCTCTATAATTCATGTGTTAGAGCGATCGAATTTGATGGTTGTAGAATACCTAGTTCTCTCTAGTTCTATGTTCTTGATGTGTGTTAATCGTTAGAGGTGCATAACCTTATTAGGATTGGTAAATAAGACATACCCTGTTGCTTGTACAAGTCCCTATTGAGGATTTTTATAATTTTTATATTAATAAAACACCACTAGACAAAGTGTCTAGTTGTATATTAATAAAACAAAAAAAGGTTTCTCTCTTTGTGTCTTGAAAATTTAAGCTATGACACATGTACTATGTGATATCTTTGAATGGTAGATGCTGCTATTGACACGTGAAAAACAAGAAAGAAAAGAGAGAAACAAGTGCTTGAAAATCTCTAGCTCTCAATTTTTATTAGAGAAAGCGATTGAGGAGTGAAAAATTACGGAACAAAGAAGGGTATATATAGTTGGTGCGAGTTGTTCAGATAAGATTATATTAAATTTTAAAACCTTATAAATGTCATTTAGTATACATTGATTTGTATTATATTTTTTTCTTTGACCAATCAATTGAAGAAAGCCCTTTATGAACTAAAACAAGCTCCACGATCTTGATACAACTGCGTTGAGTCCTTTTTTCGGAAAATGGGTTTTCAAAAGTGTCCATATGATTACACATTTTGTTGTGAAAATTGGGGAGAACAGAAGATTGCTCATTCTGTGCTTATATTTTGATGATCTTGTATTCACACGGAATAGTAGCATCACATTTGATGAATTCAAGAGGTGTAAGATATCCGATCTTGGTAAAATACATTATTTTGATTGTTTAAAAGTGGTGCATTCTCATCAAGGGATTATTTTTTCTCAGAAGATATGTATGAGAAATTTTAAATAGGTTTATGATGCAGAATCGCAATCCAGCCAACATTCTAGTTGAGTTTGATTAGAAACTTAACTAAGTTGGGAGCATAAATAAGGTGGATAATTCCTTTAACAAACAAACTATCGACAATTTAATGTATCAACCTGCTACAACATCATGTATGAAGTTAGTCTTTTAAGTAGATATTTGGAATGGCCAACTAAACTACATCTCCGAGTTGTAACGAGAATTCTGCTTTACATACAAAGAACCAAGGATTATGAAATTTTCTATTAGGAAAGGAAAAAAGTTAGATTGGTTGGTTTTATTGATGGTGATTATGCAGGAGATCAAGATGATACAAAGAATACTCCAGGTTATGTTCTGGTTGTGTTGTGGTCTTCTAAAAAAAAACAATTGTCACATTATCATGTGCAGGTAAGATAAATTTGTTGCTGCTGCAGCTTATGCTTGTCAAGCTATTTGCCTTAGGAGAATCATGTGAACCATGGAAGAAGAAAGCACATTGATGTGAAGTATTATTTTTTGCGAGATCTCAACAATGAATGAACAATAGAGTTGCAGTTCTGGCAAAGTTAAGATCAGTAGGCCTACATTTTTTTCAAACCTTTTAGATACCTCCCATATAAAAATATTAGGAGGTTGATGGGTATCGTCATTATGGAAGATTTTAAGAAGCTGAAGTTAAATTGAAACTTCGATGCTTTTAGCTTAAGGGAAAGTGTCAGAGATAGTCCGTTACTTAGAGTCCTATTATTAGCAAATAAAGTCAAGCTACTTCAGTTTTGTCCTAGTCTTTAGGGGAGTATTTTACTTCCTAAATTTTAGGATTAGTTGTTCCAATTTTTACTCTTCAAACATTATACATTTTTCTTATAAAATTTGTACTTGTAGAACACAAATCAGAGAAGCAAAGTAGTTCCCTTTCTTCTCAACTTGTTGACTATTTTTCTATATTTGTTTATTGCACGTTTCATTCTCTTGCTTTTGTTTGCACGTTGTCTCATATGAGATTCCAGATTTAGACACGTATTATCCTTTAATTCCGTCCCTGCTCTTTATTTTTTCATTTACTTGACAATAGGAAACTAGATAGTGTCAACCCAAATTTCGAAAGTAGTTACAAAAAAAAGCATAATAAATGTCAATAAATAAATAAATAATTGCATGTATTGGAATGTTTTTTCTAAAAAATGGAAAGATTTTTTATTTAATTAATTAAGAAGGTTTAACCATAAGGGAACTGAAATTAGATGATACAGTTCCCATATCATAGTTTTTAAGGGAAATTTTTTCAAGCAAAGGAAATGCGTCAAAAACATAGGGCTTGTTGCATATCACGTGAGGTTCCTTCGTTTTTATTTCTGTATGCTGCTAATATATATTCTGCCATATTAGCCTCCCTCGGGATGTGCTTCATGGTTGTTGATACGCTCAAACTTACTTCTCAAATAAGAAGTAAAGCGGTCGTGTCAAGTAAATAACCCAACTAGTGAGGTTGGGATCGTTCCCACGAGGAAAATAGTCTAGACTTAACTTCAGCCTGTTAGTACTATTGTTTGGTCAATGACTTTCTTGGAAAGTAAAACAATAAAAGGGAAGTTTCTAGTTGTAAATGATTGAAAATAACTAACAAAATTGAAAGAGACACTTGACAGCTTTTAATGTTGGAATTTAATCAATTAGTCAAAGTAACTAGGGTTTACGTGTTCCCCACAGGTTCATAACTTGATAATTCTAAATATAACAATTCTTTCCTAGTATCTTAATGCAAAGTGACAAGTTATGTATTTCTAAATCCTTGGTCCGGCATCTAGAAAATCTCACTCAGCACCTTGGTCCGGCTACGTGTGTTGCTTTCCTAACCCTTATCTTTACCTCATATTAAGCATCGTATTCGATATTTGACTAAGTTATTACCTCGTACCAATCAATACTAGCCTATTAGATAGTATACACTAAATCTATGTTAATAATTCTTTTCCTATTATCTACCTCCTTGGTCCGGCAAGAAGCATTAAGGCGAGTTCTAACGTTGGTCATCCGTTAAAAAGACTTCTAAGTGAAAGAATTATTAATACATGCAAGACACTATTCTAGAATTGTTATTTTAGTTAGGTTTTATCTCATTATTTGCCTATGGTTCCCACAACCCTAGTTATGGAGTTTAGTTACTCATAGTCATAATCACAATATTCAAATATATTAAATACGAATTTATGTACTTACTTCAATGAGAAAGAGTAAAATCCGAAAGTTTGCTTGATTAATCACCACAAATCACCAACAATCAATGATAATCAATAGTCTAACACTAATACAAAGAGTCTAATAATATGATGTCTAACAATCCAGAGTCTAACCTCAAAAACGAGGTTTTTCGAACTATTTATAAAAAATAAAAACCTAATTAAACAAGTACTCTATTTGCTGGAATACGCGGCTGGGTCGACGGACCTCGCGACAGATCTTCGTGGTCACGACGGACCTTCATGGACTCCGCCGTCCCATACTTGTGCAATTTCTTCGGCTGCTCTATTCATTACCCTCGACGGCAAGTATGACGGAACGTCATAGGTACAACGTTCCATCGAGGGTCTTCGTTCCAAAACACTTCAACTCTTGGAATCTAGATACTGCATTACTTCTCTGAACTTCATGACGAACCTGCAGGACGGACCGTCATAGACACGACAGATCGTCACAAGCTGCGTAACCCCACACTTGGTCAGACTTCCCCATATTCCTTCAGCATCTGCACTACGCTGCCACCTACGGACCGTCACAAGCACGAAGGAGCGTCATAAGCTCCGTAGGAGGTCTCTTCTGCTTTTCTTCGCTCAAAATCTCCGCATTCATCTTTGGACAGATTTCCTGCAAAATAAAGATAAACTTATATCAAAATTAGCACAAAAGGCTTTTGGACACACTAAACTTAAGGAAAAGGCATTAATAATACAGTGAAACCACGGTATATCAGTTGTCCCCTACAACTGTTGGAGTATCGACCATAAATCAGCATAAATGTGTGAGTATATATGATTGTTACCGTGCAAGGTTTCATTTGGTATTTCAGAGTAGGTTTCCACCGGTAGTTGATTAAAATTTCTGCTTTGCGCTAAAGTTAATCCGTGCAGCAATGCTAGCATGAAGTGAGTTTTGGGCTTTTACTTTGCAAGAGAAGCCTACAACCAGGTTGCCTGAGTGGTCTTGAAATACTCCTCATGTTCCCCCGTTTGTAGAATTTAATTCATACGAGCCATCAATGTTTAGTTTTAGGATGCCTTCAAGGGGTTTGTGCTAATATTCTGGTGATTTAGTTGTTCGAGTTTTGTTTATTTGTAGAGGAGGGTAGGATAAGTGATAATATGCGATGGCCTGAAAGGAAATATTATGGAGGGTGCTAGGGAACTCACTAATATTCTTGTTCTAAAAAATTGTACTCTTCAAATTTTTCAATACATTCCAAAGAATGATAGGCGTTAGACAAACGTGGGCACAATGGAGTGCTTGTTTAAGATCAAGTATTTTTTAGAGGTGAAAGGGAGAATTTGATATTTGAAGTTTTCCCCAGTAAGCTGAAATTAGTGATCCCAGATGTGCTTAGCGTCTTGGCGTTCTACAAAGATATGTTAAATATTTTCAATCATGCCAGGGCACGACGGGCAGTTCCTTGATTTAATGATGTTTCTAGGGTGAAGGACTGCCAAAGTAGGGAGTCTATTTGTGATGAGGATCCACATAAAGAAGAGGGTCTTATTATTGGAATTTATTTTCAAAACCCAATCATGATCGAAGCAAGTAGCAATATAATTATATCCAGTGTTTCATATATATGTACAACATAGAGGCATTTTTACTATTATAACTTCCATTAACACTTTGGTTCCAAAAGAAAGTATTAAGATTATGAGTAGATTGTTGCGTGTAAGTATTAAGGATGGAACATTTGATATCAATGGAGATGTCAGAGGACAGTCGAGAGATGTTGCCAATCTGTGTTACAAAAACATAGAATTACTGATTTTAATAAATTTTGCAAAAACACAAAATAACAAAAATTTACTGAACCAATAAGAATGAACAGAAATTAATTCACAAAATCTAAAATCTTTTAAACGAACAAGAATCTTACAATATTTTAACGGGAAAAAGATCAAGTCCACTGAACTCACAGTGTCCGCTTAAGGAAATTATTCCCCTCTAGTATCCGAGGTTTGATTTTGAATGTGTCCTCCAGGGTAAAATGATCTCAATCACCAACGTATAGATACCAAAAGCTCTGGTGTCAGCAGATCACTCAACAACAGTAAAGTACACGAAGAAAATTTTTGTGCATAAGAAGAAGAAGAAAATCAGAAAATTCTTAAGGAAAAATTATTAATAGTGAATGGTATTTATAGGCAAGAGGAACAGGTCCTGACAGGTTGAAACCCTTTTAGAATCTACACCACCATTAATGAAAGTTTTCAACCTTTCAAATGGTATTGAATGTTCCTAAAGTTTTAACCTTTCAAAATAGTCATTTACAAAAGGCGGGAAATTTTACTAGAAAGGGAAAGTTTTAAAATCAAATGGGTCGCACCTGGATCTAAGTTTAGTTGGGTTAATCAACTATCAAGTTGTAAATATTCGATTAATTTCAACTAAATAACTGAAATATTTCTGTTATTAACTAATTAATTGAAAATGTTTTGGACATTTAATTTAATTATTTAATTAATTAAAACAAATTTTATCCAAAAAATAATCTCTCTATCATCATTTTCCAAAGCAAAAGCCAAAGTCGTAGCTGAAGCCGAGCTGAGTGACGACGACGACACGAGGGTAGTCCCTCTTTCCAACCAATTTAATAATTAATAGGAATGTTTCTATATTTAAACTCTCCTATTTTTCTTTCCACCACCGATGAGGGACAAATGCCTTTTCATTAATGCAGAAGAGGACTTTTTCAAGTTCTCAACTCTTTTCAAGTTCTCAAATTTTCAAGTTCCTGTCTTTCCCCCTATTTCCCATCAATTCTTGCTACATATCCAATAATCCCCCACATTTATGGGGAAAGATTATAACATAGGAATGCACAGACAAATAAGTACTTCACAGGCAATGATTAATTGCATCTGGATAAGTAGGTTTTCCCTTGGACTTTCCATAGTAAACATATGTAGGATATACTCGGTCAATTGGTAGATGCGATATTTTGAAGCGTCGAGCTTTTGGTGTATGCCTAGACAACAATATGTCACACAATTAACCCTTTACAATTTATGGTTCTTACGGTTCTATTCGTTTTAGCCATCGACACCTCTTGGTTTCATGAGCATATAGAGCATAGGATTTTGACATAAAATTCTCTTTGAAGCGGCTTCCAATTAACACACAGATAGGTTATTTATAACCATGTCATCTCGTAGATACACTATTTGGTCAATCTACTAATTTTAGCAAACCATTAAAAACTTTAAGCTTTATTACCTCATTAACAAGTCTTAAAGTCTTAACCTTGTTCTTGAACATTTTCTTCATCACGAGAATTGATTAAATTAATTGACAATGTCGAACCATCAGCCACAACTTTATTTTTCTCCTTGAATTTAGCTATTGGGATCTCCAGTCTGTTAGATAGAGTTACTGTCATGTTGACTTTTCCTAAGACATAAACCCATTCCCTTAGATAATCTTTCAACTGCCTCTCTCACTAGCCCTTTCGTTAGTGGATCTATCACATTATCGCTTAGCTTTACATAGTCAATTGTGATATTTCCACTAGAGAGCAGTTGTTCTTATGGTGTTATGTCTTCGTCTTATATGATGAGACTTCCTGTTGTACATGACGCTTCCTGCCCTACCTATTGCTTCTTGACTGTCACAATGTATGCAAATAGGTCCAACAGGTTTGGGAAAGAATGGAATATCCTCTAAAAAATTCTGGAGACATTCAGCTTCTTCACCAGCCTTATCCAAAACAATGAATTCAGATTCCATTGTGGAGCGAGCAATACATGTGTGTTTTGATGGTTTCTAAGAGACTGCTCCTCCACCAAGTATGAACACATAAACACTCGTGGATTTTACTTCATTTGACCCGGTGATCAAATTTGCATCACTATATCCTTCAATAACAACAGGATATTTATTATAATACAAAGCATAGTATTTTGTATATTTCAGATGCCCCAACACAGTTTTCATTGCCATCTAGTTAGTTTGATTTGGATTACTAGTGAACCGAATCAGTTTGCTAAGTGCATATGTTATATCTGGTCGCGTACAATTTATAATATACACCAATACTCTGGCATATTTCATTTGAGAGTCACTTTGACCTTCATTCTTTTGAAATGTAAAACTTAAATCAATAAGAGTTTTGACAACATTGAAATTCAAATGCTTGAACTTATCGAATACTCTTTCAATATAATGTGATTGACATAGTGCGAGTCCCTGGGGAGTTTTTGTCAAAACCCGAAACTATACCCTAGAAGTTAGGTTACAATCTTGGATTGTAACGGGTGTCGTCGACCTCTCGGAAGTCTAAGACAAGGCCTTTCATATCATTTATTGTGTATACATTGTGAAAAGTAGTGCGGAATTAGAACTTTTCACAAAACATAATATATTCTTCAAAATGTCTTTCATATAAAAGAAATAGGAAATACTAAGTCTCAATCTCATCATCTTAAGGCACAAGAATACTTGTGACACGGCCCATACTTAAAAATACGAATATAGAAATACTTCGTCTATTACAATACTTTCAATGAAAACATAAAAGACATATATGCCCTCGAATCAAGTGAGGATATACATCAACTTCTCTTGAACGATATTCTAAGTTCAAGTCTTAAATTATCAAAGCTCCTCACCTGCCAAGAACTATATAGATAGATAAAAGCATGGAGTTAGTACAAGCACATGTACTAAGTATGACATTATGCATAAAAATCATGAAAATGGACTTTATTGGGAATATGCATCTTTTCATTTAAAAATCATATTATAATCATAATAACATCATTAATTAATTTAGAAACACATAAGATAATAATAAATCAACAATATCAAATTGAAAGATGACTTTACAATGAAATATATTCACTATGCAGTGAATTATTTCACTGTTACAGTGAATTGCTAAAATACTCTTAAAACTCAACTTCTAGCATGTGATTCCCTCACTTAAAGTCATCCTAAGATTCACTTAAGTCACACAAAGAGATACCCCCCATAAACCTTCTCTAGATGTGACTAAATGACCCTTAAGATTACCTATAATGAGTCACATACATACTTACAAATGTAACGACCTGTTTACTCGTTTCGAGCAGTAGAATCATTTGTGATAAAAACTGACTGGGTCGACGGATCACGCGATGGACCGTCATGGTCATTACGGACCGTCATGGACTCCGTCGTCCCACACTTGTGTAATTCTCCCGCTGCTCTCCTCATTACCCTCGACGACAGGTGGGACGAACCGTCATAAGCCAACGGTCCGTCGAGGGTCTCCATTCGAAAACACTTCAACTCGAAAATCTGGGTACTGAGATCGACTCTCTGAACTTCACGACGGAACTGCAGCACGGACCGTCGTAGATACAACGAACCGTCACAAACCTTTTTACTAAATTTAACTCTCTGAACTTTGTGACGGACCTGCAGGACGGACCGTCGCAGGTACGACGGGCCGTCACGAGTTGCGTAACCTCGACTGGGTCGGATTTCTGCTAAAGTTTTTAAGGGGTGTTTTGGACTAGTCCTGATTATAATTAGGAAATTAGTAGGGTAAGTTTAATAATTTGTTTACTTGGGGGTTAAAGGAGATAACCTTGAAATAAATAATGGGTTACTTTCATCATAATGAATTATATTATAATTAGAATAAAAGAAAAATAATCTGGAGAAGAAAAAAAGAAGAAGAGAAGGAACGAACGAGCGAGAGAGAGAGAACGAAGAAGAAAGCAAAGTCATTGGGGAAGTAGCTTGCTTGATCACGATTCTTCGGTGGAGGTAGGTTATGGTTTAGGCTATTTCATAGTAAAC
This sequence comes from Solanum chilense, assembly GCA_032847665.1. Lineage (NCBI taxonomy): Eukaryota > Viridiplantae > Streptophyta > Magnoliopsida > Solanales > Solanaceae > Solanum > Solanum chilense. The sequence continues at coordinate 36,261,710 of CM064973.1, read as the reverse complement.
TCTAAATAGCGATTGATATGTATTGGGTGGTATTGTAAAGTCTTTTATATGCTTAATTGTGTGGTTGCATGATGTGATTATGTAATTGTGATGGATTAGAATGATGAGGCTGTTCAATCTTAAACCTTAAATCCTCTCTTTTAAGATGGTGCCTTGACATAAAAGAGGCTTGATGAACTAAAACAATGGGATAAATGGATCGGGTGTCACGTTCTGACACGTTGTATTAGGGGATCGGGTGTCACGTACCGACACGTAGTATTAGGGGATCGGGTGTCACGTACCGACACGTAGTATTAGGGGATCGGGTGTCACGTACCGACACGTAGTATTAGGGGATCGGGAGTCACATACCGACACGTAGTATTAGGGGATCGGAGTGTCACGTTCCGACACGTAGTAGTAGGGGATCGGAGTGTCACGTTCCGACACAAGAAGAATAAAGAGAACGAATCTGGAATTATGTTAATATACTCAATTCAAAGAACCCATTTCCCAAATGAGTATGGTGTGGAGGCTTGAGTCCTCATAGATGTGCTTGGTGTTGTTGCCAATGGTTCTTGTACTTGTTGTTGTCACCTATTGAGTATTGTAGTTGATTTTATATTATTATTCGATATATATTGCTTTCTATTTTGAGTTGGCCGATGATACCTAATCAGTACGTGTTCCTTGTACTGACCCCTACTTGTATTTTTCTCTTTGTTATTTGTGGAGTGCAGCAAATGTGCCATCGACTTCGACTCGTCTGCAACTCTAGCCAGTCTCCAGCATATCAAATTTCAGGGTGAGCTATTATTCCTAGCTCGGACTGGATTGATGTTCGGACATGGACCATCTCTTTTACTTATTTTAGCTTCCTAAATACTCTTAGAATTAGAAATTTGAGGATAGATGTTCTTGGTGTGATGACTTCCAGATTTTGGGGATAATAGTTTTTAAACTTTTAGAAGCTTATGTATTGGTCATATTAATAAGATTTTGAGTCTTCCGCATTATATTTTGTTCATTGTGGTTGAAATATTGGTAAATGCTGGGGGTTTAGAATTGTTGGTTCGCTCACATAGTAGGATAAGTGTGGGTGCGACAAACTTGGTATCAGAGCATTAGGTTCGTTGGTCTCATCACACAAGAACGAGTCAGGTAGAGTCTTGAGGAACGGTAGGGGGACGCCTTTACTTTTCTTTGAGAGGCTATAGGACTTTAGGAAAATTCCATTCTTTCTTTCTTTCGTGCTATTACTTGGATCTAATTGGTATCTAGGTGATACAAATTGGTATCTGACATCCTCACTCTATTTCGCAGATGGTTAGAACTAGAGCAAAAACTGCGCCAACACCAACACCGGCAAGACAGGATGCGTCAGAGCCAGCCACTGGGGCTGTAGCTCGAAGAGAAGCAGTGGCAAGAGGCCATGGTAGAGGTCGCGGGAGGACATCCTCTAAAGGTAGAGGACAAACACCTGGTCCTGCTAGTAATAGGGTGGTGACTCCTCCACCGACTGATGAGGTAGTAAGAGAGGGTGAGGAAGGGGAAAATGAGCAAGTGCAAGATGAGGAATTACCACCCCAACCTACCCTAGAGATGATTAACCAGGTTCTACCTATCTTAGCGGGTTATCTGATCAGGGCTAGACACCTCCAGTGTTTTCTGCACCAGCACCTCATGTTCCAGGAGTACAACATGCAGTTGTTGTGGCTCCCCGCATGGATGCCTCATTGGAAGTAGGCACGTTTCCTCGATTGACTACAGGGCCTATAATGACAAGTGATCAACATGAACTTTTCACTAAATTCTTGAAGTTGAAACCTCCAGTCTTCAAGGGTGCTGAATCTGAGGATGCCTATGATTTTCTGGTTGATTGTCATGAGCTGCTACATAATATGGACATAGTAGAACGATTCGGAGTTGAGTTTGCGACCTATTAGTTTCACGAAAATGCCAAATTGTGGTGGCGGTCATATGTTGAGTGTCAACCAGTACAGGCACCACCTATGACTTGGGCATCATTCTCTAGCTTATTTATGGAGAAGTATATACCCCGGACTTTGAGGGATAGGAGGAGAGATGAGTTTCTGAGCCTAGAGCAAGGAAAGATGTCTGTTACTGCTTATGAGGCCAAATTTCATGCACTATACAGGTTTGCCACCCAGCTTTGCTTCAGCCCACAAGAGTGGATTCGTCGTTTTGTGAAAGGGTTGAGTTCAGATTTGCAGATCCCAGCCTTTCAGGTAGCTGCTGCAGTAAAATCCTTTCAGGAAGTGGTAGATTTTGTGATAGAGGTGGAGGGGGTAAATCCAGACGACTTCACCATGGCATCGACATCTAAGAAGTTTCGTAAGGCAGGTGAGTTTAGTGGTTCTTACTCCAGAGGGCAGAGTTCAGGAGGTTACCCAGCCCGACCTATTCAGTGTTCACTGCAGGGTGCAGTTGGGGGTCCACCGAAGACCAGTCAGCATTTCTCTGAGTTTGGAGGTTATCCCTAGACTTCGTCGTTCCCACAGAGACCTATGCTTGACTCTAGAGAGTGTTATGGATGTGGAGAGACTGGACATATCAAGAGATATTGTCCAAAACAGAGTTACAGACCCCCAATAGTCAGAGGTAGAGGCCGCCATTCTGGAGGACGTGGTGGCCAAGGTAATGGTGGTCACCAAATCATTCAGGGTGGCAGGCAATTGGAGCTACTGCAGCACAACATGGTAGGGGCAATGGGCAGACAGGTGATAGGGCCCATTGTTATGCTTCCCCGGGAGGTCTGAAGTAGAGACATCTGATGATGTTATCACAGGTAATCTTTTGGTTTATGAATGCATGGCTTCTGTATTATTTGATCCTGGATCCACATTTTCATATGTATCTTCCTCATTTGCTACTGGTCTTGATTTACATTGTGATTTGCTTGACATGCCGATTCGTGTCTCTACTCCGGTGGGTGAGTCGGTGATAGTTGAGAAGGTGTATAGGTCTTGTCTTGTGACTTTTGTGGGGAGAAATACTCATGTAGACTTGATTATTCTAGAAATGGTTGATTTCGATGTAATCCTGGGTATGACTTGGCTTTCTCCAAATTTTGCAATCTTAGATTGTAATGCTAAAACTGTAACATTGGCCAAACCGGGGATAGATCCGTTAGTGTGGGAGGGTGACTATACTTCCACTCCATTTCGTATCATCTCCTTTCTTCGTGCTAAGGGAATGGTTAGTAAGGGTTGTTTAGCTTTCTTGGCACATCTCAGGGATGATACTTCCCAAGTACCTTCGATTGAGTCTGTTTCGATAGTCCGTGAGTTTCTGGATGTGTTTCCTGCAGACCTTCCTGGTATGCCACCGGATAGGGATATTGATTTTTGCATTGATTTGGAGCCGGGTACTCGCCCCATTTCCATACCCCCTTATAGAATGGCTCCCGTGGAGTTAAGGGAGTTAAAGGCCCAACTTCAAGAGTTGTTAGGTAAAGGCTTTATTAGACCAAGTGCATCCCCTTGGGGCGCTCCTGTTCTATTTTTAAAGAAGAAGGATGGAAGTTTTCGGATGTGCATAGACTACACGCAACTGAATAAGGTAACTATTAGGAACAAGTATCCTTTTCCTCGCATTGATTATTTGTTCGATCAGTTACAAGGTGCTTGTACCTTCTCAAAAATCGATTTGAGATCTGGTTATCATCAATTGAAAATACAGGCAACAGATGTGCGAAAGACTGTTTTTCGAACCAGGTATGGGCATTATGAGTTCTTAGTAATGTCTTTTGGGCTTACGAATGCCCCTGCTGCTTTCATGAGCCTGATGAACGGGATTTTTAAGCCATATCTGGATCTCTTTGTTATTGTATTCATTGATGATATACTGATATACTCAAAGAGCAGGAAAGAACATGAGAAGCATTTGAGAATTGTATTGGAAGTGTTGAGGGAGAAAAGGCTTTATGCCAAATTCTCCAAGTGTGAGTTTTGGCTAGATTCAGTGTCCTTCTTGGGGCACGTGGTTTCTAAGGATGGAGTGATGGTGGATCCTTCCAAGATTGAAGCAGTGAAGAGTTGGGTAAGACCTACTAATGTTACCGAGGTAAGGAGCTTTGTTGGTTTAGCTAGCTACTACCGTCGATTTGTCAAGGGATTTTCTTCGGTTGCTTCCGAACTGACAAATTTAACTAAGCAGAGTGTTCCATTTGTATGGTTGGACGAATGTGAAGAAAGCTTTCAGAAACTCAAGACCTTGTTGACTACTGCACCAATTCTTACCTTGCCAGTGGAAGGTAAGAATTTCATTGTTTATTCTGATGCATCTTATTCTGGGTTGGGTGCAGTGCTAATGCAAGAGAGGAATGTAATTGCTTATGCTTCAGGCAATTAAAAGTACATGAACGTAACTATCCGACCCATGATTTGGAGATGGCAGCAGTAGTGTTTGCATTAAAGCAATGGAGACATTATCTATATGGGGTTAAGTGTGAGGTCTATACAGATCATCGTAGTTTACAATATGTCTTTACTTAGAAAGATTTGAATTTGAGACAGAGGAGGTGGATGGAACTACTGAAGGACTACGATATCACTATTTTGTATCACCCAGGAAAAGCTAATGTTGTGGCAGATGCTTTAAGTAGAAAAGCAGGGAGCATAGGAAGTCTAGTTCACTTAGAGGTTTCTAGATGCCCATTGGCAAGAGAGGTTCAGACTCTGGCTAATGACTTTATGCGGCTTGAAGTACTAGAGAAGGGAGGATTTTTGGCCTGTGTGGAGGCAAGATCTTCCTTTCTTGACAAGATAAAGGGAAAACAGTTTACTGATGAGAAACTGATCCGGATTCGAGAAATGGTATTGCGAGGAGAGGCTAAAGAAGCAAAAATTGATGAGGAAGGCGTTTTGAGAATTAAGGGAAGGGTATGTGTGCCCCGCGTCGATAATTTGATTCACACTATTCTTACAGAGGCTCATAGTTCAAGGTATTCTATACATCCTGGTGCAACCAAGATGTATCGTGACCTAAAGCAACATTTTTGGTGGAGTAGGATGAAGCGTGACATTGTTGATTTTTTTGCCCAATGCCCGAATTGTCAGCAGGTAAAGTATGAATACCAGAGGCCTGGGGGGACACTTCAGAGAATGCCCATTCCTGAATGGAAATGGGAAAGAATTGCAATGGATTTTGTTGTTGGTCTTCCAAAGACATTGGTTAAGTTTGATTCTATTTGGGTAATTGTTGAGAGGTTAACTAAGTCTGCTCACTTCATTCTTGTTAAGGTGACTTACAATGCAGAGAAGTTAGCCAAAATCTATATCTCAGAAATTGTTCGATTGCATGGAGTTCCACTTTCCATCATATCAGATAGAGGTACGCAATTTACTTGTAAGTTTTGGAGAACATTGCATGCTGAATTAGGAACTACGTTGGACCTTAGTACTGCATTTCACCCTCAGACCGATGGTCAGTCTGAGCGAACGATTCAGGTTTTGGAGGATATGCTTCGTGCATGTGTGATAGAATTTGGTGGTCATTGGGATAACATCTTACCCTTAGCAGAGTTTTCATACAATAATATCTATCACTCAAGTATTGATATGGCCCCATTTGAGGCACTGTATGAGAGGAGATGTAGGTCTCCCATTGGTTGGTTTGATGCATTTGATGTGAGACCATGGGGTACCGATCTTTTGAGGGAATTGTTAGATGAAGTAAAATTCATTTAGGAAAAGCTTCTAGCCGCTCAAAACATGCAGAAAGAATATGCAGATCGAAAGGTTAGGGACTTGGATTTTATGGAGGGTGAACAAGTCTTGCTGAAAGTTTCACCCATGAAAGGGGTGATGCGGTTTGGTAAGCGAGGTAAGCTTAGTCCGAGGTATATTGGTCCATTTGAAGTACTTAAGCGCGTGGGGGAGGTGGCTTATGTATTGGCATTACCTCCAGGACTCTCAGGAGTGCACCCGGTATTTAATGTATCTATGCTAAAAAGGTACCTTGGGGATGGAAACTACATTATTCGTTGGGATTCAGTTCTTCTTGATGAGAATTTGTCTTATGAGGAGGAGCCTGTTGCTATTCTAGATAGAGAAATCGCAAGTTGAGATCAAGGGAGATTGCATCCATCAAGGTTCAATGGAAGAATCGGCCAGTTGAAGAGTCCACTTGGGAGAAGGAGGCTGATATGCAAGAAAGATACCCACACCTTTTTACAGATTTAAATACTCTTTCTCGCCCTTGTTTTCTTCTTGTGATCATTCGAGGACGAACGATGGGTAAATTGGTATCTATTGTAACGACCTGTTTAGTCGTTTCGAGCAGTAGAATCATTTGTGATAAAAACTGACTGGGTCGACGGATCACGCGACGGACCGTCATGGTCATGAAGGACCGTCATGGACTTCGTCGTCCCACACTTGTGTAATTCTCCCGCTGCTCTCCTCATTACCCTCGACGACAGGTGGGACGAACCGTCATAAGCCCAACGGTCCGTCGAGGGTCTCCGTTCCAAAACACTTCAACTCGAAAATCTGGGTACTGAGATCGACTCTCTGAACTTCACGACAGAACTGCAGCACGGACCGTCGTAGATACGAAGGACCGTCACAAACCTTTTTACTGAATTTAACTCTATGAACTTTGTGACGGACCTGCAGGATGGACCGTCGTAGGTACGATGGGCCGTCACGAGTTGCGTAACCTCGACCAGGTCGGATTTCTGCTAAAGTTTTTAAGGGGTGTTTTGGACTAGTTCTGATTATAAATAGGAAATTAGTGGGGTAAGTTTAATAATTTATTTACTTGGGGGTTAAAAGAGATAACCTTGAAATAAATAATCGGTTACTTTCATCATAATGAATTATATGATAATTAGGGTAAAAGAAAAAGAATCTGGAGAAGAAAAATAAAAAGAAGAGAAGGAACGAATGAGCGAGAGAGACAGAACGAAGAAGAAAGCCAAGGCATTGGGGAAGTAGCTTGCTTGATCACGATTCTTCGGTGGAGGTAGGTTATGGTTTAGGCTATTTCATAGTAAACTCTAAATAGCGATTGATATGTATTGGGTGATATTGTAAAGTCTTGTATATGCTTAATTGTGTGGTTGCATGATGTGATAATGTAATTGTGATGGATTAGAATGATGAGGATGTTGAATCTTAAAATTTAAATCCTCTCTGTTAAGATGATGCCTTGACATAAAAGAGGCTTGATGAACTAAAACAATGAGATAAATGGATAGGGTGACACGTTCCGACACGTAGTATTAGGGGATCGGGTGTCACGTACCGACACGTAGTATTAGGGGATCGAGTGTCACGTACCGACACGTAGCATTAGGGGATCGGGTGTCACGTACCGACACGTAGCATTAGGGGATCGGGTGTCACGTACCGACACGTAGTATTAGGGGATCGGAGTGTCACGTTCCGACACGTAGTAGTAGGGGATCGGAGTATCACGTTTCGACACAAGAAGAATAAAGAGAATGAATCTGGAATTATGTTAATATAGTCAATTCAAAGAACCCATTTCCCAAATGAGTATGGTGTGGAGGCTTGAGTCCTCATAGATGTGCTTGGTGTTGTTGCCAACGATTCTTGTACTTGTTGTTGTCAACTGTTGAGTATTGTAGTTGATTTTATATTATTATTCGATATATATTGCTTTCTATTTTGAGTTGGCCGATGATACCTACTCAATACGTGTTCCTTGTACTGACCCCTACTTGTATTTTTCTCTTTGTTATTTGTGGAGTGCAGCAAACGTGCCATCGACTTCGACTCGTCCGCAACTCTAGCCAGTCTCCAGCATATCAAATTTCAGGGTGAACTATTATTCCTAGCTCAGACTGGATTCTTTCCTTCACGTCTTGATGTCTTGAAGTTCGGACATGGACCATCTCTTTTACTTATTTTAGCTTCTTAAATACTCTTAGAATTAGAAATTTGAGGATAGATGTTCTTGGTGTGATGACTTCCAGATTTTGGGGATAATAGTTATTAAACTTTTAGAAGCTTACTTATTGGTCATATTAATAAGATTTTGAGTCTTCCGCATTATATTTTGTTCATTATGGTTGAAATATTGGTAAATGCTGGGGGTTTAGAATTGTTGGTTCGCTCACATAGAAGGATAAGTGTGGGTGCCACTCGCAGCTCGTTTTGGGTCGGGACAACAAAGCAATCATAAATATTAATGTATGATTCTTCTACCAAAGGTGAACTCTGTGTCTCACTTGAGTGAGTTGTGAAGTGACAGTCCATACAATCCCTTACACAAGCACTTAAGAGATCCTATAGACTCCCTAAGATAGAATCATGCTCACATAATACACCAACACATAGGTTATATGATATTCTCCTTCCAAAGGCTATCAAACGACCTACTAAAATAAATCAAGAAGATAAAGTCCATAGTGATATCTTCAAGATTACCTAAATAGTCCTTAAGACTACCTCAGTCTTAGATCATGTCCACAAAATCAACAAACTTCTTTAACTAGAGTCATCCTCAAGACATCCAAAGATAAGACATGAAGAGATCATCCCTTATGCCTTTTTCACCCTTTAGCTAAGGAATCCTTAAGTCACTTTATATTAGGTACTCATTTATTTACATACTCCTTAATATAAGTCATTAGTTCATTAAGAGTCATACATCACATAAAGGACATTCAAATAATGGTCTTGGACTAGACCTAGAAACTCCACATAACACCTTTAAAAGTCTATTGTGCAATGTCTAGATAGCGTCCCATACCACCACCTAAACTCCATAAACTCCTCTGATTCTAATAAGCATTCCGTATGATGAGAATAGGCAATAACCGAATAGAACATGATAGCAAGAGATGGAATTCGGAGTTCAATTCTACTCCGATGAGGTTGTTCTACTTGCCAATGGTAGAGCTTGGACACATCCTATATAGACACATGATTAACGAATATGAAGGGCATACTTCGTAATCTAGTCTCATACTTAACTGGAAATACTTTCCCATACCATACTCACTTGGTTCTATCCTTAGTTCTCATAGATCAATTCTTATTAAGGTTCATATAAACGGGTCCCTTATCTAGTTCATGACCCAATTTTTTTCAACAAACCAAAGCAAGGTCCACTAAGGCATATCTCACTATGGCGACAAGAAGCTCATGATGACTTTTCATAGGATTATTATGATGTCGTTCAAGACAACTAAGCTTAAGTACATCATTCCTTTACTTTTAAATATACCATTACGGTTTATGCTTCAACAATCTTAAACTTACCCTTAAGTCAAGGTTTTCACATAATAGACTCTCATATAATCAATTAAAGTCACGTGCATTAATATATTAAAGACCAAAAGTGTTAACATCCTAAATAAACAAAAGCAACAAATTTATAATCATATATACATAAAGCAAGGGACACAAGTCAACCAAGATAAGATACCACATACTTCACTTTTAACTCATAATGCAAGTCATTCTTGAAACACCTAGAAACAATCTAATATATTCAAGTCATCCTAAATACCTTCATAACATCATTAATGCACTCCATATAGACTCACAAATCCAAGTAGGAATAACCAAGACTTAACCCTAACACTATAATCATAATGTCAAAGTCATTGTCTAACATGATCACTTAAGGCAACATAAGTAGAAGAACACACATACGACTTAACAAGTAGATATATAGTCATGCTTCACATAATCAACTACACAAATATCCACATTACTTCAAGTAGTTGCCAATAAGGCCATCCTCATTATATCGCATAAAGTAACGCAATTGCAAGTAAAACACATAACACAACCACCATAAGTAGACCATACCAATCAATATACAATCGAAATATAATTTATATAAAATTAAAGAAAATGGGGAAGCATACCTTCATCACCTCTTCCACACTTCAATTCAATGCCAAATAAACTTATTCAACATCACAAGGCCCTTACCCGTGGCCATGAATAATATTTTAAAGTAATAACCATTAAACTAAATGAGAATACATCTATTCAATCTAGGTTTTACAATCTAATATCAATTAGATATAAATTGAATACAATTCTTATATCAATAGAAATCCCATAAGAAACTACTTAACAATTCAACAATATTAGCTTAACATAAACTAACTTGATAAGTACTCAAAAATAGGGTTCATCAATTTACATGGGTTCATAGGTAATTTATATTGAAATCATCAATAAAATATCAATTATATCATAATTCAATGTTTAGAAATCATTTATGCAAGAACCCATGGTAGAATCATGCAATTGAACAATTCACTTTCGAAAACTTTGAAAAACATCTTGAGAGTTGGGCTCCTTGATGAAACGAGTTTAACTGATCAAATGCCATATTTCAAGGATGTTAATTCTTCACTTTGATGAATAATTTCCACTCAAAACCCTTCACAAAGCTCCCTCTTCAAGTAGGACTTCAATGGAGGGTTTGGGATATTTTCTAAGTGTTTTTGATTTATAATTTTGAAGAATGATGTCTTCCATGTGATTAAACTTTATATATTTAATCAAAGTACCCTAATAACACTTAATAAACCGTCCAACACTTAATTTTGAAGTGGGTTTAATTTACCAATTCACCCCTTAATTGGCAGCAGACCTGCGCAGGAGAACAGGTCGCACGACGACCTGCCCTTGACGAGGCGTTACAACCTCGACGGGCCGTCATAGGCCTCCGTCGGTGGCAACAGTGGCTGCCCAAAGCTTCCAATCATCATACAAGTCTAAGTACCTCATGATAGGACCCTTTGACAGGGCATAACAGCCACGACGGGCCGTTGACTGTTCCGTCGCCAGGGTCTCCCAAGGACAACATGCACACTGATTTTTGGTTCTTCCTCAAGGACCCTTTGGTGTTCCTTGGGGATAATTTCCCGGATGTTTCCAACACAAATATTATCTTTTATAAGTTTAAAAACTCTCACATTAATAACATCCGAATCTAATATGTAAAACTCAACGAAACTTGCCTAGACGTACAAGGTCGACTCAAGGCATATCTTTCGAACGCCCCTGATGTTCTTGGTCATTTGACCTCCAAAATTCTCGAAACTATAAAAACGGCCTATACATGCTAATATTAACTGAATTAAGAACCTTAAAACATTATGAAACACAGATAAACACACAAAACCACTTAAGAGACATTTACGTGACTTAGACGTCGAACGTCTTAGTCGTCCCTTGACGTTTGACTTCCAATGCCTCTAATATTTTATCTATTGACTCTATACGATATATTTGACATATTTAGGACCTTATAACATCAATACCAACATGTTAGGACCTAGTCAACCTAGGTCATCTTCGGGGTCTTACAATCTCCCCCACTTGGACAACATTCGTCCTCGAACGTCACTAGCCACTCTCCAAACACTTCCAAGATTAGAGACTCAACTAGCAGGTAATAACTATTTCATGCAACACATAATCACAAGAAAATATCAATTTTGTGTAGTCAAGATATTCTCAACCGAACAAGAAACTAGAAGAAAATTCTATAACTCATTATACTACAAAACTCACATACTTTATTCCAAATTGTAGAAAGTCATTCTATACTCATTACCCTACTAATATACATCAGCTGTAAACACATCACAACATTTTTTGGCAAAAGAATTAATTAATCATTTTCTCAAAAATTTACAGCATGTAGTCTTAAAGCAACAGTGGGTTTTAAGAAATTTTAGAAAAATCCACATTTAAAGAAATTCATGATATAAACATGCTAATATGCAAAACAACATCATACAAACACATCTTACAACATAATCATGGCTTCAAAAAACACACAATACAAGAAGTTAATGAAATTCAATTTCAATCAAACTCCTAAACATCATGCAGAAGCAACAATTTCAAGGACTTCTATCCCATCTACAAACCGTACTGACCAACTTAGAAGGAACTCATATCTTATCAAAAGAAAAAGAACTTACCAACATCATCATCACTCTCCTTCTCATCCGGCTTCTCCACCCTAGAAAGTAGTGCATAGAAACGCCTCTTTGTTGAAGCATCATCTTTTGGAACACTAGGAGCAACTTGCTTAGACTCTCTACCTCTAAAAGCAATCATAGGAAAATCTCTCACTTTGTGCCTATCTTTACCACAACCAAATCAACTCCTGGTACCCAATAAACACTCACCATAATGTTTCTTTCCACAATTTGCACAAGTAGGTTTGCCATCCTTTGAACCACCTCCTTTCTCAACCTTGAACTTAGCACTCCTAGATTATCCTTGGGATTGAACCTTCTTCTTAAACCTAGTTTGCTCTTGATCACTAGAACCACTCCTTTTCAAAATTCTGGTCATCCTCCTAAGTTTAGACTCTTCAATTGATTGTGTATACACCATGAGTCTAGCTAGGGCCATATTATCATGCAACACATCGGTATGTCATTCTTCCACCACTAAGGCGGCTATCCACGTCACAAAATGACTCATTTAATGTCTTGAATTGGACATAAGAAAAGGGGCATACCTAGACAAAGTTAAGAATTTCAAAGAGTACTCCTCAACACTGATATTTCCTTGCTCTCCTCTCTCGGGGAAAGTACTTACCAATTAAAGTTTCCTTAAATTCTTCCCATTCAATAGGACCCGATCCTTCCGGCCTGTTATCCTTCCATTGAGTGTACCAAATTTTGAGAAACATCCCTCAATTTTTATGAAGCCAACTCTGCCTTCTCCCTAGATGTAAGCCCCATAGAACTCAAAACTTTGTACACTCGATGAAGAAACTCTTGGGGATCCTCATTTACCTTAAAGCCAAGAAAGATAGGAGGATTTATCCTCACAAAATATATCAACCTATATGTAATAGTTCGCTCCAAAACCCTAGGCATCATATTCAAATTAGCTTGCATAGTCACGGCTTGGGTTATAACAATCAAAGCCTCTCTAATCTCCCTATTGGACATCTCTGGAACCTTAATACCTCCTTCAACATTAGCAATAGGATCACCTTTGGGAGGCACTTAGGCATCTTGAACACCTTGAACTCCTTTTTCACCTTGAGCAACTTGCTCAAATTGCTCAACTTGAAGTGGAACCTCCTCATTCACTTTTTCCTCTTCCAACCTTCTACAGTCCATACTTCTAGTATTCATCTCCTAGAAAACACAAGGAAACTCATAAGAAGGATCATCATAACATTTACTCTACCTCATGACATAGGAGTATAAAAGAAGGGAAACCCTATCGTCCTATAGCTTCTCGCCCATAGATGTGTCACGACTCACACCGATGGTCAAGACTCTACTAGATGTGACTTGATGAGACTTATTGATTCGAAATACTACTTTAACCATCCTATGCTCTGATACCAAGCTTATCACAACCTGAAATCATACCCTAGATGTTAAGGTACAATCTGGGATTATAACCGGCATCGCCGACCTCTAGGAGGTCTAAGACAATCCCTTTCATATCATTCATTGCATATACATAGTTAAAAGTAGTGCGGAATTAAAACTTTTAACAAAACATAATATAGACTTCGATTCTCTTTCATATAAAAGTAATAGGAAATACTAAGTCTCAATCTGATCATCTTAAGACACAAGAATATTTGGGACACGGCCCATACCTCAAAATACGAATATAGAAATACTTAGTCTATTACATGGAGTTAGTACAAGCACATGAACTAAGTATGACATTATGCATAAAAATCATGAAAATGGTCTTTACTGGAAATATGCATATTTTTATTTAAAAACCATATTATAATCATAATAAAATCATTAATTAATTTAGAAACACATAACTATAAAATTAAAATATCACATTACAGTGAACTATATCACTGTACATTGTATTAACTCACTGTTAGATTGAATTGCTAAATCCTCCTAAAACTGAACTTCTAGAGTGTGATTCCCTCACATAAAGTCATCCTAAGATTCACTTAAGTCACACAACAAGAGACCGCCCTTAAACCCTCTCTAGATATCCCTAAAAAAACTTTAATATTACCTATAATGAGTCATATACATACTCATAAAACAATCATAAACATCAAGGTGAGATTCTTCCACCAAAGGTGAACTCTAAAACTCACTTCAGTGAGTTGTGAAGAGACCGCCCATACAATCCCTTACACACACACCTAAGAGATACTATAGACTCCCTAAGATAGAATCATGCTCACATAATACATCAACACATAGGTGATATGATAATCTCCTTCCAAAGGCCATCAACAGACCTACTAAAATAAATCAAGAAGATAAAGTCCATAGTGATCTCTTCAAGATTACCTTAATAGTCCTTAAGACTACCTCAGGCTTAGATCATGTCCACAGAATAAACCAACTTCTTTAATAAGAGTCATCCTCAAGACAACCAAAAATAAGACATGAAGATATCATCCCTTATGCCCTATTCACAGTTTAGCTAAGGAATCCGTAAGTCATTTTATATTAGGTACTCATTTATTTACATACACCTTAACATAAGTCATTAGTTTATTAGTTCATTAAGACTCATACATCACATAAAGGAAATTCAAATAATGGTCTTGGACAAGACATAGATACTCTACATGAAACCTTCAATGTCTATTGTGCAATGTCTATATAGTGTCCAATACGTCTACCTAAACTCCGTAAACTCCTCTAATGCTATTAGGTATTCCATATGATGAGACTACACAATAACCGACATAGACCATGATAGCAAGATATCGAATCCGGATTTCTATCCTACTCCGATGAGGTTGTTCGACTTGCCAATGGTAGAACTTGGACATATCCCATGTAGGCACAAGGAATATGAAGGGAATACTTTGTTATCTAGTCTCATACTTAACTAGAACTACTTTCTGTTACCTTACTAACTCGGTGCTAGCCTTATTTCTCATAGATGAATTCTCATAAAGGTTCATATAAATGGGTACAATATCTAGCTCATGACCCAATTATATTCAACCAACCAAAGCAAGTTCCATTAGGCATATCTCATTATGGTGACAAGAAGCTCATGATGATTTTCCTAAGGATTAATATGATTTCGTTCCATCCAACTAACCTTAAGTTCATCATTCCTTTACTTTGAAGGATACCATTACGGCGTACGCTTTAAGACTAAGAGTTCTAACATCCAATATAGAAACATCACATATTCATAATCATATATACATCAAGCAAGGGATACAAGTCAGCCAAGACAAGATACCACATACTTAACTTTTAACTCATAATGCAAGTCATTCTAGAAACACCTAGAAAAAATCTAATATCTTAAAGTCATCCTATATAAATCATAACATCATTAAAGTACTCTACATAGACTCACAAATCCAAGTAGTCATAACCAAGATTTAACCCTAACACTATAATAATAATGTCAAAGTCATAGTCTAACATGATCACTTAAGGCAACATATGTAGAAGAACACACATATAACTTCACATGTAGATAGACAATGTCATGATTCACATAATCAACTAAACAAATATCCAAATTACTTCATGTATTTCCCAATAAGTCCATGCTCATTATATTTCATAAAGTAACACCGACAAGGCCACGTCAATTGCAAGTAAAACACATAACACCGCCACTATAAGTGGCAATTACCAATCACAATAGAATCGGAGTATAATTAATATCAAATTAAAGAAAATGGGGAAGCATACCTTCAACCCTTTTCCATACTTTAATTCAATGACAAATCAACCAATTTAACATCACAAGGCTTATGTCCATGTCCATGAACAATAATTCAAAGCAATAACCATAAAACTCAATGTACCTACATCTATTCATTCTAGGTTTTACAATCTAAGATCAATTACATATCAATTGGATACAATTATTATATCATTAGAAAGCCCATAAGAAAATTCATAACAATTCAACAATATTAACTTAATATCAACTAACTCGATAAGTGGTGAAAACTAGGGTTCGTCAATTTGCATGGGTTCATAGGTAATTTAGATTGAAATGATCAATAAAATATCAATTATATCATAATTCAATATTTAGAAATCATTTATGCAATAACCGGTGGTAGAATAATGAAATAGGACAATTCACTTTAGAAAACTTTGAAAAATATCTTGGGAGTTGGGCTCCTAGATGAAACGGGTTTCACGAATAAAAAGCCATACCTCAAGGATGATAATTGTTCACTTTGATGAAGAATTTACACTCAAAACACCTAGCTAAAATTCCTCTTAAAGTAGGACTTCAATGGAGGTTTTAGGATATTTTCCAACTGTTTTAGGTTTATGATTTTGAAGAATGAAGTCTCCCATGTGATTACCCTTTATATACATAATCAAAATGCCAAACTAACCCTTATTAAAACGTACAAAACTTAATTTATAAGTGTGGTGAATTTACCAATTAACCCCTTAATGGGCAATAGACCTGCGCAGGAGAACAGGTTGCGCGACGACTTGACCTTGACGGGGCGTCACCATCTCGACGGGCCGTCATAGGCTTCTGTCGGTGTCAATAGTGGCTTACAAAATCTTCTATTCTTCACACAAGTCTAATTAACTCACGATGGGACCCTTTGACGAGGGATCACATCCATGATTGGCCGTTGACTGCTCCATCGCACAGCATGCACTTTGATTTTTGGTCCCTCCTAAAGAACCCTTTGGTGGATCTTGGTGATAATTTCCCGGACGTTTCCAACCCAAATATTATATTCTATAAGTTTAACACCTATCACATGAATAACATCAAATACGAACATGTAAAACTCAACGAAACTCGCCTAGATGTACAAGGTCGACTCAAGGCATATGTTTCGAACGCCTTAGACGTTCTTGGTCATTTTACCTTCAAACTTCTCAAAACTATTAATACTGTCTATACATGATATATGAAATCAATTAATAACCTTTAAAAATCATTAAACAAACATAAATACATACAACCACATAAGAGACATTTAGGTGACTTAGTCGTTGAGCGTCTTAGTCGTCCCTTGACGTTTGACATCCAACACCTCTAATATTTTAGCTACTGCTTCTATACCATATATTAGAAATATTTAGGACCATAGAACATAAATACAAACATGTTAGTCTCTAGTTAAACTAAGTCATCTTCGGGGTCTTACAGTTTTGATTATCCTTGCCCCTAAGATCAAACTAGCAACTCCTAAGTCCTTTATATTGAACTTGCTGGATAACATGCACTTAGTAGCATTTATATCATCAATGGATTTACTCATTATTAACATGTCATCAACATACAAACCAACAATGAATTCATGATTCATATCGTTTTTAATGTAATCATATTTATCACATTTGTTAATCTTGAGTTCATTTTTCAACATTGTTTGGTAAAATTTACAACGCCATTGTTTGGGTTCTTGCTTGATTCCATAAAGTGACTTCATAAGTCTGCACACTTTTTTTTATTTACCAATAACTACAAATCCTTCAGTTTGTTCCATGTAAATTTCTTCCTCCAGATTTCCATTTAAGAAGGTTGTCTTTACATCTATTTGGAGATTTTGAGAATATGTATTGCTGCTAGTGCTATTAACATCATAATTGATGTTATGTGTCAAAGTAGTCCAGCCTTTCCTTTTTTCTGTACTTTTTGATTACCTGTCTAACCTTATATTTGTCAATAGTCCCATATGATTTCATTTTCCTTTTAAAGATCAACTTTGATCCTTAAGGTTTATTTCCTGGAGGAAGATCAGCCAATTCCAAAATGTGATTACTTAAAATTGATTCGATCTCACTATTGACTACTTGTTTCCAATAAGTGGACTTTGAGAAATACATAGATGCTTTAAATGTCGAACGAAGCAAGTTTCCGTTGGCAAGTACTATGCCTAGGATCCTCACTAGTTAGTGTATTTTCCGTTGATTCGTCTCGAGGCCGTTTAGGTCTTTCACTTGTCGAATCACATTCAGTTTTATACAGATAAATGTTTTCAAAAAGATTTTTGTTATCTGACTCAATTATCGTACTGACATGAATCTCAGGATTATCATATTTGTGAACCAAAAATCGACAGGCCTTACTGTTCACAACTTATCAAATAGTCCACAGTCTAGTGTTTTTGGTCTAATTTTTACCCTCTTTGGTAAAGGAACTTCTACCTTGGAGAAACATTCCCACACTTTGTAATATTTCAACATGGGTTTCCTTCTTTTCCAAAAATCATATGGAATTGATTGTGTTTTTCGATGGGATACCATATTGAATATCTTATTAGCCGTAAGGATGACTTCCCCCCAATGGTTTGGCGGTGAACCATAATTGATCACAAGGCATTCATTATTTCCTTTAATGTTCTAATCTTCCGTTCCGCCAAACAATTTCACTTTGGTGTATAGGGTGCAGTAGTTTGATGAAATACCATATTCCAAACATACCTCTACAAAAGGAGATTCATATTCTCTATCCCTATCACTCCAACTCATTTTTATTTTTAGATTCAATTGGTTCTCCACTACACTTTTGTAGTGCTTAAATGTGTCAATTGCTTCATCTTTACAATTAATCAGATCAACATAACAAAATCGAGTGTATTCGTCAATGAAATTTATAAAATACTTTTTTCCATCACGAGATGGTGTCGATTTCATATCGCATATATCTATGTGAATTAAGTCTAAAGTTTTGAAATTTCTTTCAACAGAGGTATAAGGATGTTTAAAAAACTTAGTTTCCACACAAATTTTGCATTTTGATTCATCACATTTAAAATCAGATAATACTTCTCGAGTAATAGATTTTCACAAGGCTTTGTAATTTACATGTCCCAAATAGGAATGCCATAAATCATTTGACTCCAATAATAAAACAGAAGCTAAATTCTTATTAATAATGTCAACAACCATGACAATCAGCTTGAAAAGACCCTCATTGAGGTAACTCTTTCCTATGAACTTCACATTCTTACATATTACAACTTTATAACTATCTAGGACACACTTAAACCGGTTTTTAACAAGTAGTGCAACATACACTAAATTCTTCATAAAATTAGGGATATGCAGAACACTGTTCAAAAACAACAACTTGTCGGATGTCATTTTCAACATTACTTTTCTAGTTCCTGCAATCTTTGCGGTTGCTTTGTTTCCCATAAACAAATCTTCATCATACCCAGAAGGAGTGTACGTTGCAAAGGCTTCTTTCGCAGAGAAAACATGTCGAGTGATACCTGAGTCGAGAAATTACTCCTTGGGATTTTCAACTAAGTTACACTCAGATATTATTGTATACAAGTTATTTGCATCTTCCATCTCTTCCATGATGCTTTCTTGACTTTTGCCTTTGCCTTTGTCTTTGTCCTTTCTTGGATCACGACAATCAGAGGACCTACGACAAGCTTCACCACAGTTGTAACAGTTGCCTTTGAATTTCTTCTTCGCCTGTTCTTACTTCTGCCCATTGGACTTCTTTCTCTTTTTGTCTTTGGTAGGAAGGAGCTTTTTTAAAAAAAACTAAATCCAAATATTTTTGATCTCTTATGAGACTTCTTTCCAGCATTTTTGTTATCTTTTTCAATCTTGAGCTGAATCACAAGATCTTAAAGCTTAATTTCTTAACGTTTGTGCTTTAGATAATTCTTGAAGTCGTTCCATAAAAGAGACAACTTCTCGATCATTGCAGGCACTTTAAAAGCTTCATTTACTACCATATCTTCAGCAATTTGATCATGGAGTATAAGTTTAAGTTCTTGCACTTGTGATCCAACAGTTTTACTATCTACCTCTTTATAGTCTAAAAGCATTGCGACCACAAACTTTTTCAAGCATGTATCTTCTATCTTATATTTCTTCTCAAGTGCATCCCACAACTCTTTCAAAATTTTATTGAACTATAGACATTATATAAGTCATCCTCTAAATCTATCAAAATGTAGTATTTACATAGGAAGTATACATGTTTCCATTCTTCAATAATTATGAATTTTTCTGCCTGGCATATCATCAACAGCCACTGGAGTTTCTTCATTGGTAAATTTCTTGAGACCAAGAGTGGTAAGCTAGAAAAATACATGTTGCTTCCATCCTTTGAAATTGAAACCAATGAATTTACCCTTTTTCTCTTCTTGTGGTGCAACAGTTCGGGTTGGTGTAGCAACAACCATTGTAACATCGTTGTTTGTCATTTACTATAAATTAAAGTTAATATAATCTTAGTAAGCAATAACTTATAATTGCAGACTTCAAGGAGTATAAAATCATGAAGATTTTTGTCTCCACCAGACACAGAGATTAATAATAATAACTAATTCCCTTAAAATTATTGTCAATCTGTGTTACATAAAACAAGAATTACTGATTCTAATAAATTTTGCAGAAGCACAGAGTAATAAAAATTTATTGAACAAGTAAGAAAGATGAACAAAAATTTAATTCACAAAAACTAAAATCTGTAGAACGTACCAGAATATGAACATATTTTATAAGGAAAAAGATCAAGTCCACTGTACTCACAATTTCCCATTAAGGAAATTATTCTCCTCTAGTATCCCAGGTTTGATTTGGAATATGTCCTCCCAGAATAAAATGATCTCAATCAGCAGCGTATCGATACCAAAAAATCTGGTGTCACCGAACCACTCAACTGCATTTAAGTACATGAAGAAAATTTTGTGCAGAAGAAGAAGAGGAAGAAAATAAGTAAATTCGTTTGGAAAATTTTTGAAGAGTGATGGTATTTGTAGGCAAGAGGACAAGTTCCAAAAGGTTGTAACCCTTTAAATCTACAGGACCATTAATGAAATTTTGCAACCTTTCAAATGGTACCGACTCTTTCTGAAAGTTACAACCTTTCAGAACAATCATTTCCAAAATTGCGGGAAATTTAAATAAAATGGGAAAGTTTTAAAATCAAACGAGTTGCGTGCGGATCCGAGTCGGGGTTAATCAACTAAAAAGTTGAAACATTTCGATTAATTTCAATTAAATAACTGAAAATATTTCTTTTATCAACTAATTAATTGAAAACATTTTGGCTATTTAATTTAATTAATTAATTGAATAATTAAAACAAACTTTGTCCAAAAATTAATCTCTCGATCATTTTCCAAAGTCGTAGTCGTAGCCGAGCTGAGTGACGACAACGACGGCCCGAGGAGTCTCTCTTTTCAATCCTTTTAACAATTAATAGGAATGTTTCTATATTTAAACTCTCCTATTTTTCTTTCCACTGCCGATGAGGGACGAATTTCTTTTCATTAAATCATAAGAGGACTTTTCAAGTTCTCAACTCTTCAAGTTCTGAACTTTTCATCTTCCTCTCTTTCCCTCTATTTTCCATCAATTCTTGCTACATACCCAACAACATATCCCAAGTAATATTATAAAAGAGGAAATTAACTAATAGATTTCTTGCAGATTCATGTATAGGTCCATTAATTACTTGCCTAAGTGATTGAGAGGCTTCTGTTTATTTGTCCTCCCAAAGGTGAATCTTGTTGCCATCACCACTTTTCCAAGAGATGCCTTTTCGAAATATGGAATTGAATGCTTTCCAAAATATATGAATCATATGAATAGGATTTAATATGAGATTGATCTTTGGCTACGATATATGTATTTCTATTCAAGAACCTTAACCCAAAGTTGTTCTTCATTTTTTCTTGAAATCCCGAGTAAAAACTTGCCAGTAAACAAAAGTTTTTCCCTTTAGCTTTCTGGATACCTAGACCTCCCTTATTTTTTTTAAGGTCACTAAATCCCAATTTGCTAAGTGGAGTTTTTCTTTGTTCGATGTGGAACCCCAAAGAAAATTCGTTTGGATGCAGTAGATATGGTTGCAAGTAGACTAGGGTAGGATATGGAATCTCATAGCGTAAGTAGAAATGAAGGCTAAGAAAGACTTGACGAGGGTGGTTCTTCCTGCTAATGATAAGAATTTATCTTCCAGCCACTCAATTTGTTGTTCATATGGTCAATAATATATTGATAATCCTAGCTTATTGGATGGTGATTCATGATTGGGAGACCTAGGTATTTCCTAAAAATTTTTTGTCTTATATTCAACGTAGCAGAAAATTTATTTGTAATGTCATGACTTACATTAGAAGAAAACATGATTGATGATTGTCATAATTTACTTTTTTTTCTTGATTGCGCCGACGGAGTATTAACTATATGGATGATAATACTTCCTTTGGTAAGGTCAGCCTTTCCAATAGAATAATATCATTGGCAAAGAGTAAATGGGATATCGGCATACCTATTTTATAAACTCTAACTGGTTGTCAAGAGTCTTTCTTTATAGAATAGTAAATTAGTGTTGAAAGGGGTGGCTTTCTCTAATAGAGTAGTTAAGTTGTCTTGAAAGGAATTTCATACAAATGATGAATATGTAAGGCGATACCCTGTGTGTGATACCCCTAGAGGGTAGGAAGTAGTTGGTAGGCTTACCATTTACTAATATCCATATGGAAGAAGTAGAGATACAAGTCATGATTAGGTCAATTATGTTGTTTGGAAAGTTTAAGATAACTAGTGATTGTTTAACAAACGACCATTCAAGTCTATCAAAAACCTTCTTTAAATCAATTATAAGGAGAATTTTCCTAAATTTTCCTTAAGATTTTTTGAATGAATGGATAGCTTCTTAAGTGATAATGGAGTTGACAATAGCTCTTCTTCCCTGTGTGGAACTACATTGATTAGGACTAATGATTTTGTCCAGGAAGGGTCTAATTCTATTCACAATAATTTTTATTGATTGTTTTGTATATAGTATTGCAATGTATAATGGGTCTAAAGTGAGAAATTTGTTAAGGATTTTATATTTTTGGGATAAGACAAATGAGAGTCTTGTTTAATTCAGGCGGGATGATTTTCGAATTAAAATCCCTCATACATGTGTCAACAACAGATTCTTCAGTGTCATTCCAATATTTCTTGAAAAATATGGGGTGTACACCGCTAGGACCCGGAGATTTTATAGATTAAAAGGATAAAATGGCATTGTTAACTTCCTATGTAGTAAGAGGGCAACCAATGGATTATTTGGCTTAATAAGAAAGGTCCATATGACAAGGAGTATTTGGGAGATCACTTTTGGTCAAATCTATACAATAAATGTCATGAAAGTGGGTTGTAATTATGTTATTTATGGAGGATGGATCAAAGATCCAGTTTCCTACTTTATCATTTAGGCCTATAATCCTATTTCTACAACATCGATTAGTCGTAGAAATATGGAAGAATTTAGTGTTCGTTTCTCCTATGTTTAGCCATTGTACTCTAGATTTCAACCTCCAAAAGTCTTCCACTCATTTAAGGATCTCATTATAGTCCATTATGAGGGTGAACATAATTCTTAAACTAAGCATTTTTACTTTGAAGATCATTTAGCCTTTCAGGAATTCTCTTTTTGCTTGAAAATGTTCCCGAAGGTTACTTTTTCCATGTTTTAATGGCTTTAAGGAAATTTTCTAGGGCACCAATATAATTTGCATTGTTTTTCCAGGATCTCCTTACTATATATTTGAAGTCAGGGGGCCTAATCCATATAGATTCAAGTATAAAGATTTTGTTTGAGTGGGGAAGACTTCTTATACAGTACAATAAGATTATACAATGATCCAAGTGAGTATGGCCGAGGTGGTGGACACTACAATGAGGAAAAAGGTTTAGCCAAGCGTGGTTTCTATGATATCTATCGATCTTTTCCATATTAAGTGTTCTATTATTTTTGTTTTTGCTTGACCATGTATATTGTTGCCCTATGAAGTCTAGATCAATAATTTTTCCAAATCATATAAACAATCTACAGAGCATTTAGAATTATTCATTGGTCTTCCTCCTAATTCTTGGAGGATTTGGTGATTTCATTTAAGTCTATGCACCCCAACCAAGCTTCTTTAATTTTTGTTGACATATTTTGTAAATTTTCCCATAATGTGTTTCTCGGTTTGTTATTATTTTTGGCATAAACTATTGAAAGGAAGAATCTTGGAGAAGTAAAGCTTACCTCGATAGTGGCATGGATATCTTGTTTAGTCAACATAAATGGTTCGATAGTGATTTTTGGTTCCCCCAAAATAATTCAATTCCTCTCGAGTAGCTTGTTGCAGGAACTTTTATTACCTTATTGTAATGCAGTACTTCCAGCATTCCATTGTGATATTCCATTCTTTTTTATGTTAGTGTCAGCATAGTTGGGCTGTGATACTCCATTAGCACTCTCACATTACTCATAAAATACCCATTGTGCGCACCTCTACAGTTCCATAGTAGGATCTTCATTGATGGGACTCTTGTGTGTTGGAGCTCCCCCTCCCCCTCCCCGCACTAGAGCCATTTCCAAATTTACCGTTTATTATATGCTGATCGTTCTCTCCATGTCCAAGGGTTTATTTCCCTGTATTGTTGGGATGATTAGCATCACATATTTCATTGCGATCTGTAAGTTGAAGTATATTAATCTTGTTGAGTTCTTGAGGGACTTTGATCAGGAATTTCCTTTCTATATTTGGGAGCATGTCCATTTTAAGTGGGTTCTTCAAGTAGAGAGTTTGAACAAAGGGATGGAGACTGCTTTAATTTGTACTTTCTCCCAATGTATGTGGTATTTTAGAGGACGATGGTTTCCTTATTTCCATCTACGGGACTACTTGAGTGTTTCTCATTTGGTTTTCTTGGGACGTACATGTACAGAATTTCTTGCAAGGAAGAGCTTGCAAAGTTTCTCAAATGGCGTATAAGGGAGAGATGTTGCATGTTCAGTTGTATAAAAGCTATTGGAAAGTGTAATATGTGGTAGAACTTTAAGGTTGTCATTTTTTTTGTTAGTTCTAGTTGAGTTGAGGCTAACCTTATCAGACTGCTTGTTAGTCTCTCCTATATAATAATTGGTAGTGGGGTGGGATTGTTTTGATGATGCGAAATATCCAGCATTCCCATATTGAGTTACTTGAACTGCATGGGGGTAGGCTGCTAGCAAGTGAGGGTCTGAGGTCGTGTAGTTCTGGTCGAATGGTGTAACGGGGTTTGTTATTTTTGAAAGGTTGGGTTTCTTGAGCTTTGGCATGATATTTACGATGGCTGAAATTGTGGTTGGAATTGGAAAAGTGGGGGTGCACTACAAAAATATAAGCTTTTACCGACAGACGAAATCCGTCGCTAATCTATGATATTCCGTCGCTAAACAACATTAGCAACGGATTAGCGATGGATTATCTTCTCTTGCAAAACAAGTTCGTCGCTAGTCCGTCCCCATATTTGTTGCTAAATTTTTTCTCGTAAATTATATTTTTTTCAATATGCTGCTAATATAATTCAAATTAAATTTCCAAATAACCCAAAAATAATAGACATATAAAGTAATATTATAGATGGTTTAAAATATATAAAATATCGAAATCTCATATTTTCGATTCGAACATCAAAAACAATATATCAATTGTTCTCAAAAGAACCTACATTCATCAAATATTGTTACTACAGAGTTAGTACTTAAAAAAAAGACGATATAATAAAAAGGGATACGATTTTCACATGAAACCAATTAATCATCAACCTCGTCCTTATTAGAGTAGCTGAAGGAGGCACTAAGGATGTAACTATTGATGGGTTTTCAATGAGAGTACTCCCTTCTTGTGTTGTACCCATAATAAAGGGAAGAAAGTGATTAATAAGTGCAAAATACATTTGCTTTTAAGAACTCATCCATATTTTTTATCGATATTGATCGAGAAATTGAAGGAAGTACAGATGATGAGGCAGAAAGTTTCTTTCAGTAGTAACTTTTTGCTTCAAAAACGAGACTGCAACATTATTCTTCTCTTCTTTTCTCCCCCACTGCTTGATGAAATACTTCACATTAATCAATATCAGCTTGAGACACTGTTTTTTTCTGTAATAATTCTTCATATTTTTCTAGTATTAAATGTAGAGGAAAAAATGAAAGTACTACACATTGGGAATAAAATATATTTTGAAGGAAAATACAAAAAACATGCCTAACATTTAAAACATTAGCATTAGTATAGAAATTGAGGCTTCAAATTTTAATCTATGAAATTTAACAAACTATGAGATCGAATATATTTCAAAGGGATCAAGTGAGCATATTGTGATAGATCATGAGGGCACTAAATTGCTAATCATGACAACAGCTAGACAGTCGACAAAAAATCATCTATAAAGTGAAATATCCTAATAGGAATGTGTTTGCCTTGCCTACTGTCAAGAAATGGATTAGCAGCCCAATTTGGAGAACAAAAATTCATCTAGTGATCATAAACAGATGCATTATCCATAGAGAATGATCAATTTCATAAGATCATACCAACATTTCATCAAAATAAAGAAACAGATGGATGAATAAGAGAACAAATCCGTAAAAGTTCCATTTCATGCATATGAACCATATCATCTCAACTAAGAATACAACTCAATTCATACCTAAAAAAAGTAATATACACTATAGATATCAATAATTTATGTTTTGATCTTTCACTGCTCAATTATTAATTAGTATTCGAAACAAATTGCTTAAAAACTTTCAATTTCACTACAGAATAGAGTTTTCAAAAGCTCTATAGAAGTGGTCCTGTCGTCTGGATTCTATCTAAGACAAGGAAGAAAAATCTGCTTAAACTACCGTGAAAACACCCTTGTCTTTCATTTAGCAAAATCCATCACTTTCTTGTGTTTCTTATCCCTCTTGATCATCATCTTTTAAAGTGATTTAGGAAATTTCTTCATAACTATATGTGAAGCTTCTACAATATAATAATAGAGTTTTTAGCCAAAAACATCCTTACACTATCCGTATCATTTAAGGTAAATCCTTAAATTATGTTTGTTAACAAAACACATCCTTAAAGTGTAAAAAAATGGTAGTTTTCATCCTGTAAAGCTCCGACAAAAAACTAACACCTACCCTTTGGCTGCAATTCACATGAATTTTCTATCGAAAAATCCCCAATTACATAGAAATAATGTCAAGATGAGAATACTAAATAAGAAAGAACACCCCCCTGTATAGAATTGAAGACAAAAATACAAGTTGACGATCAAGTAGGAAAGACAACAATAGAATGTGTATCTTGTTCAGCTAACACATCAAGTTTAATAGAGGAACAAATAGTCTTATTGCAAATATTTTGGTAACTAACAGTTTTAATGGATTCATTTATAAGTAATACATTTATTACACTTTCTAAACTAACTTATTGTTAAAAGTTATACCTTGAATTCTTACAAATAACCATCTCTTGTATTGTTTGAGACACTTTTCCAATTGATTTCATTGGAATCGACATCATTTCTAAAAGACTTAGATATGAAACTCGAGCATGTGTTAAAAGGTTCCAATCTGCATACATTTGAAGACATTATTTGAATAGTTATCATTATATCAAAAGTAATATAGTTATCAGAGAAGAAAACTGGAACCTCTAGCACTGCATAAAAGCGTTGAATTTTTTCTTAGAAAACCCTACTTCCAGTACACCCAAACTTATAATGTCCTTTTTTAAAAAATATTCAACCTTAATTACACAAAACTGGAACCTCACAAAACCCATTTCCCCAAAACTGAAGCCTCAAATACTGCAAATAAATAGGCTTTATTTTGCATAACAACTGTTGTCCTCAAAACAAAATAAAATACTCAACTAAACAATTAGTTGATTGAACTAAAAGGTACTTACTTGTTAATGAAATATTTGATTTAAACATCGAATGAAGATTGAGCTGAAGAGAGAGAAAAAAAGGTTAAAAAGATTGTTCATCGATTGAAGATGGAGATATGAAGAAGAATGTGTTCACTACATTGATTGCAGATGGAGAGGTTAAGAGCAACTTTCTTTAGCTGAGAGTTCCATCGGAGAGGTTGAGAGTTCACTTTCTTCAGATGAGAGCATAAATGTTGAAATGAAATTTTGACCTAGAATATATGACATAAATAAATTTTGCAACGGACTTAGCAACAAGTATCATTCGTGGCTACAAAATAAAGATATTTATGAAGATTAAATTCTAGAGACGAAATTTTCCGTCGCTATATAATATAATTTTATGAAAGATATATTTAAAAATTTAGCGACGGATTTTCCGTCAATAATTTTGTTGCTAAATATAAATTACATTTCTCATGACGAATTTGTTGCTAAATCGTAGGAACTTTTGGCCGCCAAACTTTCGCGCTGATATTTGGTGATGTAAAAAATATTCCATCGCTAATCCGTCACTATATCATAAGTCAAAAAAATATTTTTTATTTTAGCAACAAAATGGTAATGTCATTGTTAATCCGTCGTTATTTAGTGATGGAATATAATTCGTCGCTATAATCTATAGCTAAATGCTATTATTTTAGTAGTGGTGGTGTTTGATGATTGCTGATATTTATCCTTCCCATTGGATGAGAAAGAGAGTTGTTGTTTGATCTTAGCCTTTGATGTTTATATTGGTTGGGGTTGTGGCGTAGGTGGTGCTAAGAATAATTGTTGAACTATGACATGTTCAATGGTAGATTGATGGCTTTTTGAAAGTGATAGTGAGGATGGATTGTGATATGTCAAGTTAAATTTTTTACAGATGGTTTTTGAAGAGTCCATACTATGTGGTACTATTAGATTTTCTTGTACCTTTTCAATGTTGACTCTGCGTGGATCCTTGTAAGTCATTGATGAGGATATAGGAATGGATTTGTGCTGTACGGATTCAAGTGCTATTTTTTCATTGTTAGTATACGGGAATTTGAGTAACTCCTTTCCTATTTTCATTTCAAGTGGATTAGTGTCTTTTTGATTTTGAGGTTATTTATTTTGTTTCGGGTTAGTGGACTGGAGTAGTTTGGGATGAGGTCACCAAAGGTATACTAGTTATCCTTGGAAATGTGTAATCCGGTTGGTAGTTTTTGTTTGCTTTTTCGTTGGGGCTATTGGGAGCGGTTAATTTGCAGCTAATGATTGGATATCTTTTACTTGTGGTGACATTATTTTAGTAGGCGTGGTGAAGTTTTTATTTTCCATGTTTATTGGTTTCGAAACACTAAATGATTACTTAGATACTAGACTTTTGACGTGGCTTTTGTTTTCGGTTGATGGTAACGTATAAGATTTCCTTCCTCAGAGATTGGATCACGATTTTTCAATTCCATTTTGGTTTCTGTTCGAGACAATCTAAGCTGGGATTGGATATCTAGTGGGGCTATTGTATCTTTGGCTTTATTAACCTTATTTTGGTCACTTTGAGGTCATCTAATGCATCTACTTGATCATAAACTCGGCTATTATTTTCAGGTTTCGGTGTCTTATAAGTTGTTTTTTTCTTTCGATTTGGATATATTGGGTTGTCCATTCCTGCATCTCGCAGTTACTTGCTTGGTTGTGTTAGGATCGAATTCACGCTCACACACTAGATGAATGAAGAACACAAGAACTTTCTAGAGAAAGAGATGAGAAATCTAGAGAGAGAGAGAGAGAGAGAAAACCCAATATTTCGTGGTAAAAACCTGTGAGTAAACTTCCACGGCGGTGAGGTATATTTATATTAATAAATTAGAGTATTTTTTGTTACAGGAAATAAATAGGAAAACCTAAAATAGAGAACAAATAGGAAAGCCTAAAATAGAGAACAAATAGGAAAGCCTAAAATAGAGAATAAATAGGAAAACCTAAAATTAATCAGGCTCCACTACCTAACAATTCTCCCACTTGGAGACTGACTCAGTCATCCAAAAAATACATTCTCAAAAAAAAATCTCTTCATCATCAACATCTTTACCGCACCGCAACATCTGTAGCAACAACTACAGAAGACCAACCGAGGTTTTACATAACCTCAGTTTCCCAACATCAACACATTTCGTCAATATGTCTGCCGAGTTCTTTGCACCCTCTATCTTCTCCAAGCACATATCACCATCCTCCACTGCCCTGCGAGTAAAATGGTATCTCCTTCTGATGTGCTTTGTCTTCGAATGATAGACTGGATTTTTCACCGACTGTATGGCACTCTGGCTATCTGAGTAAAGAATCTTCTCGCTCTGCTTCTTGCCCAATTCCTCAAGATAATCTTCCAGCCATATCATATCTTTCCCAACTTCTGCTATTGCCACATACTCAGCTTCAGTAGATGAAAGAGAAACACACTTCTGAAGTCTGGACATCCAACTCACTGCTGTTCCACCTATGGTGTAAATGTACCCTGATGTACTCTTGCTCGAGTCAACATCCCCACTAAGATCAGCATCCACAACCCCCTGTAGAGTCACCTTGCCTTTGCCAAAACAAAGTGAAGTACTGGATGTACCTCTCAGATATCTCAGAACCCACTTCACAGCTTCCCAATGCTCTTTCCCAGGGTTCGCCATGTACCTGCTAACAACTCCCACTGCATGTGCTATATCAGGTCTAGTGCATACCATAGCATACATCAAACTACCAACTGCTGAAGCATATGGAACAACTGTCATGTGATCACGCTCCTCGGCAGTCTTGGGTGACTGCTCCTTTGACAATTTAAAGTGATTTTCCACTGGAGTTGTCCTGGGTTTAGCATTATTAACGCTGAATCTGCTCAGAACCTTCTCAATGTACAACTCCTGAGATAGATTTAAAGTGCCAGCAGATCTACCCCGAGAAATCTTCATCCCCAAAATATGCCTTGCTGGACCCAAATCTTTCATCTCAAACGCTGTAGACAACCTTGTCTTCAGATTGTTCATCTCCCTCATACTAGATCCTGCAATTAACATATCATCCACATACAAGAGTAGAAAGACATATGAATCAGTGTATTTCTTGAAGTAACAACAAGGATCCTTTTCAGCTTTGCAGAATCCACTCTTGGTCATGAAGGAGTCAAACTTCTTGTACCACTGCCTTGGTGCTTGCTTTAGTCCATACAAGCTCCTGGTGAGCTTGCACACCATGTGTTCCTTGCCTGGAACCACAAATCCTTCCGGTTGCTGCATATAGATCTCTTTGTCCAGATCTCTATGTAAAAATGCTGTTTTTACATCCATTTGATCTAGATGCAAATTTTCTGATGCAACAATACTCAACAGAATTCGAATATAGGTTAACCTCACAACAGGAGAGAATATTTCAGCATAATCAATACCTTTCCTCTGTGAATATCCTTTAACCACTAAACGAGCCTTGAACCTTCTTTTTCCATCTGGTTCAGTCTTGATTCTGAACACCCACTTGTTCAGCAAAGCTCTCTTTCCTGCAGGTAACTCAGTCAACACCCATGTGTCATTCTTCTCAAGTGACCTCATGTCATCATCCATGGCTTGCTCCCACTTGATCGAATCCTCCACCTGTAGGGCCTCATCAAAAGACTCTGGTTCCCCCTCATCAGTCAGCAATAGATAGTTTAATGAAGGTTAATACGTATCTGGTGCCCTGATGGATCTGGATGATCTCCTTAACACCTGCTCAGGTGTAACTTGCTCCACTTCAGATTCTTCAGTAGGAGTTGGTTGAGTATCTGCTTCGACATCTCTGGGGTTACTCTTCTCCAACTCAACCTCAACTCCCACTTGCTTTGTAATCTCTAGAACCTTCTGCTCTCTGTCTTTGTACAGGACAGACTCATCAAATGTCATGTCACAATGTCTCAGGACCTTTCTGTTCTTGTCATCCCAAAACCTGTAGCCAAACAAATCAGAACCATATCCTATGAAGTAACACTTCACAGCCTTGGTGTCAAGCTTGTCTCTCTTTTATAGTTCAACATGAACATAAGCAGTGCAACCAAAAGTCCTCAAGTGTGAGTACTTGAGTTCTTTTCCTGTCCATACCTCCTCTGGAATCTTTAACCCTAAAGGAACTGATGGTCCCCTGTTGATCAAGTATGCAGTAGTGCTCACAGCATCCGCCCAAAATGTTTTGGGCAGCCCACAGTGTATCCTCATACTCCTTGCATGCTCATTCAATGTTCTGTTCATCCTCTCAGCAATTCGATTCTGCCTTGCCTTACCAGGAACTGTTCTCATCAATCTGATTCCCTCAGCTGCACAGAATGCCTTGAACTCTGATTTGTCATACTCTCCTCCATTGTCAGACCTTAGGCATTTGGCTTTCAAACCGGTCTGATTCTCAACTTCAGCTTTCCACTTCTTGAAAGTTGCAAACACATCTGACTTATGCTTTAAGAAGTAAACCCATACCTTCCTGCTCAAATCATCAATGAAGGTAACATAGAATCTGGATCCTCCATGTGATGATACTGGAGATTGTCCCCAAACATCTGTATGGACCATTTCCAACCGCACTTTCTTTGGATCTCTAGGAGTCTTTGTGAAGCTTACTCTTTTCTGTTTGCCCATAACACAGCTCTCGCAAAGACCCATATCAAAAGACTTCAGACCCTCTAATGCTCCTTTTGCAACCAGCATCTTCATTCCTTTAGTACTCATGTGTCCAAGTCTGTTATGCCACACACATGAACCGGAAGCACCCTCAGCAACAGCGGCCATGTTTATACACCCTGCAGTGGTGTACAATATTCCAGATTTGGTGCCACGAGCTACTACCATAGCACCTTTCATGATCTTCCACGAACCTTTCCCAAACTCTGCTGCATATCCCGTGCTATCCAACTGACCAACAGAGATCAGATTTTTCTTGATCCCAGGAATATATCTGACATTCTCCAATGTCCACTGGTTTCCCGCGGTGGTCTTTATGCAAACATCCCCCTTTCCTTCAATCTCTAAGGCTTTATTGTCAGCAAGATATACTTTTCCAAAATTTCCATATTTAAAATTTTGGAACAACTCCTTGCTTGGAGATAAATCGAAAGATGCACCAGAATCCAAAATTCATGATTCAACTGGGCTGTTCACACTAAGGATTAGAGCATCCCCAATATCCTCTGCTGAATTTACAAAATTATTGTCATCTCCAAATTTCTGATTCTGTTTCTTCTTTGGCTTTGTACAGTTCATCCGAAAGTGTCCATGTTCTCCACAGTTCCAACAAGTCACGTTTGATCTGTTCAATGATTTTCCTTGATTCTTTGATTTTGATCGACCATGTTGATTTTGGCCTTTCGTCTTACTTATCCCCCTTCGATCAACGTTGAGAGCACTGCCCGATGAATCTCCCACTTCTTGTTTGCAAATACTTTCGCTAAGAACAACATCACGGATTTCATCAAACATCAGTTTCTCAGATCCACGGGAACTGCTAATCGCAGCAACAACAGTATCCCAAGACTCAGACAGAGATGACATCAAAATCAACGCTTTAATTTCATCTTCGAAATTAATATCCACAGAATTGAGTTGACTCACAATCATATTGAACTCGTTTATATGATCAGAAACGGATCCATTCTTAGACATCTGTAAATTGAACAATCTACGCATTAAATATACCTTGTTCATAGCCGATGGTTTTTCATACATGTTTGACAGTGCCTTCAATAGACCGGACGTAGTCTTCTCCTTCACGATGTTGAACGCCACATATCTTGACAAAGTCAACCGGATCAACCCTACAGCCTGGTGATCCTTGAGTTTCCACTTCTCCTCCGTCATGGATTCCGGCTTCACCCCGGTTAACGATTCGTGAAGATCTTTCTGGTACAGATAATCTTCGATCTGCATCATCCAGAAACAGAAATCGGATCCATCAAACTTCTCGAGTCCAAGCTTTAAACTATCCATCTTCAGTGATCATGTTGAATCTCCTTAGCTCTGATATCAGTTGTTAGGATCGAGTTCACGCACACACACTAGATGAATGAAGAACACAAGAACTTTCTAGAGAAAGAGATGAAAAATCTAGAAAGAGAGAGAGAGAGAGAAAACCTAATATTTCGTGGTAAAACCCCGTGATTAAACTTCCACGGCGGTGAGGTTTATTTATATTAATAAATCAGAGTAGTTTTGGTTACAGAGAATAAATAGGAAACCTAAAATAGAGAACAAATAGGAAAGCCTAAAATAGAGAACAAATAGGAAAGCCTAAAATAGAGAATAAATAGGAAAACCTAAAATTAATCAGGCCCCACTACCTAACAGGTTGTGGGGTTGTGATGATTTTTTTTGGTTAGGACTTGTGGAGGTGGACGGAATATCGTTTGGTTTGTTTGGGCATGAGTGGATAAGGCGTCCAACTCATCCACATATAGTGCATAAAGGAGTAGATGGTTCAAAGTGGATTTTTTATAGATGTGTTTTTATTAGTATGTCTTTTGGTACTGATTTTTTTAGAGTTGTTGGGATATATAAGAGGGCATACCTTCCTCTAGAGGTATTTATTGTCGCTGTATCAATCTTAAGAATTGATCCTATTTGGTTTCCTTTTTTCTGGAGGATGTTGAGATCGTAGAATTCATTATGGAGTTCCCGGAGTCTTATAGAAACTGTTGAGAAATTTATTTGAGACGAGGAGGGATTAAATTTTTGTTCCCATTTTCGAATAGATACAAACTGTGAATCTATGAATCAAGGACCCCTATGAAGGACTTTCTCATAGTTTCTGGATTTGTAAGTTTTATAAGGCAGTAGTCTTCACTAAGGTAGATAACGTTTATTTTTCGGTGAGTTGCCAAAGGACTTGCAATCTGTTCTGCAGGTCTGAATAGCCAATTTTTTCCTGATTATAATGATTAGAGACTGCTTCCAAGGCGTACATATATAGTATGTGTTTGTCACTGGTTGTTATTGGTATGAAGTTAGGATGGTTGTGGGGGTTTTCTTGTTCATCGAGGAAGCTTATGTTGTCTAGACCTTGTGTAACATAGTTTATATCTGGTTCCATTAAGTTTGATCTAAGAGACTCTAGAAACATACTTTACGTTTTGATTTGGCAGTTCTTCCTAATCTTTGTACTTCGAAGGATTAAATCTGATTCTTGCTCACTCATGTCATGATCTTCCTTGTCCATTCTTTGTTGTCTCTTGTACTCAGCCTTCTTAGAGAGAACGTAGAAGTGCGTGAACTTTCAATATATTATTGGAAAGTTGAGGTGCGTTCGCCTTTTCCTTTTCTTTGCAATAATAAAATAGAGCTCATAATTGAAGACTCAAATTATTGACAAACCCCAAATATAGTCATCGATTAAGCTGATAGAACGATTTCAAGAAAAATGAGGAGAACTGAAAATGGAGAATAATTATCCTAAACCATAAGCTAACATTACTTGCAAAGTACAATTTTTAAAATTTGAAATTTCAAGCTAATTACAAAATTTGAAAAAAAATAAATCGTAAATATGACCTCCATAATTGCTAATAAAACATGGGAAGAAGAAAGCAAAATGAAATGTTTATAGCTACTTAGCGCTATATTTCAGTAAAAGAGGATTGGCACGATCTACCTTTCTGATAATATAATAAAAATATAATTTTTAACTATAATAAATATTCGCATTAGCAAAGAGTTTTAAAGTCTTTATCTGCATTACTTAATTATCATTGGATTCAATGTCAATATAGGCTTTAAAGACATTTATAAAGAAAACCAATTGACGCTAAAAATATATATTTAGTGGCAATTAAATATTGTCTTTCGTCAATTGCTGCTAAAGATCATTTATATATATATATATATATATATATATATATATATATATATATATATATATATATATATATATATATATATATATATATATATCTCAAAATTTCACTCAAAAATAATTGAACTTTAATCACACAAAATTCCAGGCAATGCATGTTTGAAATTATTCCGAAGTGGATAAACTTGTAAATTGTACGCACTAAGTGTATGACTTAAATAAGGATCCCAAAAATGATATTTGTTCATTTCGACCGCTATTTTTAACCATTTCAAATACACAAAAAAATTTGTTTTTTGCCTATTGCAAAAGTATTAAGAATTTACATAGAAAATATTGGCATATTGAACGTTAGAAGATATTAATTTGCTTATTACTCAAACTTTGCCTATTATCTTAGTTAGAATATATAAACAAAACACAAACCATTAAAATACTCAAATGAACACTATGGTAGTCGAAACACTATTGAAATAGTAATTTATTAGGTTTCTCTTGATACTCTCTAACATCTAATTCTGTTTTTAAACATGTTATTTCCTTAAAATTTACGAATGATCTATTACATGTTGATACCTAAAAAAGAAATTACACAACTTCTCTTCTGCTTGAAAAAATAGAATTCCCAACGTTCAAAAAATCCATACCACCCAACTCTTTACTGACTCGACAATAAGCATTATTCTTTTAACATCATCAATGCAAATTCTACCTAATCGTTTGAAGGAAGAACTTTGTTCAAGTAATTCATCAAGTCATCGTAGGCAAGACAACACATTCTATTACAACAGCCCACAATACTAAGGGAACCGTCGCTATACTCAAATAATAATACTAAGTAAATGTTGTTGTTATTGATTTTCCATGAAAGAAAAGTCTTAATAGAACAAATTACAATAGAAATTTTTCTTAAGCAACATAAATGACCATCTACTATTCAAGAGATGAAAATAGTAGGTATTATGCACTTCCATTGATTCAATTGCTAACCTCTTTATGTGAGATCATATTGACTATATTTAACATACTTAGGTAAAATATACATATATTTATACAATCGGGATTGTACTTATCTATTTATGCAAGAGAAAATATATATCTCATTGGAAACTAGAATACATAATTGTTATTTTACCAGCTTTTTCATTGTATCGGCAAATTAAACAAGAAAACCAAAAAATCAAAGGCGAAGGCCTCTTTATTTTTAGCAGTATCTTCTTCAATCTTCACTTAAATTATGTCTCTAAAATCAGCAAAATCCATCTGGGATTATCTTAAGGCAGAATGCGAAGGGCATGAAAGGATTCGAGGCATTCAGGTGCTAAATCTGATAAGAGATTTCAAAATGCAGAAGGTGAAAGAAACTAAAACCATCAAAGATTACTCTGAAAGGATCGTGAACATAGCAAACAGGGTAAGATTGCTTGGTTCTGTGTTTAATGAATCATGTATTGTTGAAAAGATGTTGGTAATTTTGCCAGAAATATTTGAAGCAACCATAAATACTTTGGAAAATACAAAGGATCTGTCAAAGATCACCTTCGTAGAGTTATTGAATGCTTTGAAGGCACAAGAACAACTAAGAGTCGTGAGAGAAGGAAATACATAGGAAGAATTGTTTTCCAAGCCTCAAGATGAAGGCAAAAACAAAAAGAAGAAAGAACAAGAAGAATGGTGAAGGTATTTCAATAAGTACTACTTAAGGAAAAATTGGACACTCAAAGAAGAGTTATCCTCCTCATAACAATTGTAACAACAAAGTCATCCACCATATAAATGATGGAGAAGGCTTGATGCAAATGTAGTAAATGAAATAAACTTGGGAATGAAGTTGTAATTTGCAAGAACAATAGTCAGCAACAAGAAGCAGAGGCTTAAATTGTTGAGGGTGACAAGGAAGATTAACTCTTTGTTGCTACATGTTTTTCAAGTTGATCATCTAGTGAGTGTTGGCTGATTGATAGTTGATGCACTAATCATATGACAAATGACATGTCTCTCTTCAAGAAATTGAATCCCACAAACATTACTAAAGTCAGAATAGGTAATGGCGACCATCTTCCTATAAGAGAGAAAGAAACCATAGCTATTCCAACTAATTCAGGTACTAAAATAATTTTTGATGTGCTTTATGTATGTGACATATATCAAAACTTGCTTAGTGTTGGTCAATTGATAGAAAAAGGCCACAAGTTAAATTTTGAAGATAATCATTGCTTGATAAAGGATGCTTCAGATCAAGAAATGTTTAAAGTAAGAATGAAAATCAAAAGTTTCTCATTAGATCTATTTGAGGAGGAGCATGTTGTTTTTTCAGCAAAAGAAAGTGTTGCAGAAGTATGGCACAGAGACTCCGACACTATCACTATGAAAGGTTGGTTAAAATGAAAAAAATGAAAATAGTTAAGGACTTGCCCGTTTTAGAAGTACATTCTTTAAATTGTCTTGCGTGTCAATATGGAAAACAAAACAGACTTCCATTTTCAAAGACAACTTGGAGCGCCTCGAACAAATTGCAACTAATTCATGCTGATATAGCACGACCACAAATGACTCCTTCACTAAAAAGTAGTCTTGACTATATAATTTTTGTAGATGATATAACCCGCATGTGCTGGATTTATTTTCTCAAGCCTATGTCAAAGGCTTCTAACATTTCTCGGAAGTTCAGGAATGTATTTGTGGTGCTCAAAGAAGCAGGACATTGTGGCTCAATCCACTGCA
Source organism: Solanum chilense (assembly GCA_032847665.1). NCBI lineage: Eukaryota > Viridiplantae > Streptophyta > Magnoliopsida > Solanales > Solanaceae > Solanum > Solanum chilense. The sequence continues at coordinate 36,223,520 of CM064973.1, read as the reverse complement.
GAGGCGGGATTTATGGCTGTAACAACAGCAATATATTAAGCATTGTGGTTGAGGAAAATTTTTGGTGATCTGCACATGAATTAGACAAAGGGAACTGAAGTATTTGTGGACAATCAATCTGCAAAAGCAATTTCTCATAATCCTGTATTTCATGGGAAAACAAAACACTTCAACATCATGCTTTTCTTCTAGAGGGAAGTGTAAAATAATGGTGACGTGATTCTCCTCTATTGCAAAACTGAAGAGCAGATGGCTGATATCTTAACCAAACCATTATCAAGCAATAAATTTCAACTTCTCATTCCAAATTATTTGTATTGTAGAGTAGTTATTTACTTTTAGTAGTTAAATTCTGTCTTATCCTTATCCTTATCCTTAACATTAGATTTTTAATGTTATTCTTAGGAGTTGATTTACTTGTAATCTCCTATAAATATTCATGTTATAATGAAATAAGTAGTTTTTTCTTTTCATAAATTTTTCTTTGTTCATTTATTAAACTGATGTTCCTACTTGTTAAACAACAAAAGAAGATAAGATTGTTATGTGTTTCCTTCTCTAAAAACTAACAGAAATCAAACAACTTCTCTGCAACTAGAAAAAGAAAAGGGAATTTCAACGTTCAAAATAATCCACACCGCCCTACTCTTTGTTGACTCTGACAACAACCTTATTCCTATAATTCTAAGTAAATCCAATCGTTTCAAGGAAGAACTTTGTCTGAATTCATTTGCAATCACATGTATACAAGAAGTTCAATTAATATTCCTCTAAATTATCCAAGTGAGTGATCTCGTAATATATATGTACAAGAGGGGTCATTCAAATTAGAGGTGTGCATTCAGTTTAGTATTGCACTAATCTGTTTGGATTTTTTATATTTTGGTTTTGTAAATGTGTAACCCAATCCGATCCAAAATAAATTTTGTTTGGTTTGGTTTTTCCTCGATTACATTCACCTTTTTTTGATTTGGTTATTCGGTTATGTCAATAGTTATTAACATAACCAATGTAATAATATTGAATCCCGAAAATATTCTTTCAAAATATCAAAAATAAGAAAAACTTAAAACACAAAACATATAAATATGCCTATTATAGATGTTCAAGTAGAAAATAAAAACATTATCATCATGTAAGGCAATAATCGAAAAGGGAAAAAAGTGGTTAACTCCAACATAATCCTCAACCTATATATATATGTGTGTGTGTGTGTATATATATATATATATATATATATATATATATATATATATATATATATATATATATATATATATATATATATATATATATATATATATATATATATATGTATATATATGTACATATATATATATAAATATATATATGTATATATATATATATGTATTTATATATATATATGTATATATATAGACACACACACACACACAGAGGGGGGGGAGGGGGGGGACATAGACAATTTTTTTCCGGTTTTTTAGGTTTTCGAAACCAAACAAAGTAATTTATTAATCCAAAACCAATTCAAAAAACAAATTGAAATAAAAATTTGATTTGATTATTCGGTTTAATCCAAATAGTGCATACCTCTTCTTCTAATTCCTCCCACACTAACAAATTAGCTTCTCGATTGGAAATAGATAAACTGGGGAAAAAACTACTTTCAAAAAGTCAACCACATAAGCTATTAATATCTCCTAATACAGAGATACAATGTTTTTATAAAACACAACTATGGAGCTTGGAGATGAATTTTCTTCCTTCTTAGTTCTTCTTACTTTTTTTGAGATCTTATTAGGAAATCCTACTTTTTGACAAATTTGGTTCAATTGATGAGGACTCATATATTCACGGTAACTTGTACAAGGCTAGATGTCGTTGTCATTACAATATATTTGAATAAAGAGATTCAATACAATGAATTATGCTCCTTAGATGAACTAATAAACTTAATATAGCGGTCTCATTCTTATATTGTGTTTGACTCAAAAATCAAATATTATGTTGAAGTAGAAGTTAATGAATATTAGTTGTGGGAAAAGGTAGTTGTAGGACTTGATTGAAATGTACAAATTTGCATGAGAAAAAAAAAATGTTTCATAGCACAAGATCTTGCACGAAATAATAAAAAGTTTCATAGTATTTTAATTAGACTCTATTTTTTCACGATTAAAATTTGATAAACCATATATTTAGACATTCTAGGTATTTTATTTCTTTTTGCTTCTTCACTTCTTTTTTACAAAGAGATTGAAGTCTCTTTTATTCAATGATAAATATAATTATCAATTTTTCAGATTTTTCTATGTTTCTGTCTCGTTTTGGTATAATTGTCTCCTCGAATTGTTGAAAATTATATTCACTATTTTAATTTTTCTTGTGGTATTTGTTGATAGCAATTACTACTTTCTTCACTTTGTTGGTTCTTTTTTGTCTTTCATTTTTTTTTACGTCAATTCATTGTGCGAATATCATGGACAAGAATGATATTTCTCTACTTATTGTTGTTGTTCTCAATGTCACTGGTGTTAGGCAATGCATAGCTTTTTGAAAGGGAGAAAGTTATGGAGATATGTCACATGTAATTTAACTTGTCCAAAGAAAATAGAGACTGAAACAAATGAAAAGTTTGTTGATCGTTTTGAAGATTGAGATAGCCAAAATGTTATGATTCGTACAATCATTATTTAAGAGAAATAAAAATCTGGGAATTGTCCCGCCAGTATGGGACAAATGCCGCTAGGGCGGTGGTCCCAGGGAAGGGTAAGTTGGCGCCAGAGCGGGATATGCGAGACATAATTTATATTACGTGAAATCCTATTTCTCCTTCATTTAAAAAATATTTAATTTAGTCGTAAAGCACCTTAGAAACTCTGCAATAATTTATTCTAAGCTTGGAAAAGAGTAAGAGAGATATTTCTTGCGTGAGGAGTACGACGAAGGATGGATTCCCATTCAAGATTGCCATCATGAAACACAAATACAGGAATCAAAGTCAAACTAATGAATTGATTAGTTATAAATTTGTGCTCACTGCGTAATGTATGTAAATAAATGGTAGGATTGAGTGTAGGCCTTCAAACACCAGATGAGTTAACATTAAAACCTAGGACTAAGCATGGTAGAATTAACGTTAGCCTAATATATCTCGAGAAATAATTTTTTGGGACGATTGTGATCCTATGATTTTGTGAGCTATGATCATTCTTGTTTAGTTTATGTTATATGTATCAATGTTAAAGTTGAATTGTTGATTACATTAATTGTAAACGAGAATATAGGAATGACCAATGTCTTGAATCATGAATTGGTTGTATGATTTTGAGTATGTACCATGTACTTGTAATAGTGGTTTGATGAATAAATTGGCTTACATGTTCTAACATAACTAACTTGGATCGATTGCCATGTTTGACATACCTATGGGATTGTTTACCACGTTATGGAATACTTATTGAATTGGGTACCATGTTTCGGTATGCGAACAATTTGGGTTTGGGTCCCTTGAGAGGACCAATGGCTTGACATACTTGTGTATCTTGTAATGAAAAAGTGTGTGTTGTTCGTGAGTTATATTTGATGATTGTCCTACCTGGTTGTAAGTGATTATGATGACCTAATTATATTTGGAGGGCGAGACACGGAGGTAGTGTACAAAGTGTATATATTTCTTGTAAATCCATGTTTGGAGGTAATAAGGGTAGGTGAGGTTTGACTTGTCTAAATAGATTAACTCTAAAGATGAAAAAAAGGGAGGGGGGGGGGGATAGTGGTAAATAGTTAGCGAGCTTTATACAATGTACCATGTGATTAAAGAGGAGTAATATAAAAGATAAAATAAGGGTATGCCATAGGTGGTTAGTCTAAATATGTTTAGTCGTAGTCGTGGTCTCTTCTATGTGTTCGAATTACTAGGCTATGACCGAAACTGGTGAGTGGGTTAAACGAAAAGATGGTTAGTACTAAGAGGTACTAGTGGAATTTCTGAGGTGAACAAGCGAATGGTCTATGATATATTCTTATTGATTGATTTCTTATGTTATGTGGTGGGCATCGGGTTGACAAATGATGCCTACTAGTACATGTGGTTGTACTGATACTACTCTTGCTATGAACTTTGAGATAGTCTAGATGGAGGTTGGTGATGTTTCATTAGGAGAAGACAAAGAAATTTTCCAACAACTTCTACTTTTGTTCCGCATGGTGGGAGTTGTATCTTTTATTATTATTTCGAGTTGTTATACTTAGTAGATCTTGTACATGTTTAGACTTGATCTATGGGAGGTGTTAATAAGTTAAAAGGTTTAACCGAAATTGTGTCTGAGTTCTAATTTATTAAACTATTGCCATTCCATTTATCTCTATTTTCTTTAATTTCCGCATGATGTCACTATTGGGATAAGAGAGTTCTCCTACTTAAGTGGTAATAAGTAAGTGCCGACACGACTTGGTGGGTTGGGTCGTGAAACGAAATCATCAGATCATTACATTGCTTTGAAAAACTTTTGATCCAAGCATTCACCTAAATTGGATAATTTGACACTGCAAAAGAGGTATGAGATCATATCTATCAACGATATACTAATTTTGATCTTTATCATCGCTTACAATTGATAAAAGAGATAACCATCTTCATACAAGAAAAGGGGGAACTTGTCTATGATTTTCTCTCGAAGATGGATTCCATCTAGACTCAATTAATCTTGACTGAACCAGCTCTTAAAATTTTTGATGTGTCTACCAAATATTTAGCTTACTGCAACAATGGCATATTGACTTAATTCTTGATGGCTCGAACTGATGATTGTGAACCAATACGGATAATATACTTAAAGACGCCTTTGCTAACTCTTCAAGATGCCCTTTCTTGCCTAAAATATGAAGTAACTCATTTGAAATTTACGCGTCTAGTGAATAATTCAATTTTTGCAATCACTAACTTATGTTTTCAAATTTTTTCGCAATTATTATCAAACTGGGCATGTCTTACAGGATTGCCCGGTAATTGAATACAACAAATATAAGAAAAAGTGTCATATATCTAGAAATATTCCTCCAATGTGCAGGTATTACAAAAAGGATTACTTGATTGAGAATTTTCCTACTATCTCTCAGAACAAAAATTTGTAACATTCCAAAAAATTTGAAGTTAAGACTCGAACTATTCTTCATTTATGAATAAGATCATATGGGGTGATTAATAAATTATCTGTGTGTGTAAAGGTTAATTCTTTAGTGTGAGAATGATTTTTGAAATCAATTAAGGTCACTAGAAACTCCTAGCACAAAATTGAGTTGTTTCCTTACCGATAAAGTTTTGATGTAAGATTCTTCTTGGGTAAACATCAACGACCATATGTCTTAGATTATATAGAGTTATATGACAGTTAACCTATCAAACTTAAGGTATTTGAGTTTTTTTTCCAAGGCCACAAGTTTTGTGTCAATCCATGTTTTGAGTAAAAAGTTATGAGCATTTTATTAACATAATACAATATAGTGACAAATTAGCCGAGGAGAAAACATTAAAAATGATCATTTTTGTCTTTTTACCTCTAACAAAACTCTAAAATAATTTCTTGATTAATTAAAGACCAAAACCAATAGATTTTCATCTCTTCCCATTCTCTTCTCTCTCAAATCATATGTCAAAATCCTAAGGAAAAATCAATGTAGAAGACTTTCATTCATGATTCTTTCATTCTTTTCAAGATTATTCTTTAAGGTAAGTTTTTATCCAAGAATTTAATTGTTTAAATTAAATTTATTCATATATTATGTTTATGAATCATTTATGAAAATCATAATTCTTGGTTGTACAGATTGCAAGAAACTAATTCAAGAAATAAAGATTTTTAAAAATATTTTTCTCCTTCAAGCTAGGGGTTCAGGGATTTTAATCAGGTTATTCTTCAAGAACCTTGTTCTTCTAGGTAAATAAGACTATCATAGTGTTGGAATAGTTCGTCCCCACACCCTACATAGAGTAATCTAGGAATCTATCCCTAGATTTGAGTATTCTTAAGATGTGTTGTTTTTTAGTTCTTCAGTTTCAGATTCTTTCTTAAATTATATTCCTAATTATTGAATTGTTATATGTTATGCATAAAGATTCTTGAGAAATTTGTAGGTGAGAAGTATCTTGAGTTTTTAGTGCTGAGTTTCCATATTGACATTAAGATCCCTGAGTTGAGTCTTTCATGTCCATAATTCCGCATCAACCCTATGAATTGAGTTATGAATTGAGTGAGCGTGTAAGGAAAATAAGTATCCTCAAAGGTATTAGTTTTTATATTGATAATAAAGAAACTTTGATTTCTAAATGTCTAATAAGTTCAAAGATATTTCAAGAGTAGTTACCTCTTTTAAGAGGATAAATAATTTGAGAAATTATCTCAAACCATTGGAAGAGTATGTTTTAAAATATTGAGCGTGAATATATATTATTTGGAGTAATATAGAGCACCAATACGAAGATGATTTCAGACAACTCACCTTCCTGATGTACCGTGGTTTCACGGTACTTTCAATGCTTTTTCCTTAAGTTCTAAAGCCTTTTTGTATTAGTTTTAATGTATTTTTCTATTTATTTGCAGGAAATATACCCTTAATTAAAACCAAAGAAGAACTATGCTGAAACTGCAAAAGTGACTACCTACGGAGCCATCGACGGTTCGTCGACTCCTTGAAGATTCGTAGGTGGCCACCCTCGTATGAAGGAAAAGAGGCTGAATGAAGATTGGGAAAGTCTGAATAAGTGTGGGGCTAAGGAGGCTCTCGACAGACAGTCATCTCCACAATGGACCATCCTGCACATCCGTCATCTCCAAGACAGACCATCCTGCACACCCGTCATCATCAACAGAAAGTAGCCTCAGTACCCATCTTGAAAAGAATCTAAGGGTCGAACGACGGAGGATCACGATGGTCCTTCGTGGCCTTGACGATCCTTTATCCAGGTCGTCGACTAGGACGTAGTTTTTGGGAAAATTTTCCATAAATAAATTTCCCTCTTTTGTTAGGACTCTATTATTATAAATACTTGTAAGAACCTCATTTTTAAGGTTAGACTGTTGGGGTATTTTTCAACTTTTATTATTCTAGTTGTGAACTTGTGATTTTGAGAAATTATTCTATTTTCCAAAAAATGTTTATTGCAAGCTTATCCATTAATTCAAGTAATTTTTTGGGTTTTCTTCAATCTCATCAAAGTAAGTACATGAATTCTTATCAAACTTATATGAATTGTGTGATTATTGACATGGGTAACTAAATCCATAGCTAGGGTTGTGGAAACCATGGGTAATTAAAAAGGTAAAAACTATCTAAATAACAATTCTACAATAGTGTCATGTATGTATTGATAATTCTTTTATTTAGAAGTCTTATTAACGAGTGCACACGTTAGATTTTGCCTTGTTGCTACTTGTCGGACCAAGGACGTAGATAATAGAAAAGAATTATCAATGTAAATTTAGTATATACTATCTAATAGGCTAGTGTCTATTGGTGCGAAGTAAAAACTAGGCCATACATCGATTATGATGTTTAATATGAGGTAAAGGTAAGGTTTAGTAAAGCATACACATGTAGCTGGACCAAGGTGTGGAGTGATATTACCTATCTGCCGGACCAAGGAATGAGGGATACATAACTTACCACTTTGCATGCAAGATACTTGGAAAGGGTTGTTATAGATAGAATTACCGCGTTATGAACCTGTGGGGAACACTTAAACCCTAGTTACTCTCATTATTTTATAATAATTAAATCTTAAACCTGTCACTTGTTTATTTATAGATAGCTAATTACATTTATTGTTTAAGAACCCTTTGTTTTTTACTTGTTTGCAGAAAGGACTTGACTAAATAGAAGTAATAATAGGTTAAAGTTAAGTATAAATCATTTTCCTCGTGTGATTGACCCAACCTCATAGTTGGGTTCTCTAGTTAATACGACTGCTTATATTTCTCTTCGAGAAGTAAATTTTAGCTTATGAAATTTTGGTGGCACTGCCGGGGAAAGTTTCTATTAGATTAACTTTAAACTTATTAACAAAGTTTAGTTAACATTTTCCTTATTTTACTTTTTTTTTTATTTTTGTCTATTGCAGATCTAACTTCCGTGAATGCCAAGTACGCAAAGTAGAGGAGAACCCATACTCTGAACCGACCCTGAACCGGAGCATATAATGCACAGAATTAGCTGAAATTTAGGTATTTTTGATGATGATATCAACGTGGAAATTCCACCACCGGTTGATGCTCATTATAATTTATTACCTGAAAATTGTAAGGAAGGTGAAATACATATGCAACGTCCCACTACATGCCCTCAAGAGTATTATAGGTGATATAATAATATAACTTACTCTGACGGGCCACTTTTCTTGCCTCCCCTACCACACGACCATACTTTCATGGTAACTAGTAGTCTGATCCACATGCTCACATCGCCAAGGTGAGGTAGTGTGTAAGAGTTGTGTAGGGAGGCCTGATTTGAATATGGACATAATTTGGTTGAGAGTGTTTTCTCTCTCACTGACGGGAGATGCTGATACATGGTTCACTGAGCTCCCCTATAACTCAATCTACATTTGGAATCAGTTAAGGGATGTGTTATTAGCACGTTGCTAACCAGTGTCTAAGAAGCTAAACACAAAGATAGGGTGAATAACTTTGTGGTACTACCGGGAGAATAAGTCAGTAGTTCTTGGGAAAGGTTCACTCCGTTCTTGAGAAGTGTTTCTAATCACCGCATCGATGATGAGTCACTGAAAGAGTACTTCTATCGGGGATAAGATGATAATAATAAAGCAGTACTGGATACTATAGCGGGTGATTTTTATGCGAGTGTCCTTATGCTGAGATTGTTGAGATGTTGGAGAAAATCTCCCAAAATAATAAAGCTTGGAGCACTAGGAAGTCAGATACTGGGTGAAACAGTTATGTAGTGCAATACGCACACAAACCAGCCACATATGAGATTCATGACGAAATGGCTCAAATGAGAACTGAGATTGTTCTGGTGTTGAATCACGTTACTAGGGGTGTAAAAAGGGTAAATGCGGTGAACTACTTGTCTAAACCACCATCGCTGACTGATGAGTATTACTATGAGGAGGACTCTTATGTGGTAACTAAAAGAAGGGGGATTTTCGACCAAACGCCCAAGGCTCCAATCAGGAGAATTGGCGCCAACGTCAAGGAAATCAAGGTTAACACTATGGTAATTACAACCAAGAGGGTCATTATGTCCGAGATGGTTATTACAACCACAACAACAACTTCAATCTGGGTAACTACCGTAAGATAAATGATAGGAGTGGGCCCTATGTTCCATCTCAAAATCGTGAAGTTGCATGGTGGAGGTAGAATGACGCAAATTGAAGATATGTTGCAGAAAATGATGAGGAGGTTTGATGATAGTGATGAGCATAATAAAGAGTTGAGGAGTGACTTAGCGAGTATTGGGCAAGTTGAGTGGCAATGGCCCAATTGTCTTTGACTGTGAAACCACGCCAACTGGCCACTCTTCCTAGCAATACTATCCAAAATCTAAAAATGATGGACATTGTATGGAAGTCACAACATGAGGTTGTATGCAAACAATTGACCTATCAATGCCCTCTGGTGTATAAAATATGATAAGAGGTGATGATAAGGTCGTGGAGGTTATTGGTGAGTTAGAAGACAAACGGGGAAAGAAGTTGAGGTACCCTAAAAGGTGAACCTCATGCCTAGACAACCACCCCCATTCCCACAAAGGTTAGTGAAAAAGACCGAGGATGGTAAATACCGGCATTTTATCACTATGCTTTACAAGCTTTCCATCAATGTCCTCTTGAACAAATGCCCGATTATGCCAAATTCATGAATGATATGATCACTATGAAAAGATCGGTCAGTTTTAAGGATGTTGATAGAATGTAGCATTGTAGTGCTATTGCTACACGATCTCTAGTGCAAAAGAAAGAAGATCCAGGTGCCTTCACTATTCCATGTACAATCGGGTTATTGCACTTTCAGAAAGCATTATGTGATCTTGGGGCAAGGATAAATCTCATGCTTCTTTCTGTTTAGAAGAAATTGGATTTGGGTGACCCAAAGCCCACGACGATGCGGCTATTTATGGCTGATCAGACGGTGAAAAGGCCTATAGGGATACTCCACGATTGTTTTAGTAAAGGTGCAGTCATTCAAATTTCCGACTGATTTTGTGATTCTTGATTGTGAGGTTGATTTTGAGGTGCCTATTATTCTTAGGAGGCCATTCCTTGCTACGGGTAGAGCCTTGGATGATATGGAGAAAGGGCGAATGAAATTTCAGTATAATAATGAAGAAGTGAAATTTCACTTTGTTGGTCCATGAGACAGAGTCACCTCAGAACCAATCGGCGTCTGCCATATCTTACAAGGTAGAAAATTAATCATAGGTACAAATAGAAGAGCGTTTGGATGTAGAAGCACTAGTGGGAGTGATCATAAATTTTTATAGTGATTGTATTAAAGAGTATGGGTCATTGGTCGCGGATCTTGATTGAGGTGATGTTCATTTTAAACCAAAGAATTTGGAGTTAGATATGAAGCATCGAGAGTCTCCACCCCCGAAAAGATCTATAGGGGAGGCTCGAAAAGTAGAACTTAAGGCTCTACCACCTCATCTGAGGTATGTATTGTTGAAAAAGGTGACACTTTGCCGGTAATTATTGCATCAGATTTGAATGTGCATCAAGGTTAGAGTTTGATAGAGGTGTTAAAAAGGTTCAAAAGAGCTATTGGGTACACTATTGCGGACATTATTGGGAACCCTCTCGGGATTTGTTCACATAAAATCCAACTCATGCCGATTATAAGCCAAGTATTGAGCACCAGAGACGTTTAAATCCACCTATACAAGAAGTGGTGAAGAAGGAAATCATTGCGTGTTTGGATGCTGGTGTGGTATATCCTATCGCTGATAGTAGTTGGGTATGCAATGTTAAGTGTGTACCTAAGAAAGGGGAATGACTGTGGTCCCCAATGAAAAAAATGAGCTTGTTCCGATGAGGCCGGTGACTGATAGAGGGTATGTATGGATTACCAAAAATTAACTTCATGGATCGAGAAAGACATTTTTTCCTATGCCCTTCATGGATAAAATGTTTGATACATATATAGGAAAGGGGTGGTACTATTTTCTTGATGGCTATTCGGGTTATAATCAGATTTCTATTGCATCGGAAGATCAAGAGAAAATCACCTTTACATGTCCTTATTGGACCTTTGCATTCAAGAGAAAGTCGTTTGGGTTATGTAATGCACCAACAACATTTCAGAGATGTATGATGTCAATATTCTACGATATGGTAGAGGACACTATTGAGGTGTTTATGGATGATTTTCTAGTGGTTGGTGACTTTTTTGAGTGGCGTTTGAGTCATTTTACCGATTTTGTTAAGAGGTGTGAAGATTTCAAGTTGTGCTAAATTGGGAAAATTGTCACTTCATGGTGAAAGAAGTTTTCTTGGGTCATTGCATTTCAGAGAAGGATATAGAGGTTGATCAAGCTAAAGTTGTGGTGATAGAGCGACTTTCTCCACCCATCTCTGTAAAAGATGTGAGAAGTTTTCTTGGGCATCCGTGTTTTTTTCGGAGGTTCATCAAGGATTTTTCAAAGATTGCACATCTTTTGTGCAAGTTGCCTGAGAAAGAGTGTAAGTTCTATTTTGATGAATACTGTCTTAAGGTATGTTGTGAGTTGAAGGAAAAGTTGTTGTCTGCACCTATCATCATTTCTCCGAATTGGAGCAAGCCTTTTGAGGTGATGTGTGATGCGAGTGGGGTTGCTCTTGGTGTGGTATTTGGAAAAAATAAGGGACAATATCCTTCATCCTATTTATGATGCTAATGAAGCCCTTAATGAAGCCCAAAAGAACTACACCGTGACTGAACAAGAGCTCCTTGCAGTAGTCTTTGCTTTTGAGAAATTTTGCTCCCATTTGCTTGAACGAGGGTCATAGTGCATACTAATCATTCCGCTTTGACATATTCTATGGCAAAAAAGGATGCGAAACTGAGTTTTATTCGTTAGGTATTACTATTGCAAGAATTTGACATTGAGGTGAAACATAGAAATGGGACCGAAAATCAAGTTGTTCATCACTTGTCCAGATTAAAAGATAAAACAATGAGAGAGTTAGGTGACAAGGCTGAAATTGATGATACTTTCCCTGATGAGCATGTACTGGTTGCCTCCCAAAGAAAAAGTTAATGCATGATGTGAAAAAGTTCTTTTGGTATGAGTCATACTTGTATAGTTGTTTTGCTAATAAGGTTATTCGGCGTTGTGTGCAGGAAGTTGAGATGTTGTATGTTTTGGAGGCATGCCATTCTTTGCTTGTAGGTGGGCATCATAGTGATATCTGGATTGCTCACAAGATCTTTCAAAGTGGCTAATATTGGCCAACCATCCACCAAGATTTTCTTGAGTTAGCCAACGCGTGTGATAGATGCCAAAGAGGTGGTGGTATTTCGAGAAAGCAAGAGCTCCCTTTAAATCCCATTCTTGTGATTGAATTGTTTGAGGTGTGGGGCATTGAACTTATGGTCCATTTTGTGAGTTCTCATGGGATGAAGTACATTCTTATGGCAGTCGATGATGTGTCAAAATGGGTAGAAGCTTCATACATGCGAATAATGAAGGGAAGCCTGTCACAATGTTCTTGAAAAAGAACATATTTTCTAGATTTGTCACCCCAAGGGCTTTTATCAGTGATGGGGGATCCCACTTTTGTAACGAGCAGTTTAAGGGATTATTCTAAAAAAAATGGGGTTCGCCATAATGTAGCCACTCCTTACCATCCTCAAACTAGTGGGCAAGATGAGGTGTCAAACAGGAGATTAACTAGACATTGGCAAAAGAGGTGAATGCTAGTAAAATGTTTTGGTCAAGGAGGCTTGATGATGCTCTTTGGGCCTACCGAACAACATACAAGACTCCTATAGGTATGTACCCATACTAAATTGTATATGGGAAAGCTTGTCACTTACCGGTTAAATTAGATCATAAGGCCATTTTGGCAATGAAGAAGTTGATAATTGATTGGAATGAGGCTGCGGAACAGAGGTTAAACGGGTTGAATGATCTTGATGAATTTCTCTTGAAGGCATATGAAAGTTCAGCCCTCTATATAGAAAAGATGAAGAAGTATCATGACCAAAAGATTGAGAAGCGCGATTTTTTGTTGGAGATTTGGTGCTTTTGTTCAATTCTAGGTTGTGCTTGTTTCGGGGAAACTCAAGTCCAAATGGACTGGTCCCTATTTGATCACCCAAATATTCCCTCATGGTGTGGTTGAGTTGGAAAACAAGGAGGGTGTAAGGTTCAAGTTGAACGGGCAGCGAATAAAAATCTATCTACGGCATGCTGAAACGGCGAAGGAAATGATCGAGGTATACCATCTTGATAATGTTTGAGTATTCAAGAGTCCTCCGTCGTGCCACGACGTTAAATCAAGTGCTGATTGAGAGGCAACCCAATATGTATCCTCTAGCCAGCTATAGTTTTTTCATGATTTTCTAGGCATAGTTGCATTTTTTTTTTGCTTTTATTACTTATGTCATGTCTTAATGTTCCTCTATTTTTCTTTAGAAGTGTTTGATAGAGCGTAGAGTAGGGTCCGTGTCCAAAAGGTATCCAGAAAACACAAAAAGATTAGCTCAATGGGTGTTAAATGTGCAAGGACAAATGACCAGACATCTTCAAAAAATTGGTCTGATGCACCCATCGACGGACTGGCGATAGGATCCTTCATGCCTAGGTATGTTCTTTAAATTTTACTAAGTTAGGGAACTATCGACGGAGGGGGTCGACGGACAATCAACCGGCTTACGGTCTGTCTATGGAGAATTGTAGATTCCCTCACCCATCAACCCGACCCGACCCATTCGGCTACATACTAATTTTTTTTAACTTTTCATTTACCCAACCTCTTCACATAACCCCTATAACCGTTTCTCTCTCTATTTCCTCTCATTTTCCCCCACTTCCTCACCCATTCAATCCTCATATTCCCAAACTTCCCCCACTTCCACAAAATTCATTTTCTCCCCAAACTTCAATCTTCTTCAATCTCCCTGCCGATCGGTTTCTGTGGTTGGTGTTACTGTTGTTCAACTACTCGAGTTCATACTCTTATTCCTGTACTACAGTTGTCACGTATGTTGTTCTGATCCGCTAAGATTAACTTTTGTTAATATTCCTGATTACTATGATGTCTAACTGTTTGGGTACTTAATTTTGGACCATGTTGCATGCTAAAACTTCCACAAAAATATCCTAAGTCCCTTAGAACAGAGACACTGAAAGGGATGGGGGTGTATTGTTAAAAAAAATAGTGTGTTTACCTGATTGTGTTCTTGACCTAGGGTTATATGATGTCGAAAATGCATGTTGAAACTAGGAAAATATATGTCCTAAGAATTATGGGATGCTGGGTAAATGTTTAGTAAACTTATGCTTCTAAGAGTACTTCAAATTAGTATGATAGGGTATCAATTTTTTGCTGCAACACTTTGTTCCCCAAGGTCAGTACGAGACCCCGTCGATGGACCGTTTTTGGGGTCCGTCAACACAAACTTCCCAAGTTTACTCTAACTATTTGTCGATGGACCCTTATGAGAAACAATAGTCCCTTTGACGGCCCGTCCTGCACAACCGTTGATGGTGTTATAACCTTTCCTTCTGATTTTTTTATAAAATTAATCTAATGTGTAACGCGACTGACCCTTATGACGGACCGTCGTCCCTTCGAATATCCGTCCTACACAACTGTTGACGGCATCAGAACCTTTGTTTCTGACGTCTTTATAATTTCTTCTATGTGTCCCGCGATGGACCCTGACTATGGACGGTCGTGCCATGGACGTTCCGTCCTACACAATCGTCGACACGATAAGAACCTTTGTTTCTGATGTTTTAAAAGTTTTATCCAACTGTCCCTCGAAAGACCCCCAAGACGGACCATCGTCCCTTGATGGACCGTCGACGGGTCTATCCGGCACTCTGTACTTTTGCACTATCATTCCTTTTCTATGTTTTGCTACTTCCACTTGTACTAACTACTTCTCTCTGCCGGTACGAATAACACCTAAAATTTGCCGCGTCTATTCACGAGGGAATTCCAAGTCAGTATCCCCGTCGAACTATCTTATCAGAGACTCCGATAAAGAGCAAGAACCTGAGTACGTTCCACCACGAACCGGCACTCCTACCTATGCTTACCTCCCCACTAGAGCCACGCAAAAAAGAGTGGCGCCCGGCGTTGTCAATGCTTCCCAGTCTGACGAGGGAGCATATGGCTCTGTGAAAACATAAGGTTCTGAGAAAGCTTCCAACTCTATGGAGGATTCTTGATCGAAGAAGGCTTCTGCTTCTTCCTCGTTTTATAAGGCTAGTGTTGTCGACTCTACTCCAGCACCCCAGAGTGGCGTCCCCGCTTCAGTTGTTGATTAGCCCAACCGGTTGTGTGTCGAGGGGAAATACCAATTCTACGCTGATGCCAAGATTCCTAATGACAAGGGGGCCATGAACCGGACCCTGACACTTGAACGACGGGTTCTCACCAGGAGTCTTCCCAAAATGCGATCCATTCATGAGTTATTCACCCGACATCGGCTGGAGTGAGCCGCTCTAGATGTAGGCCGCTATAGTGGGGGATTCTTTGCCTCGTATGCAGCGACTCTCCAATCTCAGCTGGACAGGCGGGCAACCCCCACGAAGCATGCACCTTTGGAGTACGTTCGATTCCGCAGCAAGAAGGTTGACATTTCCTTGAAGGCCATCCACAGATTTCTCTATGGAGCGGTTGTTGATGCCACCCGGACTCTTCTCACAGCTGAGTTTGACTATTTGCTGAAATTGATCAAAGATGGCTGGTTCAAGTGTGAGCCAGAGATGAGAGAGACCACCAAGCGATGCATTGCACAGTACCTCTCCATAGAAGGCGAGGATGATGATTGGGTGTGGGAGTCCAAGGTGAGTATAAAGAAGGCCAACCTTACCTTCACAGCCAAGCTCGTATGGCTAATTGTTCGACACTACCTTTCCCCCACTGTTGGTGATAATATTGTCACTTGGAATCGTGTGGTGCTGATGGCTGCCATGATTGCAGGGTTTGAGGTGGACTTCTCATGGCTATTACAGGCGGTGATGCACGATAGGGACGTTAAGGCCAATACTACTTACCAATTCCCGTGTATGGTTTTTGCATTGTGCAGGTCTTCGGGATTGCCTGTGTGGCACATTGATGTGATCAAGACCCCGCCTGGCCAGGTTGATATCAGTCTCATTCGGGATGAAGACAATGAGTTGAGGCTCAATAGAGGGCCCCGTTTAAAGGTGCAGCCACTAGGTGAGAACCTGGAAGCAGAGGTAGAGAAGGACCAAGGGGCTAATCCAGCTACACCTAACCATATCGACACCACTCCGATTGAGTCTATCCCGGGTGGTAGCAATGCTCCGAGCTCCTCCAGCTCTATCCTATCTGCTACACTTATCCCGCTTGCTAGGGTCCATAAACTAGAGGCCCAAATGGCCACACTTCTGCATCACCTCCAGCCTTGGAAGAAGAGGTCCATAGTGAAGCAGAAGAGCGTATAGAGAGGAAGACAGCCCCAGCACACTAAACGGAAGATCATGGAGGTCCAACATCGTTTGGACGCATTTAAGCTGTGGGTTCTCGCTCGTCCAGCCCCTACAGTGGATATGACGACTCTCCAGGCTGTTATGGAGAGTCTGAGAGCCGACTTAGACAATATACTAGAGGCTCGGGTACCTGAATTAAAGGCCTGTTCTACAAATCCTGCAGAGGAAACGGTGATGGCTGCCCTATTCCCCATTACAGATGTGCGACCACCTCCACCACGAGAGAGTGACAATAGGCACCGGACTAGATAAGAGGATGAGTCTCAGGCTCGGAAGAAAGATTGCAATAATTTGGAGGCTGCGAGGAGAGCCTCGCTGATTGATGAGGAGGCTCGGCAGTTAAGGGTTATCAAGGTGGCTGCTGGGGCATCTAGTTCCAGAGTTGCAAAGGCTGAAAGGAGCACTACTGATGGTGATGTCATTGATGAGGACACAAATGGTGTCGTTACTTCAGAGGGAGCGGGTTCCAAGAAACCGGACCCGCCAGCTTGTTGATCACCGGCACTTTGTGCCTCAGGTTTGCTACACCAACCATTATGTTTTATATATTTTTATGAATTGGGGAGAATTGCATGTATTATTGTTGGAGGTGGGGTAAATGGAAAGTGAGTGCTAGGGTGAAGTCTGAGTAGCCCAACTCACGATCCTGTCTTGAAGTTTTCTTGCTTTTGTTCTCTTCACCCAAGAGACTAGTTATTTTATTATTGAACCAACATTTTGGTATCTTTTGTACATAGTATAGAATTGTAATCTGAAGCATGATGGCTAAACAAAATGATATCCTAACATTAAGAAAATGCTGCATGACTAGGCATAGTAACTGATGAATGTGTTGCTCTAAGAATGACATAGAGATACACCACTACATGACCGTAAATCTAAAACTCGAACTAGGTTTCTGATAATTTTGTAGAGTAATGAGATGTCAATTGAGTGTGAGAAAAATTTGAATATCCGCCATTGATACTGAGCTCGAACTTGCTTAGTTATTCATGCTAAAAGTAAGCCGTAATAGACAATTAGGAAAGGATCATAGGCTCTTGTTCAATATAGCCAATCTTTATCCTAAATAAATATAAAACTGAATGAAATTAATCCCTTCTTGATCCAAATGATTTGAGCTTAAAAAAGACCTTTGTTTTTAACCCCAACTGATTTTTTTGGGAACAATGTGTTGGCCCTGGTCCCTCCTTGGACATGTGCACCTCAGATTATGCCAAAAGCATAAGTTGAGGGTGTCTTATACTGAATACAACCTTTTCATGGCAGTGACCTAACTTTGGGTATTGTATACCTTGATTCGTGGCAAAGCCAAGAGTTTAGGTCGTCTATTATGAGGAATGCTCCGAAAAGTGGGGTTAAAAGAACAAAGAGAGAGAAAGAACAAAATAAAAGTGACTCAAGAAAATTTGAAAGAAATGTGAAATAAAAAAAATATTTGAAAATGTGAAAATACAAGCAAGAAAAGAATAGAGTCACTTACACAAGAGATGAAAGAAGGGAGAATATCAAGGAGAAAGAATATATTAAAATTAAGAAATACAGCGGAAAAAAATGATAAATAGGTAGGACACTTAGCCGTTATGTCAAGGAGGGCAATAAGACACTAAAATACATCCAAATGTACCCTAACTGACCCTGAGCCTAAGTTGAAATCTAAGGAAGTCCTTTTGTGATCCTAAGAGGTTATTATGGTGAACTTAAAGTAGTGAAAATAAGGGAAAGCCTATCGCAATTAGTATAAATAAGGTATGAGGTTGTTCTGAGAGCAAGTGTTGAAAAATAATCCTTATACACAAACTGAAATCACTGTGTAAAAATGATAATATAGTTTTGAAGTTAGGACATTAGTTGCAATACCAGAAAATTGGTGCCTTGGTGAGAGATCACAAAAGGATAGGTGTCGGTGTGTGGTGAGTCTGTGTCATAGTCTGATCCGCATGATCAAGACTAATAGTTCTAGCATGTAATAAAAATAATGAAAATAATTGGGATCGATATCCAGATGATTACAAAAGATAAAATAAGGATACTCATGTACAAAGATTTTGTGGTGAGTCATAGTGCGTCCTTTGAGGACAAATAACGAATTTAAGTAGAGGGTGTTGATGTACCGTGGTTTCACGATACTTTCAATGCTTTGTTCTTAAGTTCTGTTTGTGTCTAAAACCTTTTTGTATTAGCTTTAATGTATTTTTTTCTTTTTTTGCAGGAAATCTTCCCAGAATGAAAATGCGGAAGAATTGTGCTGAAACTGCAAAAGTGACTACCTGTGGAGCCATCGACGGTCTGTTGGAACCTCGACGGTCCGTCGACCCCTTGACGGTCCGTAGGTGGCCACCTTCCTATGAAGGAATAGAGGCAAAATGAAGATTGGGGAATTCTTACTAAGTGTGGGGCTACAGAGACTCTCGACGGACCGTCATCTCCACGACGGACCGTCCTGCACATTTGTCATCATCAACAGATGCTAGCCTCAGTACCCATTTATAAAAGAAGCTAAGTGTGGAACAACGGAGGATAACAATGGTCCGTCGTGGCCTCGACGGTCTGTTATCCAGGTCGTTGACTTAGACGCGGTTTTTGGGCAGATTTTCGTCAAATAGATTTCCCTCTTTTGTTAGTACTCTATTTTTATAAATACTTGTAAAAACATGGTTTTTGGGTTAAACTCTTGGGTATTTTTAAGATTTTATCGTTCTACTTGTGAACTTGTGATTTTTTGAAATTATTCTATTTTTTTAAAATTGTTTATTGCAAGCTTATCAATTAATTCAAGTAATTTTCTGGGTTTTTTTCAATCTCATCAATGTAAGTACATGAATTCTAAAATAAGAATTCTAGAATAGTGTCTTGCATGTATTGATAATTCTTTCGTTTAGAAGTGTTTTTAAGGAGTGCACGTGTTAGAACTCTCCTTGTTGCTACTTGCCGGACCAAGGAGGTAGATAATAAGAAAAGAATTATAAACGTAGATTTACTATATACTATCTAATAGGCTAGTGTCGATTGGTGCGAAGTAAAAACTAAGACATGCATCGATTCGGATGCTTAATATTAGGTAAAGGTAAGGTTTAGTAAAGCATACACACGTAGCCGGACAAAGGTGCAGAGTGAAATTTCCTAGTTGCCGGACCAAGGAATTAGGGATACATAAATTACCACATTGCATGCAAGATACTAGGAAATGAATGTTATAGCTATAATTACCGCGTTATGAACTTGTGGGGAACACTTAAGTCCTAGTTACTCTTATTACTTGATAAAAATCAGATCTTTAAAAATGTCACTTGTTTATTTCGAACTAGCTAATTACATTTATTGCTTTAAAACCCCATGTTTGTCACTTGTTCGCGAAAAGGACTTGACAAAATAGAAGTAATAATAGGTTTAAGTTAAGTCTAAATCATTTTCCTTGTGGGATCGACCCCAACCTCATAGTTGGGTTCTTTACTTGACACGACCGCTTATACTTCTTTTTGAGAAGTAAATTTGAGCGTATCAATTCCTCATAAACCATGTATCCCAACATGGGTACATGATCATACTTTGTAGATGAAGCTTAAGTGACACCGGGCAGCGATACGTGGATCAACTTAGTTGAGGTGTAGCTATAACCCGATAAGGTATAGGAAAGTTCTACCATCGTGGTCGAGACGTTGTATCATCATGTAGTTTATAGTAATGGTTTTCTGTTAGAAAATATCCCAATAGTATAAGTTTTATACCACTTATTATGTTCAATTCACATATGAGAATATATTTTTTAAAGCATTTAATGATTTTACTCCTTTATTTATTTACATTCAGTTGAGTTTATATCTATATCTATTGTAATCTTTTCATTTAGTTATTTTTTATTCATCCATATTTTACTCCTTTATTTTTTAAATTGATATAACTTAAACGAGATTAACTAATCCATTTTCTTCTACCTAGTTTTCGTTTTGTGTACTAAATATTGAGTCCAAATAAGTTTTTATCAATAAAATTCATGGTTTAACATGAAAAAAAAAGTCTATTTTTTCCTGTTTCACGTCCCTTAAGAAATTAGATAAGCTTACCATTACTGTCACGCTCCGAGCCTACACCCAGGGCATGACTGGCACTTGCAAACCATTGCTTGCCCCATGTAACCCTTGACCTGACTTACTTACTCAGTATAATAGTTAAAGATAAGAAACATAACTCATGCAGTATCTTAAGAAATAATAACTTAGCCAAAATGGCAACTCAAATCTTAAACTTATACAACTCAAATGAATAAGACAAAAGAACTATAACTATATGTCTATGAAGCATCTAAAACAAGAAGGATGTCGCTATAAGACCCCTGGTCATCTTAACAATGATATACTAAAAGCAAAGTTAAAGGAGTCCTCTAGAATGCTAGGAGTCTCACAAACTGACTATGAGTGATCAACTGGATCAACAAGGTGTTGGATGACGATCGTGTTACCTGCATCAGCATCATAAAATGATGAAGGCCAATCTGAATCAGTACATTGAATGTACGAGCATGCGAGTTGAAATTCTAAACATAACATAGGCTTGAAAATAGTTTGAAAAGAACAATTACCTTGGCTTTAATCAACTCATGATCAACTTAACTAAATATAAAGCAATAAAACACATGCAATATATACATATACAAAGCTTTTAAAATAGTAGAAAACAACTTAATTCGTTAAGGAAATGCAATAGCAAACTCAAATTTACTTTTGGAATAAAGTAATATAGTTTCTGTGGGAGTTTCTTTAATCGATAACGAACATTATGAGCCTATGTGGTGATACAACGTATTGCCCACGTTGCCAGAAAAGTCCTGCAATTCGCCATCATATAGAACAACATAACTAAGTGGATCCACTAGTATCTGCTAAAAATCAATAAAAGAATCATCTAAAAAGTATGATCCATTACTATCCATGATTACTACATGGTTTCTTGAGACTTGAGTTAATATGAACTTTCATCCCCATACTAGTGCTCAATACTACTTTCAAAATATAATTAGCTCATATGTTTTAAAATTAACTTATTTCTTTGGTTTGAGATAATTAATCAAAACATAGCTTTAAATCTCTCTTGGAAATCAGTTTTCTCTTTTTTCTTGTTCAAATGTTAAAACATTTTATACTATCGTGAATACATAGTCCCCATATACTTTTGAAGAAATGAACTTCAGTCTTTACTCTTTACTCAACTTGACTTTTATTCTAAAAACAAAGTTAAAAACATTTGCAAAAGAATTCTTGAAGGACTCCTAGAACTTCCTAGACTTGACTCTTAATTTTCCTTGAATTTTAATTTATGGATTCAAGGTTATGATTAAAATTTATGGATGATTTTTAGGTGTTTATATGTGATTTAGAGTAGTTAGAGTCAAGCAAAAGTGTAAGCACACTTTAGAAAGACTTAAACGGGCTAAACAACAAATAAATTGGAGTAAAAAACGATGATCCAAGCAAGTCTATGGCGCGCCGCGCTAGCACCAAATGAATGGAGCTCCTTTTTGGTGCATTGCAGGCATGCCACTCTAGCCTCTCTGGAGCTATGGAGGTGCGGTGCGCTACACCCTCCCTGGTGTGTCTGACGCATATTTTAACTCGGGTTTTCATCCTAAATCATTTAAATAAAATCCTTTTTTCAAATTTTCTTTGATTCAAATACCCAAAACATGTACACTAGAATATAACTCGAAATAACTCTTAACATCGCTAAAATGATTCAAGAAAACCCATCAATCAGATGTAAGTTCAAGAATGAAAGCAAATGAAGAACACAACTCAAGAACATCAAATTATAACTCTTTTAGGACGAAAATGGCTGAATGAAACATGTTTGACGTGTGGGTGAATGGACTTAACATTATGTGATCTCATGTACCTCGTAGGGATCACCCCTTGCCAAAATTCACTAGCAAAAACCTTACGAATGATGATCTTTGGCTATTTTATCCTCTTCTCTCCTATTGTATTCTTTCTCCAAGAACCGTAACTCTAATTTTCATAAGTTTAAATTGTAACATATCATCTTAGACACCAAATAATTACCAAAACACCCTTCAAATATCCGGATTAGACATTTCCTTATTTTAAAAACACAACTTCAAATGGGCAAAGATCACCCATAAGAACTTTAAATCGTGCAAACCGGCGGTGTTGGAAATATTATTCAAAGATCTTTCTTACGATATATGGAACCACACCTAACTCATCCTGAACTAGGATTTATGGTCGTTTGAAGTTGATCAAACATAACAAATTTTCATTTTTTTATATTCTTTCCAAAAAGGACTATTTTCAATTCTTTAACTTCTTCCTATTTAGTTCAATTTGCAAGATATTACAATTGTACTCTTATTTAGTAAATTCTTGAAATCAAGTTTTTGATAAATGAACATAAATTAATTTATTTTGATTGATTAAATTGTTCAATAAACATGTATTAATAACCATTTAGTTATCGTATGTTGATTAAGTTCATACTTTAAAGGCTAATAACTCTCAAGGATATTTAGGAAGAACACAGAATCATTTATATATTGATTTTGTGATACACATATTAATGACCATCTATTTTTAATGATGGCATATAAATGGAAATGGAGGGGGGAATATTATGAATATGATTTTGATGTACATTACTCCCCCCCCCCCCTTTTTAAATTAATTGAATTGTCGAGCTGTTTCTCACCCTTTAAGAAAAGAAGATTAAGACACAAATTAGGATAACTTTCTCTTTTACCTTTATTAATTAATTTATGATCAAAATTAATAAATATTAATTAATTACTCATTTCAATACTAACTAATCAAGGGTAAAATTGAAAGAACATTTAAAAATAGTCTTGAAAACTGAACAGTTAAGTTAATTTGAAAAATAAAAAATGTCTGAACAATTCAATTAATTTGAAATGGAGAAAGTAGTGTAAGTACATTTATGATTTCATGTATAAAACACTGTGAGCATTGAAGAAAGTTATCTTACCTTCACGCTATATATTACCACTTTTGTTTTCTTCAAATTTGGACAGGGAATTGCACTAACCGTTAAGTAGAATGTGAAAATTCAGCTAACCTGCCAACAAAGTTATTAATTGTTCACAGTTTGATTAATGATACGAATCTTCTAACTAATTAGTTGTGTCTATGTAGGGTAATGCTATATAGCCAGAAAATTTGGTTGGAACTTGTCAGAAATTTAAAAAGTCTAAAATATCTTTTTTATTTTTAAATAAACTGATTTTTTTTTAATTAAAATGAATTAAAGTTAAAAGAGTAATTTTTTTTTAAAAAAATGAAATAAAATAGTTTGATCAAACTTTGTCCTGAAAAATAAAATAACATATTTTACACTATGTTATTCATTTTCTTTATGAATGAGAAAGTTCATACACAACTCTATACCTACCAATAATAGGGGCATAAATTATTATTGAATGAGAGAGTTCATACACAATTGTATACCTACCAATAATAATGGCATAAATTAGTAATGCATTAAGTCAAATCTTAAAACATAACTATGCATTAAATAATACAACATTTGACTATTTGGTAGCATTTAGATCCACTCCATCATATATAAGTAAGCTTATATTAATCTGTCCCTTTTATTGGTAGATTTTTCTTTCTCCTACTGCATCCTTTATCAGGTATTATTCCATCTCTAAGTTCTTAAATTGATATAACTTATGAGTGCTTAATTAATCCAATTTTATTTTACCTAGTTATAGTTTTGTCCATGTAAATGTTGTATGCAACTATGTTTTTACCAATAAACTTTATGATTCTAATTAAAACTATAAATTCAACCAAATATTATGAATGTGGTTTTGATGTACATAAATATAGTACATTTATGAATGACTTGTTTGAAAAACTATGGCACTGAGAAAAACTTGTGTTTTAATTTCTTATATGACATTAAATAATAACAAATGGATATCAGTATCACGCATAATATAAAAGTAATTAGTTTTACTATGTTGAACCAGTCAAAGAAGTGTTTTGTATGTCTTTGTTGATACAAATTAGGGTTAGGGGAATTGAATCCTCTATCCAACAATACTTGTCTACTATTGACTTTGCATATTTTTTAAGAAACAATGAATAAAATGGTAATTTTACTCTATAACCCTATGAATAAAATAGATACAGGGTCTAGAAATATGTAATAAGAAAATGAATATAACTGATGAAACATATCATTCAACTTTAAGGGAAAAAAGTACATTTATTTTATTCATTAATATATAGTTGTTTTCAATAATATCATTTATGTTTCTGACCCATTATTTCTTAACAATTAGTTTTTTTTGTTATGGCACACTATTTTTTCAACTGGACCTCTTATTAGAGTTCCACATCACCAAAATTAAATTGGTCCATTAATTTTAATATGTCAATGAACAGTGAGAGAATGTTCATCTATGGTATCTATTGATAGTTGAGTGTAACCGTTAAATTCGGAATTAAAATCTAATCCATTAACACTAATACCTACCTCACCCTAACCTATTTCCCTTTTATTTCTCCTGCAATCCCTTAGATCCAAAATTTCTGCAATTTTAACAATTGAAAAATTCTTGCTTACAGGCCCCAATCATTCAATTTTTGTTGACACAATGTTCCATCACTCTTCTAAAGTGGAACTATATTTTACTTTATTACAAATTACTTAACACGCTTGAGCTTTTTTCTCTTCTCACACGAGGTTTATGGATTTTAATTGCAATTACACTTGAGGGTTCTTGCACTCAAGTGTATTATCTTCATAATTTCCCTTAATTGTATTATCTTCTCTTTTGATTTTGAGCTTCTTATTCCTACCATTTCTTACACAGTTCAGCATCCATTTCTTGTTTTTCTTGTATTTTGTAATTGATTCTTTTAACCCGCATTTTACATCCATAATGTATAATGACGAATTAATATATTATTTTTTTTATCAATTGATCAATCTATGGATATGAGAGATAAATAAAAGGGAAATATGGTAGGATGGGTCAAGTGTGGTATTAATGGATCAAATTTTAATTTATGTATATCTAACACTAGTCTTTCCCTTTCCTAAAAGTTGTGACATTTACGAAACGTTGTGAATTTTTTGAAAAGTTTTGACTTTAATGAAAGTTGCAAATTTTATGAAAAATTGTGACTTTTATGAAAATATGTGACTTTAATGAAAATTTCACGACCCGCGTCTACCTGGACGTGGACGACACTCAAGAACCATTGTTGGTCCCTAAGCTGTAAGACCCCAAAAAATGACTTAGGTAAGCCTAGAGACTAAAATGGTTGTCATGATGCTCTAAAGTCCTAAAATGTTTTATAATGAGGGTTTGAGGTAATGCCTAAGAGCTTAGGTGCATTGGAAGTCAAACGTCAAGGGAAGACCAAGACGTTCGACGACTAAGTGACATATGTGCCTCATATGGGTTTTATGTGTTTATATATTATTCATGAGGTTATAAGTTCCTTAAATGAGTTATTATATCATATATAGGTAGTCTATCAAGTTTTATTAAGTTTGGAGGTCAAACGTCCAAAAATGTCGAGGACGTTAGAAAGGCTTGTCTTGAAATGACCTTGTGTGTCAATGTATGTTTCGTTTAGTTTTACGTGTTTGTTTTGAATGAAACTCGTATGGTAGGTCCTAAAATCATATAGGAACATATTTGGGGTGGAAAATTTTGGGTAAGACTCCATGTAGAACCCACAAGAGGCCCTAAAGGAGGACCCACTAACATTGGAGCTCAACACTGCTAGGCAGTGGCAATCGACGACCCAAAATACGTCTAGTCGATCAGGCAATGTCCAGTCGATGGTCACGTTGAAAGCTCCACTTGTCCTTCAGGTTGGGGAGTTTCAGGTGCAACCCATGAGACCCGAATGACGGAGCGTGGGTGAGACCACAGTCCCATGGTATGGGCGTTGATGGGGCAGCCTAGTTTCCAGCAAACTTTTTGTTAAGTTGAGGGGTGAAGTTGTAAATTCATCCCAAGCCCCTATAAGTATTTGTACTATTTTTTTACTATTTATCGGTTTTTAAGAGTATATCAGTCATTAAACTCTCATTATAACCCTAACACCTAAATCAAAACATATTCCCTCCAAAAGATTCACCAAAAACCTCCATGTGAGTTCAAAGTGAAGATGGAGATTGAAGATGGGTCTTCAATGGAGTTTCTTCTTCAATTAGATTTGTATTCTTCAAATGAGGTATGGGAGTTCTTCATCTAAGGTTTGCTATCAACTTAGATACAATTTTAAAGATGATTTCAAAGATTTCAAAGAGATGAAAAAATCCAATTTCTACTCTAGGTGTTCGGTTCTTACATAAATCGTTTCCAAATGTTTATATATAATGAAATTGATTTATACTTGATGTTTCCTAATGAAATTCTCCATGAACCCTTGACCTTCACAAATCTATCAATTTGACTAAAATATTTGTTAAGTGATCTTGCTTTGATATTGATGAATTCATGTGAAGATTGTTATGGGCTTTTCATTCATGTATAGGTTATGGTTAATTCATTTATAGGTTGTTTCAGTTTTATCAATTGAGTATTGAATATTCTTCGATCTATTGAATTTTAGACTTGTTGAATTGATATTTACTTAAGGTTTATGATATCTAATGTAATATTCTATGGGCTACCTAATGATGCATTAGTTATATTCAATTGATAGCTAAGATATATTAGATTGATAAGTAAGTAATGAATTGACCTAGTTTCATTGATTATTGATACAATTATATTAAATTATTGGTTATGGACTTGGGTAAGGGCTTTATGATATCGAATTGGATGTTTTAGCATTGTAATTAAAAAAATGGTAAGATAGAGTGGGGTATGCTTCCCTAATTCCTTTTATTTTATGTTAATTAGACTTTTATTAAGTTGTTATTTGTATGGTCCACTTATGGTAACGGTGCTATGTGAATTAAGGTGGCCTTGTCGGCGTTACTTTGCAATATGATGATCATGGTCTTGCCAGCACTACTTGAAGTACTATGATATTTTGTATTGTCGTTTAATGTGAAGTATGAGTATATCTATCTATTTGTGAAGCAGTGTGAAAGTTTATGTTCTTTTTATGTATGTTAGGAAATCATTTAATCAATGACTATGTTCTTTTATATGTAGTCTTAGGGTTGATTCATGGTTGTTCTTGCTTGACTATATGTGTCTATAATAGTTATATTGATGATGATATGGTAGTGTATAGGATGACTTAAAGATGATAATAGTTATTCTTATGTGCTTGTAATGATTAGCAATATGTGTTAAGGTGAAGTAAGTGGTGTCTTATCTTGGTTAACTTGTGTCCATCCCTTACTTGATGAATGTATGAATATGAATATGTGATGTCTTTACTTAGGATGCTATATTCTTTTAGTCTTGAATGTAAGAAAGATATGTGACCTTGGATGATGTTAAGAGGGTCTTTTATGTGAACCTTGAACCTAGTGGAAGTTAATGTATATTGAAGTCGAAAGCGGTAATGGTATCTTTCAAGTTAAGGAATCATGCAATTAAGGTTTAGTGGCTGGAAGGACGTCATATCAAACCCTAGGGAAGTCATAATGAGCGTCTTGTCGCCATTGTGAGGTATCCCTAGTGGACATTTCTTTGGTAGGGCAAATGTGATTGAATTAAGAACTTGTATGTAACCCTCTTATGTTAACCTTTAATGTGAATTACTCTATGAGAACGAAGTCTAGATTACAAAGCATGCCCTTCATATTCCTTAATCATGTGCCTACATGGGGTGTGTCCTAGTTCAACCCTTGGCAAGTACAACACCCTCATCGTAGTATGTTAGAAATTTGGATTCCATGAGTTTCTAACATGGTCTATGTTGGTTATTGCCTATTCTCATCATATGTGATACCTAGTAGCATTAGAGAAATTCTATGAAGTTTAGGTGGTGGTATGGAACACTATATAAACATTGCACAATAGGTTTTGAAGGTGTTAGTTGGAGTCCCTAGGTCATATCTAAAACCATTACTTCAATGTCCTTTATATGATGAATGTCTCTTAATGCTAATAAATATAATGACTAAAGTTAAGAGAGTATGTTAAACGAAGTAGTACTTATCTAGAGTAGTTAAGGGTTGTATGGTGTGAAGGGGGCATAGGAATGGTCACTTCCTATCTTCACTAGATAAGTCTTAAGAATGACTATAGTTAGGGAAATTGGTTTATTCTGTAAAACATGATCTAAGTCTTAGGTAGTCTTAAGGATTACTTAGGTAATCTTAAAAAGGTTACTTAGATGTTATCTTCTTGATTTACTTATGTAAGTCTTTTGATAGCCTTTGGAAAGTGAATGTCATATTATCTATACGTTAATGTTTTAGTGAGAATGATTCTACCTTAGGAAGTCTATAGGATCTGGTAAGTGTATGTGTAAGGGATTGTATGAGTTTTCGCTTTACGACTCACTTAAGTGAGACTTAGAATCACCTTTGGTAGGATAATCTTACCTTGATATTTATGATGCTTTATAAGTGTGTATGTAACCTATTACAAGTAACCTTGAGGATTGTGCAGGCACATCTAGAGAGGGTGTATGGGCGGTCTCTCTTTGTGTGACATAAGTGAATATTAGGATTGCTTTGAGTGATAAGAATACATGCTAAAGGGTGTCTAAAAAGAAGTGAAGGAACTTCACTATAATAGTGAATTGACTTGACTATACAGTGAAGTGAATTCGCTGTAAAGTTTCTACAAATTTGATTATTGACTTAAGTGAGTTCTTATGCATTTCTAAGTTGCTAAAGAGGATGGATAGGTTTATAAGGCTTGAAGATGAAGTAACGGTGAGTGATCATTGATTCGAGGACAATATCCACATGTCCCTTATGTCATAGACTTTATTTTATTGTCTTGTATGGGATTAGTTACTAATTGTTGTATACTTTAAAGTTTAGATGGTTCACGTTGATGTTGTAAAGATTTAATGTTTTAACTGAAAGTATTCCACTTGTGTAATGTTTATAAAAGAGTTCTTCGTGTGTGAAGAAAGTTTAAATTCATACCTATTTTAGTATGTTTATTATGCAATGAATGATACAAGAGGCTTAGATGAGTCTTCTTTAAGTCTCATTTGCCGTGTGACGACACAAGGATGCTCTAACTTATATAGTTTACTTGCGGTTCATGACAAAGATGGTATCAGAGTATATGATTTAGGGAGTGTCTTAGTTGTCTTATGAACAACTTCTAATCGAGTCTTGTTTGAATGCGAAGTGTGCCATATTATAAATAGGAGGCTATTGGGTGATAGGAAAGTTTCACTTCTTCATTCATCTAAACGTGCCTAAAATCTTTGTATTTGGTCTATTTCCCTTGTTTCCTTTATGTGTTGGTCCCTTGAGGGCGACTTTATAAAATTAGTGATGAGGTAGAGAAAATATGAAATGTGACTTATGAGATGAGGTGTCATAGACGTTGGTTTTGACCTTAGATTGGTTGGGTAACCTTTTGAAGGGTAGTTAAGTTTGAAAAAATGGTATGGTATAGTGTTAAAATGTGAAGGAGTTGTTGTTAAGATAGTTTGAGGTTGGTTAAGATCCCAACCATAGGAAGGGAGGTGATGAGATTTGAAAGAGTAAAAGGGTGAGTTCTCCTAGTAAGGGAGATATAATGGTTAGATGATGAGACTTTTGAGAGTCCTCAGTCATTATGAGGTAGACTTTTGTAAGAGAGTGTGATTAAGATTTATGGTGCCTTGATGGAGTTCCATATAAGAAATGTTATGTTGACCATAGAATGGGTTTCTCCTAAGTGGGGGAGTATGGTTAAGAGTATTGATGTTGGGAGTGAGGTACCCTTTACTTTTGTTTATGTGTTTATTCAAGCCTAAAACAGAGAGTTCTTAGTAACTTGAATTTGTTGGAGTCTTTTGTGGAAGATAGTTCCACACATTATCCCTATGATATGCATGTTGATTGAAGTTTTGTTAAATGAGAAAATGAGTTTTCATGTATACTATCTTCCTCATGATTCATGTGCATCTAATGTAAGTTGTTGATTGTTTCATATAGTTGAAGGTTGAGCATGCCTAAGTTGTTATATGAGAAATATTTTTTGAGTATTTGTAAGGAATTTCTTAAGTGTTGCATTGTTAGATTATGAAGCCATGATTATGTTGTAGATATGTTTATATGATGTTAACCATATTAGCTTGTTTGTATCATGAATTGCCTAAAAGTTGCATTTTTGAAAATGTTGCTAAATTCACTGTAATGCACTTTCTATTTGTTGTAAAATTTATGAGAATTTGAATAATTTATTCTTTGGTCAAAATCTATTGTAGTGTGGTTAGAAATGATGTATATGAGTATGATATTGAATTTAAAATTTTTTTTTTTTGGTATTTGGAATGAAGCATCTGAGTTTTGTAGCATGATGAGTTATAAAATACCGTCTAGTTTCTTAATGTGTTTTGAACCTTTTGACTATGTGAAATTGCTATTTTCTTCTTCGTTATGTGTTATATGCTATGGTCATTAGTTGCTAAATTGCGTCTATATTCTTGGAAGTGTTTGGAGAGTGGCAATTGTACATCGAGGTCGAATGTTGTCCAAGTGGTGGAGAGTGGAAGACCCCGAAAATGACTTAGGTAAAGATAGAGTTTAAAATAGTAGTAATGATGGTATAACGTCCTGCAATGGTTTATAATGTGTGTTTGAGGCAATGTCTAAGAGTTTAGGTGAATTGGAAATCAAACATCAAGGGACGACAAAGACATTTGACAACTAAGTGATCGATGGGCCTCATATGGGTTTTATATTTTTATGTGTGATTCATGAGGTTATAGGGTCCTTAAATGAATTATTATAGCATGTATAGGTAGTGTGTCAAGTTTCGTGAAGTTTGGAGGCCAAACGTCCAAGAACGTCAATGACGTTTGAAAGGCTTGTCTTGAAACAACCTTGTGTGTCTATGTATGTTTTGTCGAGTTTTACGTTTTCGTTTTTGACAAAACTCGTTTGGTAGGTCCTAAAATCGTATACAAACACATTTGGGGTGTAAACGTCTAGGTACGACTCCATGTAGGATCCATAAGGTTCTCTAAAGGAGGACCCCAAATTGGAGGTCAACACTGCCAGGCAGTATAAATTGACGACCCAAACGACGTCCAGTCGATCAGGCAACGGCCTGCCGAATGGTCACATCGATGGATCCAGTTGTCCTGAAGGTTGGTGAGTTTAAGGTGCAACTGACGAGACCCCAACAATTGGGCGTGAGTGAAATCACGGTCCGTTAGTATGGGTGTCGATGGGGCAGCTTGGTTTCATGCGAGCTTTCTGTTAAGTTGAGGGGTAAAGTTTTAAATTCAGCCCAAGCCCCTATAAGTCTTTGGACGGTTTTTTGAGTGTTATGGGTATTTTTAGAGTACATAAGTCATTAAACTTTCATTATAACCCTAACACCTAAATCAAAACATATTCCTTCCAAAAGTTACTCCAAAAATCTCCATGTGAGTTCAAAGTGAAGATGGAGCTTGAAAATGGGTATTCAATGGAGTTTCTTCTTCAATTAGCTTTGTATTCTTCAAAAAAGGTATGTGATTTCTTCATCTGAGGCTTTATATCAACATACATCCAATTTCAAAGATGAAAAAAGATGAAAAAAATCCAGTTCCTACTCTAAGTCTTTTGTTCTTGCACGAATGGTTTCCAAACGTTCATATATGCGAAATTGATGTATAATTGATGTTTCCAAATGAATTTCTCCATGAACCCTTGACGTTCAGAAATCTCTCAATTTGACAAAAATATGGGTTGTGTGATCATGCTTTGATATTGATGAATTCATGTGTATACTATTTTGGGCTTTTGATTCATGTAAAGATTATGGTTAATTGGTTGATAGGATGTTTCAATTTGATCAATTGAGTATTGAATATTCTTAGTATTTTGAATATTAGACTTATTGAATTGATATTGACTTAATGTTTATGATTTCTAATGTATTTTTATATGGGCTATCTAATGATGCAATAATTATATTCAATTGATAGCTAGGATGTATTAGATTGATAAGTATGTAATGAATTGAACTAGTTTCACGTATTTTTGATATAATTGTATTGAATTGTTGGTTATGACCTTGGGTAAGGGCCTTCTGATATCGAATTGGATGTTTTAGCATTGAAAACCGAAGTGGTAAGATGGAGTGGGGTATGCTTCCCTAATTCCTTTTATTTTATGTTAATTAGACTTTAATTAAGTTGTGATTGGTATGGTCCACTTATGGTGGCGGTGCTATGTGAATTGAGGTGTCCTTGTCTGCACTACTTGAAGTACTATGATGTTTTGTATAGTCGTTTTATGTTAAGTAATCTATCTATTGTGAAGCAATGTGAAAGTATATGTTCTTTCTATGTATGTTAGGAAATAATGTAAATTATGACTATGTGCTTCTATGTGTAGTCTTAGGGTTGATGCATGGTCGTTCCTACTAGACTATATGAGTTTATGATAGTCATATTAATGATGATATGGTAGGTGTGTAGGATGACTTAAAAATAATAATGGTTATTCCTATGTGCTTGTAGAATGATTAGTAATATGTGCTAACGTGAAGAATGTAGTGTCTTGTCTTTGTTGACTTGTGTCCCTTACTGGATGCTTGTTTGAATATGAATATGTGATATATTGACTTAGGATGCTATAGTCTCTTAGTCTTGAATATATGAAAGATATGTAACTTTTAATGATGTTAAGATGGTCTTTTTTTGAAACCTTTAACCTAGTGGTAAGGTTATGTATGTTAAATTTGAAAGCCTTAATGGTATCCTTTAAGTAAAGGAATGATGGACTTAAGGTTGATTGTCGGAACGACATCATATCTAACCTTAGGGAAGTCATAATGAGCTTCTTGTCGCCATTGTGAGATAGCCCTAGTTGAACTTTCTTTGGTAGGGTCAATATGATTGGGTTATTAACTTGTTAGGAAACCCTATTTTGTGAAACTTTATTGTGAATTACTCAATGATAAATAAGGCTATCACCGAGTGAGTGTGGTAAGGATAGTAGTTCTAGTTAAGTATGAGACTAGATTACAAAGCATGCCTTTCGTAATTCTTAACCATGTGGCTACATGGGATGTGTCCTAGTTCTACCCTTGGCAAGTAGAGCACCCTCATCGGAGTATGTTAGAACTCCGGATTCCATGAGTTTCTACCATGGTCTATGTCGGTTATTGCCTATTCTCATCATATAGAATACCTACTACCATTAGAGAAGTTCTATGAATTTTAGGTGGTGGTATGGTACGCTATCTAAATATTGCATAATAGGCTTTGAAGGTGTTAGTTAGAGTCTATAGGTCTTATCTAAGATCATTAGTTGAATGTCCTTTATGTGATGAATGTCTCTTAATGAACTAATGAATATAATGATTTAATTTAAGAAAGTGTGTTAAATGAAGTACTTCTTATCTAAAATAGTTAAGGGTTGTTTAGTTAAGGTGTGAAGGGGGTATGGGAATGGTCACTTCTTATCTTACCAAGATAAGTCTGAAGAATGAATCTAGTTTGGGAAGTTGGTTGATTATCTAGACATGATCTAAGGCTTAGGTAGTCTTAAGTATTACTTAGGTAATCTTGAAGAGGTCATTATGGACGTTATCTTCTTGATTTACTTAAGTAAGTCTTTCAATAGCCTTTATAAGGAGAATGTGATATCATGTATATGTTAATGTGTTAAGTGAGAATGATTCTCTATTAGGAAGTCTATAGGATCTCTGAAGTGTGTGCGTGAGGGATTGTATGGGCGGTGCTTCACAACTTACTCAAGTGAGACTTATAATCACGTTTGGTAAGAGAATCTTACCTTGATGTTTATGATGCTTTATAAGTGTGTATGTTACTCATTATAAGTAATCTTGACGGTCGTTTACGAAAATCTAGAGAAGGTGTACGCTAAAGGGTGTCTAAAATGGAGTGAAGGAACTTCACTGTACCAGTGAATTGAGTTCATTGGACAGTGAAGTGAATTCACTGTGAAATTTCTAAAAATGTGATTATTGGATTAAGTGATTCCTTATATATTTTTAAGTTTTTAAATGTTGTTCTTATGCTTATAGTATGATGTCTAAATTGCAATTCATGAAAAGCATATGATTTACTAAATATCCCTTTTTCATGGTTTTTGCATGGCTTCCATACTTATTACATCTAATGTGGTAACCCCTTCTTTTCCCTTTTGAATAAATTTAGGGAATTCGAAATCTTGATGTGCCATGGAGGATGGATAGATTTCCAAGGCTTGAAGATGAAGTATTGGTTAGTTCCCATTGATTCTAGGAGAATATCCATATGTCATAAACTTTATTTTATTTTCTTGTATGGGATTAGTTCCCAAGGGTTGGATTCAAGTAGATGTTGTAAAGATTTTATGTTTTAAAATAAAGTCTTCCGCTTGTGTACTATTTATGAAAGAGTTCTTCGTGTGTGAAGAAAGTTTTAAATTCTTACCTATTTTAGTTTTTTTTTATGTGATGAATGATACGAGAGGCTTAGATGAGACTTTTTGAAGTATCATTTGTCGTGTCACGACACAAGGATGCTCTAACTTCTAGGGTTTACTTGCGGATCGTTACACAAGCGAACCCTCCTAGATGACTAGAAATGGAAGACTAACTCAAGCATTCAAAAGCTTAAAATAGAATAAAATTCATAAAATTGAAATACAAAACTTTAACTCAAAAGAAAACTCTGAATACTATCATATATTTAATTTGCCATAAAGTCGACAATTTAAGTCTTTAAAATATTTAATAAAGTAATTAATTATTAATACAAACTCCTCAACTGTACTGACCATCTATGAAGCTTTTAACTAATAATGATTGAAGTGGGACAAGACCCACGACCTCCTAACTAAACTTAAAAGTAAATGCAGTCCTTCCAAAGCAAAAAGGTCCGTCATAACTAACTCAAACTCTCGGATGTATCAACGAAATTCGTGTTGATGATCTTGAATACATGTGTCTGCATCATGAGAAGATGTCGGCCAAAGGACTTAGTACGTGGAATATGTGAGCATGTAATGGAAATTCTAAAGCATAACATAAGCTTGATTAGATAGATACTCAACTTATTCAATTCAGAATACTCAAGGATAAGATGCATAAGTTAGAGATTACATACTACTCAAATATATTATACTTGACTCTAGATACTCAACTTTGGATACTCAACTCAATATAAAGAAACAATACACATGCAATATTTAAAAAAAAACATTATAAAACAGTAAAAATAATTTATTTCGTTAAAGAAAAAATATAATAACAAACTCAACTTTACTTATCTAATAAATTAATATAATTTCTGTGAGAGATTCTCTAACCGACAACCATCATTATGAGCCTGTGGTGAAACAACATCTTGCCATGCTACCAGAACTGTCATATACTTTGACATCTCATAGAACTACTTAACTTAGTGGATCCACTAGCCTAACTTACGGGATCATATAAAAAGTATAACTCGTTAATACACATGATAGGTACATTGTTTTAATTGTGACTTGAGTTAATATGAACTCTCATCCCCACATCAGTGCTCAATATTAATCCCAAAACATACTTTATCTCATGCTTTTAAAAATAACTTCCTTCTTTGGGTTGAGATAATTTCTCAACACTTAGCTTTAGCAAACTAGTGGTGTTTGAAAGATAATTCAAAGATCTTTCATAAGGTATCTTGTAGAACACCTAACTTATCACGTTCTAGGAGTTATGGTCATTTCAAGTTAACTCAAAATTCATACTTAACCTCCAAATTTTCAAATTTTGCTATTTCCAATTTAGTTCTTTAAGAACTCAAGGTTCTACATCTAGTGACCTTAACACTTAAGAAATTTTTGATTCCTTGATAAAATCTCAGACACTGCGAAGAATGATTTGAGTCTTAGCTCAAAACTTTTTTCGGGGAGTTACAGAAAAGTTGTGACTTTTATTGAATGTTGTGACCTTTCAGAAGGGTCGCAATTTTACAAATAGTTGTAATATTTATGATAAGACAAAATATTTATTCATATTACCATTTGTTGTCGATAAATATAGGACTTCCCTCTCATTTTAAAACAACAAAATTTTTGAACCTCCTCTTCTTCTTCACAGTTGAATATTCGTGTACTTTGCATATGTTGAGTGACTGAGTGACATCATTGTTTATGTTACAGATCCTGATGTGTAGTTTTACATTCATTAATTTATGCTTATGTTATTACGAATAAATAATAATATATAATAATTTCATTTTCCTTTACATTATTAATCTTTTATTTAAGATAATATAGTGTTTTAGTTTTAGTGATGGATAGGTCTTAAGTATTATTTTATATATTCAGTCATATTAAATTTTTGGTGAAAGGCGGGTAATTTTACTAGTTTAATTAAATGGGGTTGATTTAAGTTCGATACTTGGACCCTTATTAAGAGCCCACCTGATTTTTTATTGTGAAATATCAAACCTAACCATTAAAAAGTAGTATGAATAACTCCTTTCTATAATGACAGTGAAATGGTCGAGTCCAATTATTAATAGAGTTATAGATGAACTTTTTTTCAAAGTTCAATGGTATATTTGCATTTTGACTAATTTAATTTTGGTGATGCTGACCTCTAATAAGAGGACACGTGGAAAGAATGGTTTTGCATAACAATCAAACTATTATGTTAAAGAATAATAGCATAAATAAACCTTTTGCAATATAGTGGCATCATTGACCTCAACAATTAACTGATGAGATCAAAAAGTTTTGTTTTTTCAAAATTCGATGACGTATTTGAGTTTTATTTACGTTATGATTAACTCAAACACAAATTTAAATACTTTTTATGTGAGTTTTTAATAGTTCATACTCATCATTATGGGGTACACCTGCAATACATGTACTATGTGCAAGTATATTATAATGTCTAAGTTTTAGTCAAAGAAAGTATTGTTAAAGGTGAAAGTTGTAAGGAAATTGATTCCCTTTTATAAGTGAGGAAAATCATTTCCCCATCTTCGATTAAACTTGCTTTAATTTCTCGACTTCTACCACAGTTAGAGACACGTTAGATGTTCTTGAGATCTAAAATAAGATTTTAAGTTTAGGTTTTTTTTTCCATTTCAATATGTTAGGTTATGGGTAGAATAATTATAATGACCATCTTGTTATACCCAAGCTTTTGGGATATGCATCGTCGAGCTCAAAAGTGTAGTGAACTTGTGTTATGTATTGACTTATTTTTTTCACTTTCCGCTCCTATTTGGGCTATTAGTATGTGTGATTCAACTAAGATGCTTGTCATCCTTAATGTTTTTATTGTTCAGCCCTCCATCATTAACGTCACACATTTTATATTAGTTTCCTTTTGTATAAAGAAAACGACCATTGGTTGAGTGGTCCATATGAAAGTGGAGTGAAATACGATTTTTTGAGATAATATCCACTATTGGTTAGATGAAATGGTAAATAACAATAAAAGACATGAATAAAAATGTTGTTATTAATGAACCTAATTCCAAGAGTTGTTGAACTTGCAGGAATTTTCAACAAAAATGGCTCAAAATTAAACTGAGGAGATCATCTAAGTGGGATCAAGAGTGGAGGTAATCTGGATATCTTAAAGATTGCTCGAATTGAGAAACATGAAATGGAGTTCAGAGATTTTATAAAGCTTATAAAGTATCATTATGTTCTTTTTCCAGATTCCTTGGTCGAACTCACAAAGAAGGATAAATCGACTATTACACCTTAGAAACTCCGCAATAATTTATTCTAAGCTTGGAAAAGAGTGAGAGAGATATTTCTTGTGTGAGGAGCACGACGAAGGATGGATTCCCATTCAAGATTGCCATCATGAAACTCAAATACTAGAATCAAAGTCAAACTAATGAATTGATTAGTTATAAATTTGTGCTCACTGCGTAATGTATGTAAATAAATGGTAGGATTGAGTGTAGGCCTTCAAACACCAGATGAGTTAACATTAAAACCTAGGACTAAGCATGGTAGAATTAACGTTAGCCTAATATATCTCGAGAAATAATTTTTTGGGACGATTGTGATCCTATGATTTTGTGAGCTATGATCATTCTTGTTTAGTTTATGTTATATGTATCAATGTTAAAGTTGAATTGTTGATTACATTAATTGTAAACGAGAATATAGGAATGATCAATGTCTTGAATCATGAATTGGTTGTATGATTTTGAGTATGTACCATGTACTTGTAATAGTGGTTTGATGAATGGATTGGCTTACATGTTCTAACATAACTAACTTGGATCGATTGCCATGTTTGACATACCTATGGGATCGTTTACCACGTTATGGAATACTTATTGAATTGGGTACCATGTTTCGGTATGCGAACAATTTGGGTTTGGGTCCCTTGAGAGGACCAATGGCTTGACATACTTGTGTATCTTGTAATGAAAAAGTGTGTGTTGTTCGTAAGTTATATTTGATGATTTTCCTACCTGGTTGTAAGTGATTATGATGACCTAATTATATTTGGAGGGCGAGACACGGAGGTAGTGTACAGAGTGTATATATTTCTTGTAAATCTGTGTTTGGAGGTAATAAGGGTGGGTGAGGGTTGACTTGTCTAAATAGATTAACTCTAAAGATGAAAAAAAGGGAGGGGGGGGGGGATAGTGCTAAATAGTTAGCGAGCTTTATACAATGTACCATGTGATTAAAGAGGAGTAATATAAAAGATAAAATAAGGGTATGCCATAGGTGGTTAGTCTAAATATGTTTAGTCGTAGTCGTGGTCTCTTCTATGTGTTCGAATTACTAGGCTATGACCGAAACTAGTGAGTGGGTTAAACGAAAAGATGGTTAGTACTAAGAGGTACTAGTGGAATTTCTGAGGTGAACAAGCGAATGGTCTATGATATATTCTTATTGATTGATTTCTTATGTTATGTGGTGGGCATCGGGTTGACAAATGATGCCTACTAGTACATGTGGTTGTACTGATACTACTCTTGCTATAACCTTTGAGATAGTCTAGATGGAGGTTGGTGATGTTTCATTAGGAGAAGACAAAGAAATTTTCCAACAACTTCTACTTTTGTTCCGCATGGTGGGAGTTGTATCTTTTATTATTATTTCGAGTTGTTATACTTAGTAGATCTTGTACATGTTTAGACTTGATCTATGGGAGGTGTTAATAAGTTAAAAGGTTTAACCGAAATTGTGTCTGAGTTCTAATTTATTAAACTATTGCCATTCCATTTATCTCTATTTTCTTTAATTTCCGCATGATGTCACTATTGGGATAAGAGAGTTCTCCTACTTAAGTGGTAATAAGTAAGTGCCGACACGACTTGGTGGGTTGGGTCGTGAAACGAAATCATCAGATCATTACATTGCTTTGAAAAACTTTTGATCCAAGCATTCACCTAAATTGGATAATTTGACACTGCAAAAGAGGTATGAGATCATATCTATCAACGATATACTACTTTTGATCTTTATCATCACTTACAATTGATAAAAGAGATAACCATCTTCATACAAGAAAAGGGGGAACTTGTCTATGATTTTCTCTCGAAGATGGATTCCATCTAGACTCAATTAATCTTGACTGAACCAGCTCTTAAAATTTTTGATGTGTCTACCAAATATTTAGCTTACTGCAACAATGACATATTGACTTAATTCTTGATGGCTCGAACTGATGATTGTGAACCAATACGGATAATATACTTAAAGACGCCTTTGCTAACTCTTCAAGATGCCCTTTCTTGCCTAAAATATGAAGAAACTCATTTGAAATTTACGCGTCTAGTGAATAATTCAATTTTTGCAATCACTAACTTATGTTTTCAAATTTTTTCGCAATTATTATCAAACTGAGCATGTCTTACGGGATTGCCCGGTAATTGAATACAACAAATATAAGAAAAAGGGTCATATATCTAGAAATATTCCTCCAATGTGCAGGTATTACAAAAAGGATTACTTGATTGAGAATTTTCCTACTATCTCTCAGAACAAAAATTTGTAACAATCCAAAAAATTTGAAGTTAAGACTCGAACTATTCTTCGTTTATGAATAAGATCATATGGGGTGATTAATAAATTATCTGTGTGTGTAAAGGTTAATTCATTAGTGTGAGAATGATTTTTGATATCAATTAAGGTTACTAGAAACTCCTAGCACAAAATTGAGTTGTTTCCTTACCGATAAAGTTTTGATGTAAGATTCTTCTTGAGTAAACATCAACGACCATATGTCTTAGATTATATAGAGTTATATGACAGTTAACCTATCAAACTTAAGGTATTTGAGTTTTTTTTCCAAGGCCACAAGTTTTGTGTCAATCCATGTTTTGAGTAAAAAGTTATGAGCATTTTATTAACATAATACAATATAGTGACAAATTAGCCGAGGAGAAAACATTAAAAATGATCATTTTTGTCTTTTTACCTCTAAGAAAACTCTAAAATAATTTCTTGATTAATTAAAGACCAAAACCAATAGATTTTCATCTCTTCCCATTCTCTTCTCTCTCAAATCATATGTCAAAATCCTAAGGAAAAATCAATGTAGAAGACTTTCATTCATGATTCTTTCATTCTTTTCAAGATTATTCTTCAAGGTAAGTTTTTATCCAAGAATTTAATTGTTTAAATTAAATTTATTCATATATTATGTTTATGAATCATTTATGAAAATCAAAATTCTTGGTTGTACAGATTGCAAGAAACTAATTAAAGAAATAAAGATTTTTAAAAATATTTTTCTCCTTCAAGCTAGGGGTTCAGGGATTTTAATCAGGTTATTCTTCAAGAACCTTGTTCTTCTAGGTAAATAAGACTATCATAGTGTTGGAATAGTTCGTCCCCACACCCTACATAGAGTAATCTAGGAATCTATCCCTAGATTTTAGTATTCTTAAGATGAGTTGTTTTTTAGTTCTTGAGTTTCAGATTCTTTCTTAAATTATATTCCTAATTATTGAATTGTTATATGTTATGCATAAAGATTCTTGAGAAATTTGTAGGTGAGAAGTATCTTGAGTTTTTAGTGCTGAGTTTCCATATTGACATTAAGATCCCTGAGTTGAGTCTTTCATGTCCATAATTCCGCATCAACCCTATGAATTGAGTTATGAATTGAGTGAGCGTGTAAGGAAAATAAGTATCCTCAAAGGTATTAGTTTTTATATTGATAATAAAGAAACTTTGATTTCTAAATGTCTAATAAGTTCAAAGATATTTCAAGAGTAGTTACCTCTTTTAAGAGGATAAATAATTTGAGAAATTATCTCAAACCATTGGAAGAGTATGTTTTAAAATATTGAGCGTGAATATATATTATTTGGAGTAATATAGAGCACCAATACGAAGATGATTTCGGACAACTCACCTTCCTGATGTACCGTGGTTTCACGGTACTTTCAATGCTTTTTCCTTAAGTTCTAAAGCCTTTTTGTATTAATTTTAATGTATTTTTCTATTTATTTGCAGGAAATATACCCTTAATTAAAACCAAAGAAGAACTATGCTGAAACTGCAAAAGTGACTACCTACGGAGCCATCGACGGTTCGTCGACTCCTTGAAGATTCGTAGGTGGCCACCCTCGTATGAAGGAAAAGAGGTGAATGAAGATTGGGAAAGTCTGAATAAGTGTGGGGCTAAGGAGGCTCTCGACAGACAGTCATCTCCACAATGGACCATCCTGCACATCCATCATCTCCAAGACAGACCATCCTGCACACCCGTCATCGTCAACAGAAAGTAGCCTCAGTACCCATCTTGAAAAGAATCTAAGGGTCGAACGACGGAGGATCACGATGGTCCTTCGTGGCCTTGACGATCCTTTATCCAGGTCGTCGACTAGGACGTAGTTTTTGGGAAAATTTTCCATAAATAAATTTCCCTCTTTTGTTAGGACTCTATTATTATAAATACTTGTAAGAACCTCATTTTTAAGGTTAGACTGTTGGGGTATTTTTCAACTTTTATTATTCTAGTTGTGAACTTGTGATTTTGAGAAATTATTCTATTTTCCAAAAAATGTTTATTGCAAGCTTATCCATTAATTCAAGTAATTTTTTGGGTTTTCTTCAATCTCATCAAAGTAAGTACATGAATTCTTATCAAACTTATATGAATTGTGTGATTATTGACATGGGTAACTAAATCCATAGCTAGGGTTGTGGAAACCATGGGTAATTAAAAAGGTAAAAACTATCTAAATAACAATTCTACAATAGTGTCATGTATGTATTGATAATTCTTTTATTTAGAAGTCTTATTAACGAGTGCACACGTTAGATTTCGCCTTGTTGCTACTTGTCGGACCAAGGACGTAGATAATAGAAAAGAATTATCAACGTAAATTTAGTGTATACTATCTAATAGGCTAGTGTCGATTGGTGCGAAGTAAAAACTAGGCCATACATCGATTATGATGTTTAATATGAGGTAAAGGTAAGGTTTAGTAAAGCATACACATGTAGCCGGACCAAGGTGTGGAGTGATATTACCTATCTGCCGGACCAAGGAATGAGGGATACATAACTTACCACTTTTCATGCAAGATACTTGGAAAGGGTTGTTATAGATAGAATTACCGCGTTATGAACCTGTGGGGAACACTTAAACCCTAGTTACTCTCATTATTTTATAATAATTAGATCTTTAAACCTGTCACTTGTTTATTTATAGATAGCTAATTACATTTATTGTTTAAGAACCCTTTGTTTTTTACTTGTTTGCAGAAAGGACTTAACTAAATAGAAGTAATAATAGGTTAAAGTTAAGTATAAATCATTTTCCTCGTGGGATTGACCCCAACCTCATAGTTGGGTTCTCTAGTTAATACGACTGCTTATATTTCTCTTCGAGAAGTAAATTTTAGCTTATGAAATTTTGGTGGCACTGCCGGGGAAAGTTGCTATTAGATTAACTTTAAACTTATTAACAAAGTTTAGTTAACATTTTCCTAATTTTACTTTTTTTTTTATTTTTGTCTCTTGCAGATCTAACTTCCGTGAATGCCAAGTACGCAAAGTAGAGGAGAACCCATACTCTGAACCGACCCTGATCCGGAGCATATAATGCACAGAATTAGCTGAAATTTAGGTATTTTTGATGATGATATCAACGTGGAAATTCCACCACCGGTTGATGCTCATGATAATTTATTACCTGAAAATTGTAAGGAAGGTGAAATACATATGCAACCTCCCACTACATGCCCTCAAGAGTATTATAGGGGATATAATAATATAACTTACTCTGACGGGTGTCTTGTCTCCCCTACCACACGACCATACTTTCATGGTAACTAGTAGTCTGATCCACATGCTCACATCGCCAAGGTGAGGTAGTGTGTAAGAGTTGTGTAGGGAGGCCTGATTTGAATATGGACATAATTTGGTTGAGAGTATTTTCTCTATCACTGACGGGATATGCTGATACATGGTTCACTGAGCTCCCCTATAACTCAATCTACATTTGGAATCAGTTAAGGGATGTGTTATTAGCACGTTGCTAAC
Source organism: Solanum chilense (assembly GCA_032847665.1). Lineage (NCBI taxonomy): Eukaryota > Viridiplantae > Streptophyta > Magnoliopsida > Solanales > Solanaceae > Solanum > Solanum chilense. Next base: position 36,179,294 of record CM064973.1, on the reverse strand, counting down.
CAGTGTCTAAGAAGCTAAACACAAAGATAGGGTGAATAACTTTGTGGTACTACCGGGAGAATAAGTCAGTAGTTCTTGGGAAAGGTTCACTCCGTTCTTGAGAAGTGTTTCTAATCACCGCATCGATGATGAGTCACTGAAAGAGTACTTCTATCGGGGACAAGATGATAATAATAAAGCAGTACTGGATACTATAGCGGGTGGTTTTTATGCGAGTGTCCTTATGCTGAGATTGTTGAGATGTTGGAGAAAATCTCCCAAAATAATAAAGCTTGGAGCACTAGGAAGTCAGATACTGGGTGAAACAGTTATGTAGTGCAATACGCACACAACCCAGCCACATATGAGATTCATGACGAAATGGCTCAAATGAGAACTGAGATTGGTCTGGTGTTGAATCACGTTACTAGGGGTGTAAAAAGGGTAAATGCGGTGAACTACTTGTCTAAACCACCACCGCTGACTGATGAGTATTACTATAAGGAGGACTCTTATATGGTAACTAAAAGAAGGGGGATTTTCGACCAAACGCCCAAGGCTCCAATCAGGAGAATTGGCGCCAACGTCAAGGAAATCAAGGTTAACACTATGGTAATTACAACCAAGAGGGTCATTATGTCCGAGATGGTTATTACAACCACGACAACAACTTCAATCGGGGTAACTACCGTAAGATAAATGATAGGAGTGGGCCCTATGTTCCATCTCAAAATCGTGAAGTTGCTCCTAGAGATGGTGGAGGTAGAATGATGCAAATTGAAGATATGTTGCAGAAAATGATGAGGAGGTTTGATGATAGTGATGAGCATAATAAAGAGTTGAGGAGTGACTTAGCGAGTATGGGGCAAGTTGAGTGGCAATGGCCCAATTGTCTTTGACTGTGAAACCACGCCAACTGGCCACTCTACCTAGCAATACTATCCAAAATCTAAAAATGATGGACATTGTATGGAAGTCACAACATGAGGTTGTATGCAAACAATTGACCTATCGATGCCCTCTGGTGTATAAAATATGATAAGAGGTGATGATAAGGTCGTGGAGGTTATTGGTGAGTTAGAAGACAAACGGGGAAAGAAGTTGAGGTACCCTAAAAGGTGACCCCCATGCCTAGACAACCACCCCCATTCCCACAAAGGTTAGTGAAAAAGACCGAGGATGGTAAATACCGGCATTTTATCACTATGCTTTACAAGCTTTCCATCAATTTCCTCTTGAACAAATGCCCGATTATGCCAAATTCATGAATGATATGATCACTATGAAAAGATCGGTCAGTTTTAAGGATGTTGATAGAATGTAGCATTGTAGTGCTATTGCTACACGATCTCTAGTGCAAAAGAAAGAAGATCCAGTTGCCTTCACTATTCCATGTACAATCGGGTTATTGCACTTTCAGAAAGCATTATGTGATCTTGGTGCAAGGATAAATCTCATGCTTCTTTCTGTTTAGAAGAAATTGGATTTGGGTGACCCAAAGCCCACGATGATGCGGCTATTTATGGCTGATCAGACGGTGAAAAGGCCTATAGGGATACTCCACGATTGTTTTAGTAAAGGTGCAGTCATTCAAATTTCCGACTGATTTTGTGATTCTGGATTGTGAGGTTGATTTTGAGGTGCCTATTATTCTTAGGAGGCCATTCCTTGCTACGGGTAGATCCTTGAATGATATGGAGAAAGGGCGAATGAAATTTCAGTATAATAATGAAGAAGTGAAATTTCACTTTGTTGGTCCATGAGAAAGAGTCACCTCAGAACCAATCAGCGTCTGCCATATCTTACAAGGTAGAAAATTAATCATAGGTACAAATAGAAGAGCGTTTGGATGTAGAACCACTAGTGGGAGTGATCATAAATTTTTATAGTGATTGTATTAAAGAGTATGGGTCATTGGTCGCGGATCTTGATTGAGGTGATGTTCATTTTAAACCAAAGAATTTGGAGTTAGATATGAAGCATCGAGAGTCTCCACCCCCGAAAACATCTATAGGGGAGGCTCGAAAAGTAGAACTTAAGGCTCTACCACCTCATCTGAGGTATGTATTCTTGAAAAAGGTGAAACTTTGCCGGTAATTATTGCATCAGATTTGAATGTGCATCAAGGTTAGAGTTTGATAGAGGTGTTAAAAAGGTTCAAAAGAGCTATTGGGTACACTATTGCGGACATTATTGGGAACCCTCTCGGGATTTGTTCACATAAAATCCAACTCATGCCGATTATAAGCCAAGTATTGAGCACCAGAGACGTTTAAATCCACCTATACAAGAAGTGGTGAAGAAGGAAATCATTGCGTGGTTGGATGCTGGTGTGGTATATCCTATCGCTGATAGTAGTTGGGTATGCAATGTTAAGTGTGTACCTAAGAAAGGGGGAATGACTGTGGTCCCCAATGAAAAAAATGAGCTTGTTCCGATGAGGCCGGTGACTGATAGAGGGTATGTATGGATTATCGAAAATTAACTTCATGGATCGAGAAAGACCATTTTCCTATGCCCTTCATGGATAAAATGTTTGATACACATATAGGAAAGGGGTGGTACTATTTTCTTGATGGCTATTCGGGTTATAATCAGATTTCTATTGCATCGGAAGATCAAGAGAAAATCACCTTTACATGTCCTTATTGGACCTTTGCATTCAAGAGAAAGTCGTTTAGGTTATGTAATGCACCAACAACATTTCAGAGATGTATGATGTCAATATTCTACGATATGGTGGAGGACACTATTGAGGTGTTTATGGATGATTTTTTAGTGGTTGGTGACTTTTTTGAGTGGCGTTTGAGTCGTTTTACCGATTTTGTTAAGAGGTGTGAAGATTTCAAGTTGTGCTAAATTGGGAAAATTGTCACTTCATGGTGAAAGAAGTTTTCTTGGGTCATTGCATTTCAGAGAAGGATATAGAGGTTGATCAAGCTAAAGTTGTGGTGATAGAGCGACTTTCTCCACCCATCTCTGTAAAAGATGTGAGAAGTTTTCTTGGGCATCCGTGTTTTTTTCGGAGGTTCATCAAGGATTTTTCAAAGATTGCACATCTTTTGTGCAAGTTGCCTGAGAAAGAGTGTAAGTTCTATTTTGATGAATACTGTCTTAAGGCATGTTGTGAGTTGAAGGAAAAGTTGTTGTCTGCACCTATCATCATTTCTCCGAATTGGAGCAAGCCTTTTGAGGTGATGTGTGATGCGAGTGGGGTTGCTCTTGGTGTGGTATTTGGAAAAATAAGGGACAATATCCTTCATCCTATTTATGATGCTAATGAAGCCCTTAATGAAGCCCAAAAGAACTACACCGTGACTGAACAAGAGCTCCTTGCAGTAGTCTTTGCTTTTGAGAAATTTTGCTCCCATTTGCTTGAACGAGGGTCATAGTGCATACTAATCATTCCGCTTTGACATATTCTATGGCAAAAAAGGATGCGAAACTGAGTTTGATTCGTTAGCTATTACTATTGCAAGAATTTGACATTGAGGTGAAACATAGAAATGGGACCGAAAATCAAGTTGTTCATCACTTGTCCCGATTAAAAGATAAAACAATGAGAGAGTTAGGTGACAAGGCTGAAATTGATGATACTTTCCCTGATGAGCATGTACTGGTTGCCTCCCAAAGAAAAAGTTAATGCATGATGTGAAAAAGTTCTTTTGGTATGAGTCATACTTGTATAGTTGTTATGCTAATAAGGTTATTCGGCGTTGTGTGCCGGAAGTTGAGATGTTGTATGTTTTGGAGGCATGCCATTCCTTGCTTGTAGGTGGGCATCATAGTGATATCTGGATTGCTCACAAGATCTTTCAAAGTGGCTAATATTGGCCAACCATCAACCAAGATTTTCTTGAGTTAGCCAACGCGTGTGATAGATGCCAAAGTGGTGGTGGTATTTCGAGAAAGCAAGAGCTCCCTTTAAATCCCATTCTTGTGATTGAATTGATTGAGGTGTGGGGCATTGAACTTATGGTCCCTTTTGTGAGTTCTCATGGGATGAAGTACATTCTTGTGGCAGTCGATGATGTGTCAAAATGGGTAGAAGCTTCATACATGCGAATAATGAAGGGAAGCCTGTCACAATGTTCTTGAAAAAGAACATATTTTCTAGATTTGTCACCCCAAGGGCTTTTATCACTGATGGGGGATCCCACTTTTGTAACGAGCAGTTTAAGGGATTATTCTAAAAATATGGGGTTCGCCATAATGTAGCCACTCCTTACCATCCTCAAACTAGTGGGCAAGATGAGGTGTCAAATAGGAGATTAACTAGACATTGGCAAAAGAGGTGAATGCTAGTAAAATGGATTGGTCAAGGAGGCTTGATGATGCTCTTTGGGCCTACCGAACAACATACAAGACTCCTATAGGTATGTACCCATACTAAATTGTATATGGGAAAGCTTGTCACTTATCGGTTAAATTAGATCATAAGGCCATTTTGGCAATGAAGAAGTTGATAATTGATTGGAAAGAGGCTGCGGAACAGAGGTTAAGCGGGTTGAATGATCTTGATGAATTTCTCTTGAAGGCATATGAAAGTTCAGCCCTCTATAAAGAAAAGATGAAGAAGTATCATGACCAAAAGATTGAGAAGCGCGATTTTTTGTTGGAGATTTGGTGCTTTTGTTCAATTCTAGGTTGTGCTTGTTTCGGGGAAACTCAAGTCCAAATGGACTGGTCCCTATTTGATCACCCAAATATTCCCTCATGGTGTGGTTGAGTTGGAAAACAAGGAGGGTGTAAGGTTCAAGTTGAACGGGCAGCGAATAAAAATCTATCTAGGGCATGCTGAAACGGCGAAGGAAATGATCGAGGTATACCATCTTGATAAAGTTTGAGTATTCAAGAGTCCTCCGTCGTGCCACGACGTTAAATCAAGTGCTGATTGAGAGGCAACCCAATATGTATCCTCTAGCCAGCTATAGTTTTTTCATGATTTTCTAGGCATAGTTGCATTTTTTTTTTGCTTTTATTACTTATGTCATGTCTTAATGTTCCTCTATTTTTCTTTAGAAGTGTTTGATAGAGCGTAGAGTAGGGTCCGTGTCAAAAAAGGTATCCAGAAAACACAAAAAGATTAGCTCAATAGGTGTTAAATGTGCAAGGACAAATGACCAGACATCTTCAAAAAATTGGTCTGATGCACCCATCGACGGACCGGCGATAGGATCCTTCATGCCTAGGTATGTTCTTTAAATTTTACTAAGTTAGGGAACTATCGACGGAGGGGGTCGACGGACAATCAACCGGCTTACGGTCCGTCTATGGAGAATCGTAGATTCCCTCACCCATCAACCCGACCCGACCCATTCGGCTACATACTAATTTTTTTTAACTTTTCATTTACCCAACCTCTTCACATAACCCCTATAACCGTTTCTCTCTATTTCCTCTCATTTTCCCCCACTTCCTCACCCATTCAATCCTCATATTCCCAAACTTCCCCCACTTCCACAAAATTCATTTTCTCCCCAAACTTCTATCTTCTTCAATCTCCCTGCCGATCGGTTTCTGTGGTTGGTGTTACTGTTGTTCAACTACTCGAGTTCATACTCTTATTCCTGTACTACAGTTGTCACGTATGTTGTTCTGATCCGCTAAGATTAACTTTTGTTAATATTCGTGATTACTATGATGTCTAACTGTTTGGGTACTTAATTTTGGACCATGTTGCATGCTAAAACTTCCACAAAAATATCCTAAGTCCCTTAGAACAGAGACACTGAAAGGGATGGGGGTGTATTGTTAAAAAAAATAGTGTGTTTACCTGATTGTGTTCTTGACCTAGGGTTATATGATGTCGAAAATGCATGTTGAAACTAGGAAAATATATGTCCTAAGAATTATGGGATGCTGGGTAAATGTTTAGTAAACTTATGCTTCTAAGAGTACTTCAAATTAGTATGATAGGGTATCAATTTTTGCTGCAACACTTTGTTCCCCAAGGTCAGTACGAGACCCCGTCGACGGACCGTTTTTGGGGTCCGTCAACACAAACTTCCCAAGTTTACTCTAACTATTTGTCGATGGACCCTTATGAGAAACAATAGTCCCTTTGACGGTCCGTCCTGCACAACCGTTGATGGTGTTATAACCTTTCCTTCTGATTTTTTATAAAATTAATCTAAAGTGTAACGCGACTGACCCTTATGACGGACCGTCGTCCCTTCGAATGTCCGTCCTACACAACTGTTGACGGCTTCAAAACCTTTGTTTCTGACGTCTTTATAATTTCTTCTATGTGTCCCACAATGGACCCTGACTATGGACGGTCGTGCCATGGACGTTCCGTCCTGCACAATCGTCGACACGATCAGAACCTTTGTTTTTGATGTTTTAAAAGTTTTATCCAACTGTCCCTCGAAAGACCCCCAAGACGGACCGTCGTCCCTTCGATGGACCGTCGACGGGTCTATCCGACACTATGTACTTTTGCACTATCATTCCTTTTCTATGTTTTGCTACTTCCACTTGTACTAACTACTTCTCTCTGCCGGTACGAATAACACCTAAAATTTGCCGCGTCTATTCACGAGGGCATTCCAAGTCAGTATCCCCGTCGAACCATCTTATCAGAGACTCCGATAAAGAGCAAGAACCTGAGTACGTTCCACCACGAACCCGCACTCCTACCTATGCTTACCTCCCCACTAGAGCCACGCAAAAAAGAGTGGCGCCCGGCATTGTCAATGCTTCCCAGTCTGACGAGGGAGCATATGGCTCTGTGAAAACATAAGGTTCTGAGAAAGCTTCCAACTCTATGGAGGCTTCTTGATCGAAGAAGGCTTCTGCTTCTTCCTCGTTTTATAAGGCTAGTGGTGTAGACTCTACTCCAGCACCCCAGTGTGGCGTCCCTGCTTCGGTTGTTGATTAGCCCAACCGGTTGTGTGTCGAGGGGAAATACCAATTCTACGCTGATGCCAAGATTCCTAATGACAAGGGGTCCATCAACCGGACCCTGACACTTGAACGACGGGTTCTCACCAGGAGTCTTCCCAAAATGCGATCCATTCACGAGTTATTCACCCGACATCGGCTGGAGTGAGCCGCTCTAGATGTAGGCCGCTATAGTGGGGGATTCTTTGCCTCGTATGCAGCGACTCTCCAATCTCAGCTGGACAGGCAGGCAACCCCCACGAAGCATGCACCTTTGGAGTACGTTCGATTCCGCAGCAAGAAGGTTGACATTTCCTTGAAGGCCATCCACAGATTTCTCTATGGAGCAGTTGTTGATGCCACCCGGACTCTTCTCACAGCTGAGTTTGACTATTTGCTAAAATTAATCAAAGATGGCTGGTTCAAGTGTGAGCCAGAGATGAGAGAGACCACCAAGCGATGCATTGCACAGTACCTCTCCATAGAAGGCGAGGATGATGATTGGGTGTGGGAGTCCAAGGTGAGTATAAAGAAGGCCAACCTTACCTTCACAGCCAAGCTCGTATGGCTAATTGTTCGACACTACCTTTCCCCCACTGTTGGTGATAATATTGTCACTTGGAATCGTGTGGTGCTGATGGCTGCCATGATTGCAGGGTTTGAGGTGGACTTCTCATGGCTATTACAGGCGGTGATGCACGATAGGGACGTTAAGGCCAATACTACTTACCAATTCCCGTGTATGGTTTTTGCATTGTGCAAGTCTTCGGGATTGCCTGTGTGGCACATTGATGTGATCAAGACCCCGCCTGGCCAGGTTGATATCAGTCTCATTCGGGATGAGGACAATGAGTTGAGGCTCAATAGAGGGCCCCGTTTAAAGGTGCAGCCACTAGGTGAGAAACTGGAAGCAGAGGTAGAGAAGGACCAAGGGGCTAATCCAGCTACACCTAACCATATCGACACCACTCCGATTGAGTCTATCCCGGGTGGTAGCAATGATCCGAGCTCCTCCAGCTCTATCCTATCTGCTACACTTATCCCGCTTGCTAGGGTCCATAAACTAGAGGCCCAAATGGCCACACTTCTGCATCACCTCCAGCCTTAGAAGAAGAGGTCCATAGTGAAGCAGAAGAGCGTATAGAGAGGAAGACAGCCCCATCATACTAAACGGAACATCATGGAGGTCCAACATCGTTTGGACGCATTTGAGCTATGGGTTCTCGCTCGTCCAGCCCCTACAGTGGATGTGACGACTCTCCAGGCTATTATGGAGAGTCTGAGAGCCGACTTAGACAATATACTAGAGGCTCGGGTACCTGAATTAAAGGCTTGTTCTACAAATCCTGCAGAGGAAACGGTGATGGCTGCCCTATTCCCCATTACTGATGTGCGACCACCTCCACCACGAGAGAGTGACAATAGGCACCGGACTAGATAAGAGGATGAGTCTCAGGCTCGGAAGAAAGATTGCAATAATTTGGAGGCTACGAGGAGAGCCTCGCTGATTGATGAGGAGGCTCGGCAGTTAAGGGTTATCAAGGTGGCTGCTGGGGCATCTAGTTCCAGAGTTGCAAAGGCTGAAAGGAGCACTACTGATGGTGATGTCATTGATGAGGACACAAATGGTGTCGTTACTTCAGAGGGAGCGGGTTCCAAGAAACCGGACCCGCCAGCTTGTTGATCACCGGCACTTTGTACCTCAGGTTTGCTACACCAACCATTATGTTTTATATATTTTTATGAATTGGGGAGAATTGCATGTATTATTGTTGGAGGTGGGGTAAATGGAAAGTGAGTGCTAGGGTGAAGTCTGAGTAGCCCAACTCACGATCCTGTCTTGAAGTTTTCTTGCTTGTGTTCTCTTCACCCAAGAGACTAGTTATTTTATTATTGAACCAGCATTTTGTATCTTTTTTACATAGTATAGAAATGTAATCTGAAGCATGATGGCTAAACAAAATGATATCCTAACATTAAGAAAATGCTGCATGACTAGGCATAGTAACTGATGAATGTGTTGCTCTAAGAATGACATAGAGATACACCACTACATGACCGTAAATCTAAAACTCGAACTAGGTTTCTGATAATTTTGTAGAGTAATGAGATGTCAATTGAGTGTGAGAAAAATTTGAATATCCACCATTGATACTTAGCTCGAACTTGCGTAGTTATTCATGCTAAAAGTAAGCCGTAATAGACAATTAGGAAAGGATCATAGGCTCTTGTTCAATATAGCCAATCTTTATCCTAAATAAATATAAAACTGAATGAAATTAATCCCTTCTTGATCCAAATGATTTGAGCTTAAAAAAGACCTTTGTTTTTAACCCCAACTGATTTTTTTGGGAACAATGTGTTGGCCCTGGTCCCTCCTTGGACATGTGCACCTCAGATTATGCCAAAAGCATAAGTTGAGGGTGTCTTATACTGAATACAACCTTGTCATGGCAGTGACCTAACTTTGGGTATTGTGTACCTTGATTCATGGCAAAGCCAAGAGTTTAGGTCGTCTATTATGAGGAATGCTCCGAAAGGTGGGGTTAAAAGAACAAAGAGAGAGAAAGAACAAAATAAAAGTGACTCAAGAAAATTTGAAAGAAATGTGAAATAAAAAAAATATTTGAAAATGTGAAAATACAAGCAAGAAAAGAAAAGAGTCACTTACACAAGAGATGAAAGAAGGGAGAATATCAAGGAGAAAGAATATATTAAAATTAAGAAATACAGCGGAATAAAATGATAAATAGGTAGGACACTTAGCCGTTATGTCAAGGAGGGCAATAAGACACTAAAATACATCCAAATGTACCCTAACTGACCCTGAGCCTAAGTTGAAATCTAAGGAAGTCCTTTTGTGATCCTAAGAGGTTATTATGGTGAACTTAAAGTAGTGAAATAAGGGAAAGCCTATCGCAATTAGTATAAATAAGGTATGAGGTTGTTCTGAGAGCAAGTGTTGAAAAACAATCCTTATACACAAACTGAAATCACTGTGTAAAAATGATAATATAGTTTTGAAGTTAGGACATTAGTTGCAATACCAGAAAATTGGTGCCTTGGTGAGAGATCACAAAAGGATAGGTGTCGGTGTGTGGTGAGTCTGTGTCATAGTCTGATCCACATGATCAAGACTAATAGCTCTAGCATGTAATAAAAATAATGAAAATAATTGGGATCGATATCCAGATGATTACAAAAGATAAAATAAGGATACTCATGTACAAAGATTTTGTGGTGAGTCATAGTGCGTCCTTTGAGGACAAATAACGAATTTAAGTAGAGGGTGTTGATGTACCGTGGTTTCACGATACTTTCAATGCTTTGTTCTTAAGTTCCGTTTGTGTCTAAAACCTTTTTGTATTAGTTTTAATGTATTTTTTTCTTTTTTTGCAGGAAATCTTCCCAGAATGAAAATGCGGAAGAATTGTGCTGAAACTGCAAAAGTGACTACCTGTGGAGCCATCGACGGTCTGTTGGAACCTCGACGGTCCGTCGACCCCTTGACGGTCCGTAGGTGGCCACCTTCCTATGAAGGAATAGAGGCAAAATGAAGATTGGGGAATTCTTACTAAGTGTGGGGCTACAGAGACTCTCGACGGACCGTCATCTCCACGACGGACCGTCCTGCACATTTGTCATCATCAACAGATGCTAGCCTCAGTACCCATTTATAAAAGAAGCTAAGTGTGGAACAACGGAGGATAACAACGGTCCGTCGTGGCCTCGATGGTCTGTTATCCAGGTCGTTGACTTAGACGCGGTTTTTGGGGAGATTTTCGTCAAATAGATTTCCCTCTTTTGTTAGTACTCTATTTTTATAAATACTTGTAAAAACATGGTTTTTGGGTTAAACTCTTGGGTATTTTAAGATTTTATCGTTCTACTTGTGAACTTCTGATTTTTGGAAATTATTCTATTTTTTTAAAATTTTTTATTGCAAGCTTATCAATTAATTCAAGTAATTTTCTGGGTTTTTTTCAATCTCATCAATGTAAGTACATGAATTCTAAAATAAGAATTCTAGAATAGTGTCTTGCATGTATTGATAATTCTTTCGTTTAGAAGTGTTTTTAAGGAGTGCACGTGTTAGAACTCTCCTTGTTGCTACTTGCCGGACCAAGGAGGTAGATAATAAGAAAAGAATTATAAACGTCGATTTACTATATATTATCTAATAGGCTAGTGTCGATTGGTGCGAAGTAAAAACTAAGACATGCATCGATTCGGATGCTTAATATTAGGTAAAGGTAAGGTTTAGTAAAGCATACACACGTAGCCGGACAAAGGTGCAGAGTGAAATTTCCTAGTTGCCGGACCAAGGAATTAGGGATACATATATTACCACATTGCATGCAAGATACTAGGAAATGAATGTTATAGCTATAATTACCGCGTTATGAACTTGTGGGGAACACTTAAGTCCTAGTTACTCTTATTACTTGATAAAAATCAGATCTTTAAAAATGTCACTTGTTTATTTCGAACTAGCTAATTACATTTATTGCTTTAAAACCCCATGTTTGTCACTTGTTCGCGAAAAGGACTTAACAAAATAGAACTAATAATAGGTTTAAGTTAAGTCTAAATCATTTTCCTTGTGGGATCGACCCCAACCTCATAGTTGGGTTCTTTACTTGACACGACCGCTTATACTTCTTTTTGAGAAGTAAATTTGAGCGTATCAATTCCTCATAAACCATGTATCCCAACATGGGTACATGATCATACTTTGTAGATGAAGCTTAAGTGACACCGGGCAGCGATATGTGGATCAACTTAGTTGAGGTGTAGCTATAACCCGATAAGGTATAGGAAAGTTCTTGCATCGTGGTCGAGACGTTGTATCATCATGTAGTTTATAGTAATGGTTTTCTGTTAGAAAATATCCCAATAGTATAAGTTTTATACCACTTATTATGTTCAGTTCACATATGAGAATATATTTTTTAAAGCATTTAATGATTTTACTCCTTTATTTATTTACATTCAGTTGAGTCTATATCTATATCTATTGTAATCTTTTCATTTAGTTATTTTTTATTCATCCATATTTTACTCCTTTATTTTTTAAATTGATATAACTTAAACGAGATTAACTAATCCATTTTCTTCTACCTAGTTTTCGTTTTGTGTACTAAATATTGAGTCCAAATAAGTTTTTATCAATAAACTTCATGGTTTAACATGAAAAAAAAAAGTCTATTTTTTCCTGTTTCACGTCCCTTAAGAAATTAGATAAGCTTACCATTACTGTCACGCTCCGAGCCTACACCCAGGGCATGACTGGCACTTGCAAAGCATTGCTTGCCCCATGTAACCCTTGACCTGACTTACTTACTCAGTATAATACTTAAAGATAAGAAACATAACTCATGCAGTATCTTAAGAAATAATAACTTAGCCAAAATGGCAACTCAAATCTTAAACTTATACAACTCAAATGAATAAGACAAAAGAACTATAACTATATGTCTATGAAGCATCTAAAACAAGAAGGATGTCGCTATAAGACCCCTGGTCATCTTAACAATGATATACTAAAAGCAAAGTTGAAGGAGTCCTCTAGAATGCTAGGAGTCTCACAAACTGACTATGAGTGATCAACTGGATCAACAAGGTGTTGGATGACGATCGTGTTACCTGCATCAGCATCATAAAATGATGAAGGCCAATCTGAATCAGTACATTGAATGTACGAGCATGCGAGTTGAAATTCTAAACATAACATAGGCTTGAAAATAGTTTGAAAAGAACAATTACCTTGGCTTTAATCAACTCATGATCAACTTAACTAAATATAAAGCAATAAAACACATGCAATATATACATATACAAAGCTTTTAAAATAGTAGAAAACAAATTAATTCGTTAAGGAAATGCAATAGCATACTCAAATTTACTTTTGGAATAAAGTAATATAGTTTCTGTGGGAGTTTCTTTAATCGATAACGAACATTATGAGCCTAAGTGGTGATACAACGTATTGCCCACGTTGCCAGAAAAGTCCTGCAATTCGCCATCATATAGAACAACATAACTAAGTGGATCCACTAGTATCTGCTAAAAATCAATAAAAGAATCATCTAAAAAGTATGATCCATTACTATCCATGATTACTACATGGTTTCTTGAGACTTGAGTTAATATGAACTTTCATCCCCATACTAGTGCTCAATACTACTTTCAAAATATAATTAGCTCATATGTTTTAAAATTAACTTATTTCTTTGGTTTGAGATAATTAATCAAAACATAGCTTTAAATCTCTCTTGGAAATCAGTTTTCTCTTTTTTCTTGTTCAAATGTTAAAACATTTTATACTATCGTGAATACATAGTCCCCATATACTTTTGAAGGAATGAACTTCAGTCTTTATTCTTTACTCAACTTGACTTTTATTCTAAAAACAAAGTTAAAAACATTTGCAAAAGAATTCTTGAAGGACTCCTAGAACTTCCTAGACTTGACTCTTAACTTTCCTTGAATTTTAATTTATGGATTCAAGGTTATGATTAAAATTTATGGATGATTTTTAGGTGTTTATATGTGATTTAGAGTAGTTAGAATCAAGCAAAAGTGTAAGCACACTTTAGAAAGACTTAAACGGGCTAAACAACAAATAAATTGGAGTAAAAAACGATGATCCAAGCAAGTCTATGGCGCGCCGCGCTAGCACCAAATGACTGGAGCTCCTTTTTGGTGCATTGCAGGCATGCCACTCTAGCCTCTCTGGAGCTATGGAGGTGCGGCGCGCTACACCCTCCCTGGTGTGTCTGACGCATATTTTAACTCGGGTTTTCATCCTAAATCATTTAAATAAAATCCTTTTTTTCAAATTTTCTTTGATTCAAATACCCAAAACATGTACACTAGAATATAACTCGAAATAACTCTTAACATCGCTAAAATGATTCAAGAAAACCCATCAATCACATGTAAGTTCAAGAATGAAAGCAAATGAAGAACACAACTCAAGAACATCAAATTATAACTCTTTTAGGACGAAAATGGCTGAATGAAACATGTTTGACGTGTGGGTGAATGGACTTAACATTATGTGATCTCATGTACCTCGTAGGGATCACCCCTTGCCAAAATTCACTAGCAAAAACCTTACGAATGATGATCTTTGGCTATTTTATCCTCTTCTCTCCTATTGTATTCTTTCTCCAAGAACCGTAACTCTAATTTTCATAAGTATAAATTGTAACATATCATCTTAGACACCAAATAATTACCAAAACACCCTTCAAATATCCGGATTAGACATTTCCTTATTTTAAAAACACAACTTCAAATGGGCAAAGATCACCGATAAGAACTTTAAATCGTGCAAACCGGCGGTGTTGGAAATATTATTCAAAGATCTTTCTTACGATATATGGAACCACACCTAACTCATCCTAAACTAGGATTTATGGTCGTTTGAAGTTGATCAAACATAACAAATTTTCATTTTTTTATATTCTTTCCAAAAAGGACTATTTTCAATTCTTTAACTTCTTCCTATTTAGTTCAATTTGCAAGATATTACAATTGTACTCTTATTTAGTAAATTCTTGAAATCAAGTTTT
>CM064973.1:36120221-36162057 GCA_032847665.1 Solanum chilense | reverse complement strand
AGTAAGCTTATATTAATCTGTCCCTTTTATTGGTAGATTTTTCTTTCTCCTACTGCATCCTTTATCAGGTATTATTCCATCTCTAAGTTCTTAAATTGATATAACTTATGAGTGCTTAATTAATCCAATTTTATTTTACCTAGTTATAGTTTTATCCATGTAAACGTTGTATGCAACTATGTTTTTACCAATAAACTTTATGATTCTAATTAAAACTATAAATTCAACCAAATATTATGAATGTGGTTTTGATGTACATAAATATAGTACATTTATGAATGACTTGTTTGAAAAACTATGGCACTGAGAAAAACTTGTGTTTTAATTTCTTATATGACATTAAATAATAACAAATGGATATCAGTATCACGCATAATATAAAAGTAATTAGTTTTACTATGTTGAACCAGTCAAAGAAGTGTTTTGTATGTCTTTGTTGATACAAATTAGGGTTAGGGGAATTGAATCCTCTATCCAACAATACTTGTCTACTATTGACTTTGCATATTTTTTAAGAAACAATGAATAAAATGGTAATTTTACTCTATAACCCTATGAATAAAATAGATACAGGGTCTAGAAATATGTAATAAGAAAATGAATATAACTGATGAAACATATCATTCAACTTTAAGGGAAAAAAGTACATTTATTTTATTCATTAATATATAGTTGTTTTCAATAATATCATTTATGTTTCCGACCCATTATTTCTTAACAATTAGTTTTTTTGTTATGGCACACTATTTTTTCAACTGGACCTCTTATTAGAGTTCCACATCACCAAAATTAAATTGGTCCATTAATTTTAATATGTCAATGAACGGTGAGAGAATGTTCATCTATGGTATCTATTGATAGTTGAGTGTAACCGTTAAATTCGGAATTAAAATCTAATCCATTAACACTAATACCTACCTCACCCTAACCTATTTCCCTTTTATTTCTCCTGCAATCCCTTAGATCCAAAATTTCTGCAATTTTAACAATTGAAAAATTCTTGCTTACAGGCCCCAATCATTCAATTTTTGTTGACACAATGTTCCATCACTCTTCTAAAGTGGAACTATATTTTACTTTATTACAAATTACTTAACACGCTTGAGATTTTTTCTCTTCTCACACGAGGTTTATGGATTTTAATTGCAATTACACTTGAGAGTTCTTGCACTCAAGTGTATTATCTTCATAATTTCCCTTAATTGTATTATCTTCTCTTTTGATTTTGAGTTCTTATTCCTACCATTTCTTACACAGTTCAGCATCCATTTCTTGTTTTTCTTGTATTTTGTAATTGATTCTTTTAACCCGCATTTTACATCCATAATGTATAATGACGAATTAATATATTATTTTTTTTATCAATTGATCAATCTATGGATATGTGAGATTAATAAAAGGGAAATATGGTAGGGTGGGTCAAGTGTGGTATTAATGGATCAAATTTTAATTTATGTATATCTAACACTAGTCTTTCCCTTTCCTAAAAGTTGTGACATTTACGAAACGTTGTGAATTTTATGAAAAGTTTTGACTTTAATGAAAGTTGCGAATTTTATGAAAAATTGTGACTTTTATGAAAATATGTGACTTTAATGAAAATTTCACGACCCGCGTCTACCTGGACGTGGACGACACTCAAGAACCATTGTTGGTCCCTAACCTGTAAGACCCCAAAAAATGACTTAGGTAAGCCTAGAGACTAAAATGGTTGTCATGATGCTCTAAAGTCCTAAAATGTTTTATAATGAGCGTTTGAGGTAATGCCTAAGAGTTTAGGTGCGTTGGAAGTCAAACGTCAAGGGACGACCAAGACGTTCGACGATTAAGTGACATATGTGCCTCATATGGGTTTTATGTGTTTATATATTATTCATGAGGTTATAAGTTCCTTAAATGAGTTATTATATCATATATAGGTAGTCTGTCAAGTTTTATTAAGTTTGGAGGTCAAACGTCCAAAAATGTCGATGACGTTAGAAAGGCTTGTCTTGAAATGACCTTGTGTGTCAATGTATGTTTCGTTTAGTTTTACGTGTTTGTTTTGAATGAAACTCGTATGGTAGGTCCTAAAATCATATAGGAACATATTTGGGGTGGAAAATTTTGGGTAAGACTCCATGTAGAACCCACAAGAGGCCCTAAAGGAGGACCCACTAACATTGGAGCTCAACACTGCTAGGCAGTGGCAATCGACGACCCAAAATACGTCTAGTCGATCAGGCAATGTCCAGTCGATGGTCACGTTGAAATCTCCACTTGTCCTTCAGGTTGGGGAGTTTCAGGTGCAACCCATGAGACCCGAATGACGGAGCGTGGGTGAGACCACGGTCCCTTGGTATGGGCGTTGATGGGGCAGCCTAGTTTCCAGCCAACTTTTTGTTAAGTTGAGGGGTGAAGTTGTAAATTCATCCCAAGCCCCTATAAGTATTTGTACTATTTTTTTTACTATTTATCGGTATTCTAAGAGTATATCAGTCGTTAAACTCTCATTATAACCCTAACACCTAAATCAAAACATATTCCCTCCAAAAGATTCACCAAAAACCTCCATGTGAGTTCAAAGTGAAGATGGAGATTGAAGATGGGTCTTCAATGGAGTTTCTTCTTCAATTAGATTTGTATTCTTCAAATGAGGTATGGGAGTTCTTCATCTAAGGTTTTCTATCAACTTAGAGACAATTTTAAAGATGATTTTCAAAGATTTCAAAGAGATGAAAAAATCCAATTTCTACTCTAGGTGTTCGGTTCTTACATAAATCGTTTCCAAATGTTTATATATAATGAAATTGATTTATACTTGATGTTTCCCAATGAAATTCTCCATGAACCATTGACCTTCACAAATCTATCAATTTGACTAAAATATTTGTAAAGTGATCTTGCTTTGATATTGATGAATTCATGTGAAGATTGTTATGGGCTTTTCATTCATGTATAGGTTATGGTTAATTCGTTTATAGGTTGTTTCAGTTTTATCAATTGAGTATTGAATATTCTTCGATCTATTGAATTTTAGACTTGTTGAATTGATATTTACTTAAGGTTTATGATATCTAATGAAATATTCTATGGGCTACCTAATGATGCATTAGTTATATTCAATTGATATCTAAGATATATTAGATTGATAAGTAAGTAATGAATTGACCTAGTTTCATTGATTATTGATACAATTATATTAAATTATTGGTTATGGACTTGGGTAAGGGCTTTATGATATCGAATTGGATGTTTTAGCATTGTAATTAAAAAAATGGTAAGATAGAGTGGGGTATGCTTCCCTAATTCCTTTTATTTTATGTTAATTAGACTTTAATTAAGTTGTTATTTGTATGGTCCACTTATGGTAACGGTGCTATGTGAATTAAGGTGGCCTTGTCGGCGTTACTTTGCAATATGATGATCATGGTCTTGCCAGCACTACTTGAAGTACTATGATATTTTGTATTGTCGTTTAATGTGAAGTATGAGTATATCTATCTATTTGTGAAGCAGTGTGAAAGTTTATGTTCTTTTTATGTATGTTAGGAAATCATTTAATCAATGACTATGTTCTTTTATATGTAGTCTTAGGGTTGATTCATGGTTGTTCTTGCTTGACTATATGTGTCTATAATAGTTATATTGATGATGATATGGTAGTGTATAGGATGACTTAAAGATGATAATAGTTATTCTTATGTGCTTGTAATGATTAGCAATATGTGTTAAGGTGAAGTAAGTGGTGTCTTATCTTGGTTAACTTGTGTCCATCCCTTACTTGATGAATGTATGAATATGAATATGTGATGTTTTTACTTAGGATGCTATATTCTTTTAGTCTTGAATGTAAGAAAGATATGTGACCTTGGATGATGTTAAGAGGGTCTTTTATGTGAACCTTGAACCTAGTGGAAGTTAATGCATATTGAAGTCGAAAGCGGTAATGGTATCTTTCAAGTTAAGGAATCATGCAATTAAGGTTTAGTGGCTGGAAGGACGTCATATCAAACCCTAGGGAAGTCATAATGAGCGTCTTGTCGCCATTGTGAGGTATCCCTAGTGGACATTTCTTTGGTAGGGCAAATGTGATTGAATTATGAACTTGTATGTAACCCTCTTATGTTAACCTTTAATGTGAATTACTCTATGAGAACGAAGTCTAGATTACAAAGCATGCCCTTCATATTCCTTAATCATGTGCCTACATGGGGTGTGTCCTAGTTCAACCCTTGGCAAGTACAACACCCTCATCGTAGTATGTTAGAAATTTAGATTCCATGAGTTTCTAACATGGTCTATGTTGGTTATTGCATATTCTCATCATATGTGATACCTAGTAGCATTAGAGAAATTCTATGAAGTTTAGGTGGTGGTATGGAACACTATATAAACATTGCACAATAGGTTTTGAAGGTGTTAGTTGGAGTCCCTAGGTCATATCTAAAACCATTACTTCAATGTCCTTTATATGATGAATGTCTCTTAATGCTAATAAATATAATGACTAAAGTTAAGAGAGTATGTTAAACGAAGTAGTACTTATCTAGAGTAGTTAAGGGTTGTCTATTTATGGTGTGAAGGGGGCATAGGAATGGTCACTTCCTACCTTCACTAGATAAGTCTTAAGAATGACTATAGTTAGGGAAATTAGTTTATTCTGTAAAACATGATCTAAGTCTTAGGTAGTCTTAAGGATTACTTAGGTAATCTTAAAAAGGTTTCTTAGACGTTATCTTCTTGATTTACTTATGTAAGTCTTTTGATAGCCTTTGGAAAGTGAATGTCATATTATCTATACGTTAATGTTTTAGTGAGAATGATTCTACCTTAGGAAGTCTATAGGATCTGGTAAGTGTATGTGTAAGGGATTGTATGAGTTTTCGCTTCACGACTCACTTAAGTGAGACTTAGAATCACCTTTGGTAGGATAATCTTACCTTGATATTTATGATGCTTTATAAGTGTGTATGTAACCTATTACAAGTAACCTTGAGGATTGTGCAGGCACATCTAGAGAGGGTGTATGGGCGGTCTCTCTTTGTGTGACATAAGTGAATCTTAGGATTGCTTTGAGTGATAAGAATACATGCTAAAGGGTGTCTAAAAAGAAGTGAAGGAACTTCACTATAATAGTGAATTGACTTGACTATACAGTGAAGTGAATTTGCTGTAAAGTTTCTACAAATTTGATTATTGACTTAAGTGAGTTCTTATGCATTTCTAAGTTGCTAAATGTTGTTCTTATGCTTATACTATGATGTTTTAATCGAAATTCATGAAAAATATGTGATTTACTAAATGTCCCGTTTTCATGGTTTTTGCATGGCTTTCATACTTAGTATATTTAATGTGCTCATCCCTTCTTTTCCCTTTTTGACTATTGTGTAGGGAATTGGAAGTGTTAACGTGCCACAGAGGATGGATAGGTTTATAAGGCTTGAAGATGAAGTAATGGTGAGTGATCATTGATTCGAGGACAATATCCACATGTCCCTTATGTCATAGACTTTATTTTATTGTCTTGTATGGGATTAGTTACTAATTGTTGTATACTTTAAAGTTTAGATGGTTCACGTTGATGTTGTAAAGATTTAATGTTTTAACTGAAAGTATTCCGCTTGTGTAATGTTTATAAAAGAGTTCTTCGTGTGTGAAGAAAGTTTAAATTCATACCTATTTTAGTATGTTTATTATGCAATGAATGATACAAGAGGCTTATATGAGTCTTCTTTAAGTCTCATTTGCCGTGTGACGACACAAGGATGCTCTAACTTCTATAGTTTACTTGCGGTTCATGACAAAGATGGTATCAGAGTATATGATTTAGGGAGTGTCTTAGTTGTCTTATGAACAACTTCTAATCGAGTCTTGTTTGAATGTGAAGTGTGCCATATTATAAATAGGAGGCTATTGGGTGATAGGAAAGTTTCACTTCTTCATTCATCTAAACGTGCCTAAAATCTTTGTATTTGGTCTATTTCCCTTGTTTCCTTTATGTGTTGGTCCCTTGAGGGCAACTTTATAAAATTAGTGATGAGGTAGAGAAAATATGAAATGTGACTTATGAGATGAGGTGTCATAGACGTTGGTTTTGACCTTAGATTGGTTGGGTAACCTTTTGAAGGGTAGTTAAGTTTGAAAAATGGTATGGTATAGTGTGAAAATGTGAAGGAGTTGTTGTTAAGATAGTTTGAGGTTGGTTAAGATCCCAACCATAGGAAGGGAGGTGATGAGATTTGAAAGAGTAAAAGGGTGAGTTCTCCTAGTAAGGGAGATATAATTGTTAGATGATGAGACTTTTGACAGTCCTCAGTCATTATGAGGTAGACTTTTGTAAGAGAGTGTGATTAAGATTTATGGTGCCTTGATGGAGTTCCATATAAGAAATGTTATGTTGACCATAGAATGGGTTTCTCCTAAGTGGGGGAGTATGGTTAAGAGTATTGATGTTGGGAGTGAGGTACCCTTTACTTTTGTTTATGTGTTTATTCAAGCCTAAAACAGAGAGTTCTTAGTAACTTGAATTTGTTGGAGTCTTTTGTGGAAGATAGTTCCAAACATTATCCCTATGATATGCATGTTGATTGAAGTTTTGTTAAATGAGAAAATGAGTTTTCATGTATACTATCTTCCTCATGATTCGTGTGCATCTAATGTAAGTTGTTGATTGTTTCATATAGTTGAAGGTTGAGCATGCCTAAGTGGTTATATGAGAAATATTTTTTGAGTATTTGTAAGGAATTTCTTAAGTGTTGCATTGTTAGATTATGAAGCCATGATTATGTTGTAGATATGTTTATATGATGTTAACCATATTAGCTTGTTTGTATCATGAATTGCCTAAAAGTTGCATTTTTGAAAATGTTGCTAAATTCACTGTAATGCACTTTCTATTTGTTGTAAAATTTATGAGAATTTGAATAATTTATTCTTTGGTCAAAATCTATTGTAGTGTGGTTAGAAATGATGTATATGAGTATAATATTGAATTTAAAATGTGTTTTTTGCTATTTGGAATGAAGCATCTGAGTTTTGTAGCATGATGAGTTATAAAATACCGTCTAGTTTCTTAATGTGTTTTGAACCTTTTGACTATGTGAAATTGATATTTTCTTCTTCGTTATGTGTTATATGCTATGGTCATCAGTTGCTAAATTGCGTCTATATTCTTGGAAGTGTTTGGAGAGTGGCAAGTGTCATTCGAGGTCGAATGTTGTCCAAGTGGTGGAGAGTGGAAGACCCCGAAAATGACTTAGGTAAATATAGAGTTTAAAATAGTAGTAATGATGGTATAACGTCCTGCAATGGTTTATAATGTGTGTTTGAGGCAATGTCTAAGAGTTTAGGTGAATTGGAAATCAAACATCAAGGGACGACAAAGACATTTGACAACTAAGTGATCTATGGGCCACATATGGGTTTTATATTTTTATGTTTGATTCATGAGGTTATAGGGTCCTTAAATGAATTATTATAGCATGTATAGGTAGTGTGTCAAGTTTCATGAAGTTTGGAGGCCAAACGTCCAAGAACGTCAATGACGTTTGAAAGGCTTGTCTTGAAACAACCTTGTGTGTCTATGTATGTTTTGTCGAGTTTTACGTTTTCGTTTTTGACGAAACTCGTTTGGTAGGTCCTAAAATCGTATACGAACACATTTGGGGTGTAAACGTCTAGGTACGACTCCATGTAGGATCCATAAGGTTCCCTAAAGGAGGACCCCAAATTGGAGGTCAACACTGCTAGGCAGTAGAAATCGACGACCCAAACGACGTCCAGTCGATCAGGCAACGGCCTGCCGAATGGTCACATCGATGGATCCAGTTGTCCTGAAGGTTGGTGAGTTTAAGGTGCAACTGACGAGACCCCAACAATTGGGCGTGAGTGAAATCACGGTCCGTTCGTATGGGTGTCGATGGGGCAGCTTGGTTTCATGCGAGCTTTCTGTTAAGTTGAGGGGTAAAGTTTTAAATTCAGCCCAAGCCCCTATAAGTCTTTGGACGGTTTTTTGAGTGTTATGGGTATTTTTAGAGTACATAAGTCATTAAACTTTCATTATAACCCTAACACCTAAATCAAAACATATTCCTTCCAAAAGTTACTCCAAAAATCTCCATGTGAGTTCAAAGTGAAGATGGAGCTTGAAAATGGGTATTCAATGGAGTTTCTTATTCAATTAGGTTTGGATTCTTCAAATAAGGTATGTGATTTCTTCATCTGAGGCTTTATATCAACATACATCCAATTTCAAAGATGAAAAAAGATGAAAAAAAAATCCAATTCCTACTCTAAGTCTTTTGTTCTTGCACGAATGGTTTCCAAACGTTCATATATGACGAAATTGATGTATAATTGATGTTTCCAAATGAATTTCTCTATGAACCCTTGACGTTCAGAAATCTCTCAATTTGACAAAAATATGGGTTGTGTGATCATGCTTTGATATTGATGAATTCATGTGTATACTATTTTGGGATTTTGATTCATGTAAAGATTATGGTTAATTGGTTGATAGGATGTTTCAATTTGATCAATTGAGTATTGAATATTCTTAGTATTTTGAATATTAGACTTATTGAATTGATATTGACTTAATGTTTATGATTTCTAATGTATTTTTATATGGGCTATCTAATGATGCAATAATTATATTCAATTGATAGCTAGGATGTATTAGATTGATAAGTATGTAATGAATTGAACTAGTTTCACGTATTATTGATATAATTGTATTGAATTGTTGGTTATGACCTTGGGTAAGGGCCTTATGATATCGAATTGGATGTTTTAGCATTGAAAACCGAAGTGGTAAGATGGAGTGGGGTATGCTTCCCTAATTCCTTTTATTTTATGTTAATTAGACTTTAATTAAGTTGTGATTGGTATGGTCCACTTATGGTGGCAGTGCTATGTGAATTGAGGTGTCCTTGTCTGCACTACTTGAAGTACTATGATGTTTTGTATAGTCGTTTTATGTTAAGTAATCTATCTATTGTGAAGCAATGTGAAAGTATATGTTCTTTCTATGTATGTTAGGAAATAATGTAAATTATGACTATGTGCTTCTATGTGTAGTCTTAGGGTTGATGCATGGTCGTTCCTACTAGACTATATGAGTTTATGATAGTCATATTAATGATGATATGGTAGGTGTGTAGGATGACTTAAAAATAATAATGGTTATTCCTATGTGCTTGTAGAATGATTAGTAATATGTGCTAACGTGAAGAATGTGGTGTCTTGTCTTTGTTGAGTTGTGTCCCTTACTGGATGCTTGTTTGAATATGAATATGTGATATATTGACTTAGGATGCTATAGTCTCTTAGTCTTGAATATATGAAAGATATGTAACTTTTAATGATGTTAAGAGGGTCTTTTTTTGAAACCTTTAACCTAGTGGTAAGGTTATGTATGTTAAATTCGAAAGCCTTAATGGTATCCTTCAAGTAAAGGAATGATGGACTTGAGGTTGATTGTCGGAACGACATGATATCTAACCTTAGGGAAGTCATAATGAGCTTCTTGTCGCCATTGTGAGATAGCCCTAGTTGAACTTTCTTTGGTAGGGTCAATATGATTGGGTTATTAACTTGTTAGGAAACCCTATTTTGTGAATCTTTAATGTGAATTACTCAATGATAAATAAGGCTATCACCGAGTGAGTTTGGTAAGGATAGTAGTTCTAGTTAAGTATGAGACTAGATTACAAAGCATGCCTTTCATAATTCTTAACCATGTGGCTACATGGGATGTGTCCTAGTTCTACCCTTGGCAAGTAGAGCACCCTCATCGGAGTATGTTAGAACTCCGGATTCCATGAGTTTCTACCATGGCCTATGTCGGTTATTGCCTATTCTCATCATATAGAATACCTACTAGCATTAGAGAAGTTCTATGAATTTTAGGTGGTGGTATGGTACGCTATCTAAATATTGCATAATAGGCTTTGAAAGTGTTAGTTAGAGTCTATATGTCTTATCTAAGATCATTAGTTGAATGTCCTTTATGTGATGAATGTCTCTTAATGAACTAATGAATATAATGATTTAATTTAAGAAAGTGTGTTAAATGAAGTACTTCTTATCTAAAATAGTTAAGGGTTGTTTAGTTAAGGTGTGAAGGGGGTATGGGAATGGTCACTTCTTATCTTACCGAGATATGTCTGAAGAATGAATCTAGTTTGGGAAGTTGGTTGATTATCTAGACATGATCTAAGGCTTAGGTAGTCTTAAGTATTACTTAGGTAATCTTGAAGAGGTCATTATGGACGTTATCTTCTTGATTTACTTAAGTAAGTCTTTCAATAGCCTTTATAAGGAGAATGTGATATCATGTATATGTTAATGTGTTAAGTGAGAATGATTCTCTATTAGGAAGTCTATAGGATCTCTGAAGTGTGTGCGTGAGGGATTGTATGGGCGGTGCTTCACAACTTACTCAAGTGAGACTTATAATCACGTTTGGTAAGAGAATCTTACCTTGATGTTTATGATGCTTTATAAGTGTGTATGTTACTCATTATAAGTAATCTTGACGGTCGTTTACGAAAATCTAGAGAAGGTGTATGCTAAAGGGTGTCTAAAATGGAGTGAAGGAACTTCACTGTACCAGTGAATTGAGTTCATTGGACAGTGAAGTGAATTCACTGTGAAATTTCTAAAAATGTGATTATTGGATTAAGTGATTCCTTATATATTTTTATGTTTTTAAATGTTGTTCTTATGCTTATAGTATGATGTCTAAATTGCAATTCATGAAAAGCATATGATTTACTAAATATCCCTTTTTCATGGTTTTTGCATGGCTTCCATACTTATTACATCTAATGTGGTAACCCCTTCTTTTCCCTTTTGAATAAATTTAGGGAATTCGAAATCTTGATGTGCCATGGAGGATGGATAGATTTCTAAGGCTTGAAGATGAAGTATTGGTTAGTTCCCATTGATTCTAGGAGAATATCCATATGTCATAAACTTTACTTTATTTTCTTGTATGGGATTAGTTCCCAAGTGTTGGATTCAAGTAGATGTTGTAAAGATTTTATGTTTTAAAATAAAGTCTTCCGCTTGTGTACTATTTATGAAATAGTTCTTCGTGTGTGAAGAAAGTTTTAAATTCTTACCTATTTTAGTTTTTTTATGTGATGAATGATACGAGAGGCTTAGATGAGACTTTTTGAAGTATCATTTGTCGTGTCACGACACAAGGATGCTCTAACTTCTAGGGTTTACTTGCGGATCGTTACACAAGCGAACCCTCCTAGATGACTAGAAATGGAAGACTAACTCAAGCATGCAAAAGCTTAAAACAGAATAAAATTCATGAAATTGAAATACAAAACTTTAACTCAAAAGAAAACTCTGAATACTATCATATATTTAATTCGCCATAAAGTCGACAATTTAAGTCTTTAAAACATTTAATAAAGTAATTAATTATTAATACAGACTCCTCAACTGTACTGACCATCTATGAAGCTTCTAACTAATAATGATTGAAGTGGGACAAGACCCACGACCTCCTAACTAAACTTAAAAGTAAATGCAGTCCTTCCAAAGTAAAAAGGTCCGTCATAACTAACTCGAACTCTCGGATGTATCAACGAAATTCGTGTTGATGATCTTGAATACATGTGTCTGCATCATGAGAAGATGTCGAACGTGCAATATGTGAGCATGGAATGGAAATTCTAAAGCATAACATAAGCTTGATTAGATAGATACTCAACTTATTCAATTCAGAATACTCAAGGATAAGATGCATAAGTTAGAGATTACATACTACTCAAATATATTATACTTGACTCTAGATACTCAACTTTGGATACTCAACTCAATATAAAGAAACAATACACATGCAATATATAAAAAAAAAAACATTATAAAACAGTAAAAATAATTTATTTCGTTAAAGAAAATATAATAACAAACTCAACTTTACTTATCTAATAAATTAATATAATTTCTGTGAGAGATTCTCTAACCGACAACCATCATTATGAGCCTGTGGTGAAACAACATCTTGCCATGCTACCAGAACTGTCATATACTTTGACATCTCATAGAACTACTTAACTTAGTGGATCCACTAGCCTAACTTACGGGATCATATAAAATGTATAACTCGTTAATACACATGATAGCTACATTGTTTTAATTGAGACTTGAGTTAATATGAACTCTCATCCCCACATCAGTGCTCAATATTAATCCCAAAACATACTTTATCTCATGCTTTTAAAAATAACTTCCTTCTTTGGGTTGAGATAATTTCTCAACACTTAGCTTTAGCAAACTAGTGGTGTTTGAAAGATAATTCAAAGATCTTTCATAAGGTATCTTGTAGAACACCTAACTTATCACGTTCTAGGAGTTATGGTCATTTCAAGTTAACTCAAAATTCATACTTAACCTCCAAATTTTCAAATTTCGCTATTTCCAATTTAGTTCTTTAAGAACTCAAGGTTCTACATCTAGTGACCTTAACACTTAAGAAATTTTTGATTCCTTGATAAAATCTCAGACACTGCGAAGAATGATTTGAGTCTTAGCTCAAAACTTTTTTCGGGGAGTTACAGAAAAGTTGTGACTTTTATTGAATGTTGTGACCTTTCAGAAGGGTCGCAATTTTACAAATAGTTGTAATATTTATGATAAGACAAAATATTTATTCATATTACCATTTGTTGTCGATAAATATAGGACTTCCCTCTCATTTTAAAACAACGGAATTTTTGAACCTCCTCTTCTTCTTCACAGTTGAATATTCGTGTACTTTGCATATGTTGAGTGACTGAGTGACATCATTGTTTATGTTACAGATCCTGATGTGTAGTTTTACATTCATTAATTTATGCTTATGTTATTACGAATAAATAATAATATATAATAATTTCATTTTCCTTTACATTATTAATCTTTTATTTAAGATAATATAGTGTTTTAGTTTTAGTGATGGATAGGTCTTAAGTATTATTTTATATATTCAGTCATATTAAATTTTTGGTGAAAGGCGGGTAATTTTACTAGTTTAATTAAATGGGGTTGATTTAAGTTCGATACTTGGACCCTTATTAAGAGCCCACCTGATTTTTTTTTGTGAAATCATCAAACCTAACCATTAAAAAGTAGTATAAATAACTCCTTTCTATAATGACAGCTAAATGGTCGAGTCCAATTATTAATAGAGTTATAGATGAACTTTTTTCCAAAGTTCAATGGTATA
Organism: Solanum chilense; assembly: GCA_032847665.1. Classification (NCBI taxonomy): domain Eukaryota; kingdom Viridiplantae; phylum Streptophyta; class Magnoliopsida; order Solanales; family Solanaceae; genus Solanum; species Solanum chilense. The sequence goes on along the minus strand of CM064973.1, from coordinate 36,148,847 downwards.
TTTGCATTTTGACCAATTTAATTTTGGTGATGCTGACCTCTAATAAGAGGACACGTGGAAAGAATGGTTTTGCATAACAATCAAACTATTATGTTAAAGAATAATAGCATAAATAAACCTTTTGCAATATAGTGGCATCATTGACCTCAACAATTAACTGATGAGATCAAAAAGTTTTGTTTTTTCAAAATTCGATGACGTATTTGAGTTTTATTTAAGTTATGATTAACTCAAACACAAATTTAAATACTTTTTATGTGAGTTTTTAATAGTTCATACTCATCATTATGGGGTACACCTGCAATACATGTACTATGTGCAAGTATATTATAATGTCTAAGTTTTAGTCAAAGAAAGTATTGTTAAAGGTGAAAGTTGTAAGGAAATTGATTCCCTTTTATAAGTGAGGAAAATCATTTCCCCATCTTCGATTAAACTTGCTTTAATTTCTCGACTTCTATCACAGTTAGAGACACGTTAGATGTTCTTGAGATCTAAAATAAGATTTTAAGTTTAGGTTTTTTTTCCATTTCAATATGTTAGGTTATGGGTAGAATAATTATAATGACCATCTTGTTATACCCAAGCTTTTGGGATATGCATCGTCGAGCTCAAAAGTGTAGTGAACTTGTGTTATGTATTGACTTATTTTTTTCACTTTCCGCTCCTATTTGGGCTATTAGTATGTGTGATTCAACTAAGATGCTTGTCATCCTTAATGTTTTTATTGTTCAGCCCTCCATCATTAACGTCACACATTTTATATTAGTTTCCTTTTGTATAAAGAAAACGACCATTGGTTGAGTGGGCCATATGAAAGTGGAGTGAAATACGATTTTTTGAGATAATATCCACTATTGGTTAGATGAAATGGTAAATAACAATAAAAGACATGAATAAAAATGTTGTAATTAATGAACCTAATTCCAAGAGTTGCTGAACTTGCAGGAATTTTCAACAAAAATGGCTCAAAATGAAACTGAGGAGATCATCTAAGTGGGATCAAGAGTGGAGGTAATCTGGATATCTTAAAGATTGCTCGAATTGAGAAACATGAAATGGAGTTTAGAGATCTTATAAAGTGTATAAAGTATCATTATGTTCTTTTTCCAGATTCCTTGGTCGAACTCACAAAGAAGGATAAATAGACTATTAATATGCTTCAACTGTCTGTTAGGAAAATTCCAAAAAATAGAAACCTAACCATAATCTGGAAAGGCTAGAATAATATTTGTTAGGATTCTTTGAAGGTAAAACCAATTCAAGTTACAATTATGAGATGAATGATTTTGATCTATCAAAATATATGGATTGCCTCGGAAAGAATCTAAATGATGTACTGATAATGTCATTGGAAGGGGTTATCTCTGGTTGTCTTGAAGAAAAACTTGCAATACACAGATTCATAAAGCAACTAATATTGTTAAAAAAAACTGAGATGTTTGAGATACCTATATGCCACAGAGCCAAATAGTAATGTCAATGAAAAAAAGCTGGAATGTTTGGAGACTCAATTTCTGTTCATGGCTAACAATGTGGTACAACATTGTTGTGTTGTTTTAGCTAACATTGTTGCTGATTTTGTAAATGATAAGGATAAGTTTGACAGATATGAATATGATATCTTTAATAAACCTCCCTATCTATTATGCTTGATTGTGTTAGTAGAGTTTATAAATGAAAAGATATTTATCAGTGAACTAAAGGCTTTCAAAGTTTACTCAATCAAGAACTGAATTACCCAAAGGATTTTCACAACATCTTCATAGTCTGCTGATGTATCTCTGAAACAAGAAGTGAGATAACTTCCCTGATGATAACTTCTCTGCTAAAAAGTTTGATGTTGCAATAGATCTCATGTTGGTTTTCCTTGATGCTTTGTCAAATCATGTTATTAGCGGTAACTGGTTGAATGATGTTATGGAAAAGGATTAAGTTATAGCGGGTGATGTTCTTTATGTAGTTTAAAGGCTTCTTCCTAGCTCTAAAAACAAAGATGGCAATAGCAAAATAAGTCTTAGCTCGATAAAAATATTGGACAAAATTAATATCTGAAGGAACAAGTGCATATTAGTTCTTACATCAACTTTAGAGAAGGAGTTGTCATATTTATCATCGATTTTCAGAGATGTCGCAAGGGTGCATCATGAACATAAATTTCTTAAAGATCTTCATAGAAGGACTACCAATTTCGCAAATGAAGCTGAGGTTGCCATTGACCCTATTTTTCTCAATATAATACTTTTTTGCATATATTTTTCTCACTTCCTACAATTTTAGAAGAGGTCAAGCAAATTAATATGGAGATGACTGAGATGGGTCCAGTGGATGTTTCTCACTATGTGGTAGAGCCATCAAAATATCTTTCAACTCGACATAGCAATCTTGTGAGTGATAAGGATATAGTGGCTTTTGAGATAGCAAAATTAAAACTAATTCAATATCTGACTTGGGGGAGAAGTGAACTAGATGTCGTCCCTTTTATTTATCTTATATTCCTAAGATATTTAGAGAACAAAAAAGAATATGGAAAAATAAAAAGATGATCAAATCCATTGAATGCATAGTATCCCCATAACAAAATTGTGGGTTTGATCTTCTTTCCATTCAGTGGGCTTGATATTTTTTCCATGCTGTTTTCCGAGATTCTGGTGCGTTTTTACGGATTCTAGTTTTGTGAATTAACTGATGTTTTCCACTAATTTATTAAACTTTGATAACTTTGTGTTTCTGCAAAGCTTACTATGTAATCAATAGAACTGTTTTGAATACAAATTGCATAACAATTTCTTACACATATAAATTGGTTTTGGGAGTTTTATAAACTCTCTTACAAATGGAATCTAAAAATAGAAATTGCTCAAGTAATTCATCAGGTCATTGTTGGCAAGACACAACATTCGATTACAACAACCCACAATACTTAGAGAACCGTCATTATACTAAAATGGAACATTTAAGTGGGTATCTTGATCTAAATTCTCATTATTTTAGATCAAAGCATAAAGATATATTTGGTGTTTTCAGTGTAATTTCAAATAAAGATGTAACCATGTTGTTTTTAATTAAGATGCATAGAGATAATGTTAGTGCTAGTAAGAAGAGAGTGCCATAATTTATTACCAACCAAAATAGTTTATCTCTTCTTACCAGTTCTAGTTTTATTCCTATCAATCTCAATAAAAAAGATAATGACATCATAATTCAAAACTACTTTGGAAACACCGAAATAGATATTTATTCTTTGTTCTGTAACAATGAGAAATTGGATCAAGATATCCACTTACATTTTTCATTTCAGTATGTAAGCGGTTTTGTTAATATGGGTGGCAATAGCAATAGAATTTTAAGGCTTGTCGCTACTGGCCTATTGAAGTACTCTATCCGAAAGTATATAAAATTCCCAGATTCAATTTATAAATGTGAAAATGTAATACTTGTGCTTATACGTTGGAGATTTGATCTGAAATTTTCAAACCCTAAAGTGGACTTGCTAATAAATTCAAAAAAAATTCCTCGTTGTAATGACCAGTTGGATAAGATGGTGTAATTGTGTTAAAATAAAGAAATAGCTTGTTGTTGGAGTCAATAAAGACTTGAGTGGTGTTGAACTTAACTTTTTTTTTGAATTCTTTTCAATGTTCTCTGTCACGCTTTAGAAATACCCCCGAGACGTACACATGGAACCTAGGAACACAAGTGATCCAAAGCTAACCCGACTAGCACGATCATGAGCATATTAACGATAATAAACTAATGCGGAAGATAAATAATAATTTATTCTGAAAAGATGGGGAATACCCATAGTTTATAACTGAGATATATTAAAACTAATGAGTTTAATACAATGAAGTTACTAGCTAAATACTAAGATGAAACTAACTATATTTGAAATAAGCCTCTAAACTAGACTAGAAATACTAGGAGAAGCCCCAGCTAAATCTAGGAAAAACTGAAACTAAAAGACTAAATACTGAAAAGAAACTCATGACTCTAGTCCTCGGAAAATGAGGACTCACCACTGAATCTACTGAATTGGAGAACGGAAAATTGATCTATATATGATCTGGATTCTTAGAACCTAAACCGATATAACGAGAAGATGTAGCGCACATATACATCTGTATTTGAAAGGTGCTGAATATGTACGATCGAGTAAAGCTGAGATAAAACAAAACCGAACAAGCACAAAAGAAAGTATAATAATATGAACATGATATACTGAATTTCTGAGCTAACTGAATGCAATGACCAATTTTAACATGCTGAAATTGAATATTGGATATAATGATGAATGGTCAACGAAGAGAGTCTTACTGAACTGTAAAAGCTAGTAATATCTGATAATAAAACCGCATGAGCTATAGAGTCCAAAGTATACGCCCCATCGAGAGGACACAATACACTCTGCCAGAGGTACAAAGTCATGATGGCATGATCAGTAAACTGATTACCCACACTGGGGACTTACAACCTACTTGTCTAGTAGACCTAGGACTATTGGGTATTTTAAACACTAGTCCAACTCGGTATCATGCTACTCCTTATGACTTATGTAAATTTACTGATTATGTCTGAGTTTCAATAAATATTGGATAGCTCGAAACTGAAAATGAAAATTGAGAATGCAACAATAAATCTGGTAATTCTGCATTTATAACTGAGGCATGTATATCTGAAGTGTCTGAAATATATGACCTAGCATGTCTAATTCAAGAACTAAAGAAAAACAACGCTAGCGTTCTAAAATTCATGTGATAATCTGAGTAATAACATGATAATCTGATTTGGAACATATATTTAATAAAACAATGAAGTTTTATCAAAGTCTTAGAAACCCTAGGATTAATCACGATATGTGAATCAAGAATTTGACTGAAACTTGAGACCCAATGGGTTAAAGGAACCCACTAGTGAAATCCCACACACTTGGTGATGAAATCCATGGAAAAATACTTATGTTTTGGGGCTGGAACTGCTGGAACTTGTTGCGTTCTTGATCTAGGGTTCTTGAGATTTTTCTCCTTTCTTGCTTCTAATTTATTAACTTTTGATTTAATGTTTGACTTAGATATGTTTTAATGATGTTTCTAGGTTCAAATTGACTAAAATATAATTATTTAAGGTCAAAATGACGTAACTTAAGGTTTAAAAGAAGTGGGAAATGTCCAAAGACCCCTGGGAAAATTGTTGTCGGACCAAACGAGTTGCAGGACTGACTCTCCATCGTCTGACCGACGCCCCGTCGTTGGGTCCATCAATTGTGCCTATTCGACAGACCTTTACTAAAATGGGCATAACATTTTACTCGGAGGTCTGATTTTAGCAAGGTAGGTGTCTTTGGAAAGATAATTAAATTATCTATCTGTGAGTAGGTCATGGAACACCTAATTTGTTTTTTGATAAATGTAATAACCAATCGAAGTTGACCAAACTGAATTTCCCCTTAACTCTCTTCAAATTTTCCACCTTCAGTCCACCTATAGACTGTGCTGGTCATCCGTAGCTCTTTTCGAAGAGTGGGTGAATGGGGGTATCTATTGATGGACTACGGACCGTCTTCTGTCCTATGAACCATGAGTTCGTCCGTCGTCCAAGACATAACCAATTTTTTTGGTTAAAATTTTTGGGAGTTACTGATCTCATCGAAGGTTGTACAGGATGCACAGTTGGTCACGCTACGGTCCATGGAGGCCACTGTTGGTTGCACCTGCAAATTTTTCTATAAAGATAGTTTTTGGTCTGTTTTGTCTACGGTGTGTTACATTATCTCTCCCTTTGGAAAATTCATACTCGAATAAAGACTACACTAGCTGGAATAGCGGGAGAGAGCTACAAACCCTACTACTAAACACGGAGAATGAGTTGCACTTTCTCCAATTAGTTGCATTTTCTCCATAGCATAAAGGACTAAATCTGGCCCTATCAAAGTTGCTTCACCTACTACAAACAAACCAACTGGAGATATACATCTACGCCTATATAAACCCTCATAAGGGGCCATCTGAATACTGGAATGGTAGCTATTATTGTAGGCAAACTAAATAAGAGGAAGGTGATCATCCCAACTACCTTTGAAATCTTTCACACAAGCTATCAACATATCCTCTAACGTATGAATGGTACGCTCTGCCGTCCCATCCATTTGTGGATGAAATTTCGTATGAAAATTAACTTAAGTAAGAAAACCTTTCTGAAATGACTTCCAAAAATGAGAGATAAACTGAGGACCTCTATCGAAGATGATAGACAAAGTAACCCCATGTAACCTCACGATCTCATTAATGTAAAGACTTGCATAGTCTTCTGCCGAATATGTAGTCTTCACCACGAAGAAGCGAGAAGACTTAGTCATCCTATCAACTATCACCCAAATGGAGTCATGCTGTTCGTGAGTACGCGGTAATCCTATGATGAAGTACATATTGATCACATCCCACTTCAAAGTAGGAATATCGATCTTTTGAGTCATACCCCCTAGTTTCTTATGTTCTTCCATGACTTGCTGGCAATTGGCGCACTTACTCACAAAGTCTGGTATATCCCTCTTCATGCCATTCACCCAATAGACTTCCCGCAGATTGCATTACTTCTTAGTTGCACCTGGATGAATAGAATACCTAGAGTTATGGTCTTCTACAAGAATATTATGTCTCAGCTCGTCTATATCAAAAACACTCAATCTACCCTGGTAGCGAAGTATATCATCTCCCTCTTGGAAGAAAACCTCGACTCTCTGATTATGGATTGCACCCTTAAGTTCAAGCAAGATTTGATCACTGTCTTGCTTTTCCTTAATCTCCACCACCAAAGAAGATTCTGCCACATTTTGAACTGTTACACCATTCTCTGATATGCTCATAAGGCGAACTCCCAAGGGAGCAAGCCTGTGAACATCCTTCATTATCTCCTTCAATTCTTCCTCAACATGGGATACACTACCCACAGATAATCTACTAAGAGCATATGCTACTAAATTCTCCTTACCAGGATGTTAATGCACACTCATATCATAATCTGTAAGGAACTCAATCCATCTCCCTGGCAAAGATTCAACTCCTTTTGGGTGAACACATACTGAAGGCTTTTTGGTCAATGAACACATCTACAAGAGAACCATACAAGTATTGTCTCCATATCTTGAGTGCAAAGACCACTGCTGCAAGCTCAATGTCATGAGTTGGATAGTTCTTTTCATGAACTTTAAGTTTTCTAGAGCCATAAGCTATCACCTTAGCTCGCTGCATCACCACACAACCTAGGCCAACTCTGGATGCGCCACAATAGATCACATAACCATCTAAACCCTGTGGTATAGTCAAGACAGGAGCTGTAGTCAATTGTGTTTTCAATTCTATGAAGCTTTTTTCACAGTGATCTGACCATTGAAACTTGACCATCTTCCGAGTCAACCTATTTAATGATAAGGCTATGGATAAAAATCATTCCATGAACCTTCTGTAATAACCCACTACACCAAAGAAACTTCTTATATCTTTATTAGAGCTAGGTCTGGGCAATTTTTTCACTATTTCTATCTTCTGGGAATCCAATTGGATCCCTTCGCTAGATGCAGTGTGACAAAGAAAAGTAACGAATTGCAACAAAAACTCACATTTGCTAAACTTAGCAAATAACTGGAGATCCTAGAGAGTCTTTAAAACAACTCTCAAATGACTTGCATGTTCTTCCTCACATCTTGAGTAAATTAGGATATCATCAATAAAGATGATAACGAACAAGTCCAAGTACTATTTGAACACTCTATTCATCAAATCAATAAAAGCTGCAGGAGCATTAGTTATTCCAAACGACAAAACTACAAATTCATAATGACCATACCATGTTTTGAAGGTTGTTTTCGAAATGTCATTATCTCTAACTCTTAGCTGATGATAACCGAATCTGAGGTCTATCTTTGAGAAATGGCTAGCTCCATAAAGTTGGTCAAACAAGTCATAAATCATGGAGAGGGATACTTATTCTTGATTGTGACCTTGTTCAACTGTTTATAGTCAATGCACATTCTGATAGAACAATATTTCGTCCTTACGAACAACACTGGTGTATCCCATGGTGAAATACTAGGTCTGATGAAGCCCTTATCTATAAGGTCTTTCAACTGCTCTTTCAATTCCTTAAGCTCTGCTGGAGCCATTCTGTAATGAGGAATAGAAATAGGATGGGTATCTCGAATGAGATAAATTCCAAAGTTGATTTCCTTTCAGGAGGGACTCTAGAACGATCTTCTGGAAATACTTCTAAAAACTCACAGACTACTGGAACTGACTCATGAGTTGGGTTTCAAGGCTAGAATACTTAACCCAAACTATATGATAGAGATAACCCTTAGATATCATCTTTCTGGCCTTAATGTAAGAAATAAATTGACCCATAGGCGCTAAGCTACTACCCTTCCATTCTAAGATTAGTTCGTCTGTAAACTTAAAACGAACAATCCTAATTCTACAATCGACTAAGGCATTACATGAGTTTAACAAATCCATGCCTATAATGACATCGATGTCTACAATTTCTAACTCTACTAGATCTGCTAAGGTGACTTACAGAGATACTGTGACAGGGAAATTTCTATATACCCATCTAGTTGTAACTGGCTAATCAACTTGAGTAGAACAGAGAAAGGTTCTAAGAGGGTTTCTGGACTGACATTGAATTTGAATTATATGTAAGGTGTTACTAAAGAAAGAGTAACCTTTGGATCTACTAATGCATAAACATCAAGGTCAAAGACACATAACGTACCCATGACTAAATCAGGAGAACCTTCCTGATCCTGGCGATCCTGAAGAGTATACAACTTGTTCTGGCGCTGACCGCCACCTGTACCAGATGAGTAACCCTGGTGAGTTTGGTGACTTGCTAGTGCTGCTGAAGTTGTAGATTGAGCTCTACCATTACCACCACCTTGACCTTTCCTAGAAGGACAATCCCTCAACCTATGACAAGACTGACCGCACCCAAAATATTACTTTTTTCCTGCAAGACACTCGCCCAGATGGTTCTTACAACACTTAGGGAAAGTGGGGTAAGTCTTCCTGCCTGAAACACTTCCATGTGATTTAGAGCCTGGTGCTTTACCCTTCTAGTCATACCTGTTCTAGGAGGATGGGACACGAGCTGATTAATGGGCTAGAGCCAAAAACTTTTGCTTTCCATGCGAGCGATTTCCACCACCTGAGTTTTATTGAGAATAGTCATAGTTCCTTGTCCTGGCCTTCTTATTTTCCTTAGCCTGTCCCCTAAGTTTATCACCCTAAACCTGTTGAGCATGAGTCATAAGCCTAGAGATGTTCATATCTCCAAGTAACATTGCATTTCTGCACTTTATTTTCACTAAATCTGATACTCCATACAAAATGTTATTCATCTGAGCACTGAGTTAGCAACCATGTGAGAAGTATACCTGGAGATTCGTTTAAACTTGAGTCCATACTCTTGGACTGTCATTTTACCCTTCCTTAAGTTCATGAATTCTTGGGCTCTTGCTTCTCTCAACTATATTGAGAAAAACCAGTCGAGAAAAGTCTCACTAAAGCAGTCCCAAGTGATAGGAGCCGCATTTTCACCCTATTCTACTTCCACTGAGTGTAGTAGAGCAACATCCTTCAACTGGTATGATGCTAACTAAACCCGATCATTCCCAGTGACTTGCATTACCTCAAAAATCTTCTTGATCTCATCCAAGAAATTCTGAGGATACTCATTAGTATGCGATTCTAAGAACTCATGCCGATTCATATTAAAAAATTCACGAACCCTTGTTGCTACTGCTCCACCAGTTCCATTCACATGAGCATGAACCCGATTATTCTAGTTAGTCATACTCTAAGCCAACATTGTACGACATTTCTGAACTCAGCATGGAGACTTCCTGATCTGGGGTTGAGGGGATGCATTTGAATTTCTAGCATTCACATTCCTAGAATTAGATCTACAAGGAGGCATTATCTGAAACGTAGAACGTCAAGTTAGAATGGAATACGATCATACCTCACACATGATAAGAATACCAAGAAAGTGAAGTTTTTCCTAAAACACTTCATAGCCTCTCTCTCATTAGATGTGGTGCACTACACACCCATGAAAATGACTCTACTTAGTGGGTATTTTTAGACATCCGAGGACTCTTGAACCTAGTGCTCTTAGACAAAGTTTGTTGTCACGCCCCGAGCTACCCCTGAGATACAAACACGGAACCTAGGACCACAAGCGATCCCAAGATAACACTACTAGCATGATCATGAACATACTAAAGATAATAAACTGATTTGGAAGCCAAATCATAATTTATTTTAAAAAGATGGGGAAAACCCAGATTCTATAACTGAGATATATGAAAACTGATGAGTTTAATACAATGAAGTTAGTAACTCTATACAAAGCTGAAAATAACTATGTCTTAAATAAGCCTCTAAGCTCAGCTATAAATACAGGGACAAGCCCTACACAAATCTAGCAAAAACTGAAAGTAGAAGACTAAATACTGAAAAGAAACTCACGACTCTTGTCCTCAGATAATGAGGACTCACCACTGTATATTCCGAACTGGAGATCGGGAAATCGATCTATGCGTGATCTGGATGCTGAGAACGTGAACTTACATCACGAGAAGATATAGCACACGTATGTGTCAGTACTTGAAAGGTACTGAGCATGTAGGATAGAGTAAAGCTGAAATAAAACATAACTGAACAAGCACAAAAGAAATTATATTAATCTGACCAAAATATACTGAATTTCTGAGCTTACTGAATGCAATGAACAATTTATAACATGCTGAAACATGAATACTGGATATACTGATAAATGGTCATTATAGAGAGAATGATTGAACTATGGTAGATAATAATAACGGATAATTAAACCGCATGAGCTAAATGTGGAGTCCAAAGTATACGCCTAATCGAGAGGACACAATATACCCTGCCAGAGGTATAAAAGCATACTGACGTGATCACTAAACTTATTGCCCATAGAGAGGACTTACAACCTACTTGTCTAGTAGTTCTGGGACTATTGGGTATGCTTAACCCTAGTCCAAGTCGATATCATGCTACTCCCAATAAAATTTGTAGATTTACTGATTATGTTTGAGTTTCTGTAAATACTTAATAGCTCCAAACATAACATGCAAACTGAGAATGCAAAAATTAATCTGGTAATTATGCATTTATAACTAAGGAATATATATCTGAGTATCTTAAAAATCTGACCTAGCATGTGTAATTCAAGAACTAAATAAATACAAAGCTAGGGTTCTAAAATTCATGCGATAATCTGAGTAAAAACATGATAATCTTATTTGGAACATATATTTTAATAAATTCATGAAGTTCTATCAAAGTTCTAGAAACCCTAGGTCTAATCATGATATTGGAATCAAGAATCTGACTGAAAACTACGGACCCTATGGGTGAAAGGAAACAACTAGTGAAATCCCACTACCTGGTGATGAAATTCACAAAAAAATACTTAGGTTTCGGGAACTTGTTTCGTTATTGAACTAGGGTTGTTGAGCTTTTTCTCCTTTCTTGCTTCTAATTTTCTAACTTTTGATTCAATGATTTGACTTCGATATGTTTTAATTATGTTTCTAGAATTAAACTGACTAAAATCTGATTATTTAGGGTCAAAATGATGTAACTTAAGGTTTAAATGAAGTGGAAAAGGTCCATAATATCTCTTGGGAAGTTGTTGTTGGACCAAACGACGGCCACGACTGACGGTCTGTTGTCTGACCGACGCCCCGTCATTTGGTCTGTTCACTAGGTCTGTTCGACATGCCTTTACTAAAATGGGTATTACTTTTTACTCGGAGATATTATTTTAGAAAGGGTAGTGGATATGGAAAGATAATTCAATTATCTATCTGTGGCTTGGTCATGGGACATTTAGTTAATTTTGTGCTAAGAGTTATGACAATTTGAAGTTGACCCAACTGCATTTCCCCTTAACTGTTTGCATATTTTCTACCTACGGATCGTGTTGGTCATCCGTAGCTCTTGTTAGAGAGTGGGAAAATGGGGGTCGATCGATGGTCACAGACTACGGACCGTCATCTGACCTACGGACCGTAAGTCCATCCATCGTTCAAGACTTGACCAATTTTTATGGCTATAATATTTGGGATTTTATGATCCCATCGACGGTTGTCATGGACGGACCGTGGGTCAGGCTACTGTCATCGATGCCACCATTTGTTAAACCTTCAGATTTTTTTGTAAAACTGGTTTTTGGTCTGTTTTGGCTACGGGGTGTTACATTGTCAAATATGACATAGTTTCTCATAAAAAATTCAAATTACAATTCTTGATATATCGACTACAAAACCATAGCCTCCGTTCATCTATTAAGCGATCATTGGGACGTGATAGGAGTCATGAGTACTTAGCCCTTTCCACAGCCTGTGGCTGTTAGGGAGACAAATGTCAACCCTAATTAAAAAATATTCTACGCATCAACTCTAAAACCACCACAAATTATCCAAAAACGTTCAAAAAATATGCTAAAACCAATTGGTTTTGGTCCAAACATTTAACGTACTCACTCAAATTGTCAAATTTTAACAGCCTCCAAGAACTTACTCTTTCTTCCTTTTTTCCAAGAGTTGCTGACAAAACTCTTAATTCCAATAACTTCTTTAGCTTAATTTAGTGGAAATAAGTAAAGTATTCAAAATTTATAAAATAATTAGCTAAAACATCTACATTATCAAAAAATTATTATTTATTAAAAATGTCATTATGTGATCATTTTGACAAATATAATGTATCCTAATATAATTGATTTACTATCCTTTAATTTCTCAAATCAGTTAGCTAGTTTGACTCCACTACCAATTAATAGTTAAAAGAAGAAGAAGAACATGAAAAAGACCCATATTTTAATATTCTCTCTAGTTTATTTATCCCAAATCTGTCCATTCTCTCTATTGTTTCATCCATTGTTATCTCCATAATATTTGATTGATATCTCTTATGTCTGATTAGGAGTTAAACCTGCTCCACAATGAGCTAAACTTCTCTTCTTATTAGGTTATGGCGATTTCGTTGTTGGGTTCTAGATCTCCACTGTCGCTGTATGGATGATCTGGAAAAAACACTCGTTGAACCAATGAAACTTGATGGATCAATAGTCAAATCAAAGTTCTTAATCATCCGTCATTCTAAATTCTACAGAACCAAAATACGTATTCATTATTCAAGTATTCATACTAATTGCATATGTAAAACAAACTTTTTAATCTATTTTGCTTATTTTGTATTTACTGCACCACTTTCTATAACAAATAGCTTTTATTTAGATTTTATTTCGTACTCTTCATAATGGTATACTGTAAAGTTTTGTATTTATATTTGATTTTGTATTCATTCTCAGTTCAAAATAACTAAAATACAATTTATATTATGTTATATATGTATTTCGTTTTACGTTAGTTTGATCATTTTGTACTTTCAAAATCACTTTGTATGTCATATAGTTATATTTAATTGATGTTATATTCGTTTTAAATTCTGAAACAAAATACAATTTATTTACATATTCATTATATAAATATTCAGATTAATTGCTTAGTAAAATAGATTTTGTATTTTGTTCTCATTTTGTATTTTTAATATCACTTTTTATATCAACTAGTTTGTGTTTATATTTGAATTTGTATTCGTCCTAATGGTATACAATTAGGTTTTGGAATTGTATGATATAACTTTTCAATTGAAATGAGTATTTATGATGCTTAGTTCGTAAAAAGAAGTTCATTCGGAATTTCGAATAAACAAAATCTTATTTAAAAAAGTTCATCCGAATACTTTCCAAATAAAATTATATTTAAAAAGTTCAAATAAGTAAGGATCAAAAACTAAGGGAAATATTTTTACCTTTTCTGAAACATTTTCTCCTATGATTCTCTCCATGATGTTATTAAAAATTGTATATTAAATAAATACAATCAACATTATAACAAACTAAAATATTGAAAGTTTTAGTGAATATTTTAAGTCTTTACAAGGGACCCTATTAAATGCAAAAATATTGTTGTTTTGAAAAAATATCCTAATTTAATTTTACTTTATTAGGTTTTTGATGGGCGAAGGAGCATTTGATTCTTTTTCTTGGCTAATGACTAATATGTCCTTGTCTAATCCATTCTCCCCACCTTAAGAAATTCGGTCCCTGAGTTTAAGTCATCTCTAATTCAAAATAGGTGTAGATAATTGACCTTTCATATCATCTCCCAATTCTCAGGTAGCTTCTTCAATGGTATGTTCCCCCTTAAGATTTTCACGGACAATTTATTTGACCAAAATTTCTTCGTTCTCTGTCAACAAGCGATCAATTATTCCTCCTCATATGTTAAGATACCATCCATTTGTATAGTTGATGCCGGTCAAGAAAATTTATATGGTCATACAATTTTGAGCTCAAATTTGCTCTTGTTCTTTTCAAATCACTTCACGCTATTCCTTGATTGACTCTTAGGAAGGTTTCTTCTCCAACTATGAACTCTAATTTTCCTTTGTCTAACTAACTGAACCTGTTCCAAGATCCAACTCTGGTCCCAATACCTTAATATCTCCAACATAAACCTTTCTGATAGGAGAAAGATATCACCTATCATAATTCTTCAAATGGATCCATATATGGTGTGGAGTGAGTTGTTGCGATTGGAAATTTCAGCCAATTCTAGATAATCTTCTCAACTACCTCCAATTACATTAAGAACGAAAAAGCTTAACATATCCTCTAGAAATGTAGTCAAGGTTTCCTGAAACAAATTTCCAAAAATATATTGTAGATTGTGATTTACCGTTCAATATAAACTATAACATAACCTCATAGAGTCAAAAGTTCCATTCAAGCATATATCTACTATATTCCTCCGTTATATCTTGGTTGAGTTGACTTATAACTAACCATAGAGAGTTATAACCTCTAGTGGTTAAATGGGTCCCAAAATCCTAAGTTGTTGTATTGATCTTAAAGGTCGTTGATGCTCAAATTTAACATGTTAATCAGACAACAACTTGAAACAAGGACGAGAACATTTTTTCTCCTACCAATATAATTCTTGAAGGAAATTTCTTGGTGATCCCGAACCTGTAGTGTAGGTAGAGTTATGGCTTCCTCAAAAATAATCTGCCTTAAACTATCTATGTTAAAGGGAAACCACATAACAATCAAAAGTTGTATCCTTTTCTTTACCCCCTAGAATTTTATTTCGATATTCACACAACTTCTCACCCTCGTATTTGTTGGCCTTTATATGTGTTACCAATAAAGGCTTGAGTTGAACATAAGCAAATAGTGTCTCTGAGTTTCTCAAACTATTTTGATAGTTGTATCCCTGAGTATGTGCAAATTCTAGGTAACAGTTTCAGATGAGCTATTTTCCCTTGTATAAGTATCCACACTATGGCATTTTCACCTGCTTCGTCCAGCTTGCGTGTCCTAAAAAGAAGCCTGCTGTTATATTATATGGACTCTGCAAATACTTCCACCAGCTAAAGGTCATTTCGTATGGGCATTATGTTCCATATAACCTATGGATTTCATTTTCAATGCGTCAATATAAACAACTTTGTTTCCTAGATGACGTCAAATAGTAAAAATTTTCATAGACATAGAGTACATCGTCCATGTGTGAAAATTTAAGGATCGTTCTCTTTCTTTCTTTTTTTTCAACCTAGCATTAGTCCATGGTTGCTCTTTTTA
Organism: Solanum chilense; assembly: GCA_032847665.1. Taxonomy (NCBI): domain Eukaryota; kingdom Viridiplantae; phylum Streptophyta; class Magnoliopsida; order Solanales; family Solanaceae; genus Solanum; species Solanum chilense. The sequence goes on along the minus strand of CM064973.1, from coordinate 36,133,109 downwards.
ATAGTTTACATGTTTTTCAAAATGTGCTTTGCAATATCAACAACCTAAAAGTAGGTAAATCATTTTTGTGCGAGATTACTCTCCAGTCTAAGACGCTAACCAGCTTTTTAACAAATAGTTGAATCTGAAATACATCGTTAGAAAATAAATAGGGAACACATCAAGCTTGTTCAGAGAAATTTGAAGTTGTCTTTCGGCACAATCTGTCAAATGAACGTAAATTTTCTCATGACAATTGAGTTACTTCTGTATGTATTCTTATAACACTGTATCATATCATGTATTGACCATGACATCCTTATCTAAATCTTTAGATCCATGAAGTTCACAAAGGAATTTTCAACACTCATAATTCTTTAAGTATTTTTACCCAATAACATTTAACGGTTCTCCAAAACTATCAAATGTGAATTTTGTTGGTGGTCTCAATCGTAAGACTTCACAGGGATACATCCTTTTCTCAACAATCTAAATCCATATAGATGCATCTGGTTTGGTCCTGGGCCATATTATGTTATATGGTTTTATCCAACCTGTCCATTAAAATAGCTATGACTCTTTGGATAGAGATAAAAATCTCAATGATAATACTCTTGTCTTTTGTACCTGTATTACTTCCACTAGTTGGCCGTATAACCTTCTTGTAATGAGTGTAACTACCTTATAGTGGACCCATCCATGGTCCTTCCTGAAACTTATTATTTTCTTTCAATTGGCAAAAACTATTATGCGTAATGTGATGTTTTATGCCCCCTGAACCTCTAGACTATTACTGATATGACAATATATATCGAGTCTAAATCACATTGTATTAAGATAAACGAGTGATATTCAGCTAAAAAAAATCCTAATTGCTACATACGTCTAGAGGAATAAGAAAGAAAGACATGGCACATCCTATCACATCCTCGAAGAATCACGATTATAGATCTGCCAACAACATAACCATAATTGAGATTCTACTACTAAGTCAATAAGATAACATTGATTTGATATCAAAACTGTCACGACCCAATTTGGAACCGGCGCTAAGGAAAATAATCCCAAAGCTCATATTTACAAAAAACCTACAGAAAATAGGGCAAAGTTTCCTCTATTTTTGGGCCTATCCTAAAATTACATGTACTGGGAAATCACTAATTCAATCAACCTATCTCATCAATAATCCACCTTAATAATCAATATATTGTTCGAAGAGTAAAAATAATAATTCCAACTCCAGAACATAAGCATACTCATACAAGACACAATTTTATAGTAAGAAAGAATACTCATAAAATCTAATAAAAGGAATGACTATGGAGAGACTCTATGAATTTCAAGAAATGTCTATAACAACTAACAATTTAGTGGTACATGCGAACAAGTGTGGGGCTTACCAGAAATTATCAGCTCATAAACTCTATACAAGGAAGTCCTTACCAATATCACCTGCCTTGTTTGTAAAAACATTAATGAGGAGAGAGACGCTAGATCAGTGACTAACAATACTTGATCAAAACCATTTTAGCGAGGGACAAGTCAAAATCATGCTAGTATTATACTAAATATGATCAAAATAATTGTATTTTAAGAAACGGTGACAATATTCACTCTTATGTGCCTCATATAAGCAAAATCAATGTAAATACTTAATAGTAAATCGACATAAACATTTTCGTATCAAATCTTATAGATGTAAAATCAGAAAAACATTTTCATACCAAATCTGATAGATGTAAACTCAGAAAACACTTCAATATCAAATTTTATAGTTGTAAAGTCATAAAATATTTTCATATCAAATGTTATAGTTGCAAACTAAAAAAACACTTCCATATCAAATCTTATAGCTGGGAGGTTTCCAAGATGAATCATGTAATCAGAGCGACCTTCTCTTTGAGAAGTAACCAATAACAGTGAACTGCTCATAGAGGAATTAAATATTCATATCTGTAGATACCTACTCGAGGTATATGAGTAACATTATACTAGTTCTACCCTCCCACTAGCAAGGGCTTTATCAGAAATCAGTAACTACAGGGTGCACCAAGGCTAACGAACTCTCCGTTAGGTACGTGATTCATCAAGGTATACTCCCATTTATATTTTTCTAGTAATCAATAAAAGAATATAAAAATCTAACAAAACCTTTAAATCATATCAAATCATATCATTTCAAAGTTTAACAATCACCTGTCAAAATACTATTTCTCCAATAAGTGTAAAACATTTCCTATAACAATAATCATATCTTGTAAGAATGATATCATCTCAAATAATCTTTTCATTATATTGTCTAGTAAAAGACACGTCCCACATGCAAATTCAAAACATTTGGTAACACATTTACTTTATAAACCATGTAAAAATCATGAAATTTCTGAAATACAAATTGTAGTAAGATTACTACTCATCGTACTCGTGTTGAAGTACCAAATTTGTCACTTGGGCAATCTGTATGGCTTCCTTCGATCAATCTATAGGCACATCATATCGATCTAGCAATACTTCCTTCGTTTAGGCTATTTCATACTAAATTAAAAATACCCAATCTTCAATGTTTTATGATAGACTTGAATCTGTCAATTTATATCACATTGGTGCTTCAGATCGCGCAAAATAGGCTCATTGTGGATTACTTCACCCTAAAATACACATAACTAGTGTCACTGTCCAGCAATTCTTCTTTGGTTTATGCCAAACTTCAAATGCTTGGTCAAAACATTTAACATACTCACTCAAACCGTAAGATATTAAGAGTTAAACATATTCCTTTACTCCTTCTACACCCATGTTTTTTTGAACTCTAAGCTCTCATATTTATAGTCAGGGAATATACAAATTCAATCTTTAAACAAAGTTAAGAAACTTACCTACCTTGAAATCCATAGTTGCAATAGCAAGAGTTCCACTTCTTCTCTATTTAGTTATTTTTCTGTCTTATTTGATTTCATGCTCCTTCATAGGAAGAGACTCGAAGAACATACTCATTCCTTCTTTTTTTCTAAGAGTTGCTGACAAAACTCATAACTCCAATAACATCTTTAACTTTATTTAATTTTCCATTATTATGTTTTTGATGGGCTAAGGCCCATTTGATTTTTTTAAATGGCTAATGACTAATATGTCCTTGTTTAAAATATGGGATATTACATTTCATCAAGTAGTGATTATCAAATTTGCATATGGAGAATCAGACTTTATAGAAATGCAAAAGGGTTTACCTTAAGCAATTTGATGTTAAAGGAAACTGTGATATTGGACAACTTGATTTTCACACTTGTTGATTTATATGATAACTTTGTAAATTTCTTGTCAAGTTCTTATGAATGTTTTAACTTTGGTGGCGAAGATTATTTGCTTAAAACTTTTATCAGGATGCCATCGTTCAACCCTAAGGACAAAACACATAAAGCCTGGTGTGGATTTCATCGGAGGGAAGGTACTCAATATCAATTGTGATAGCATTAGGAAAGCCTATTTCAGTTGATAAAGAAACAACACAAGGCCAAGTACGACTAGTGTCAAGATATTTCTAGACCTACTTGACAAGCATTCACATCGTGTAAGACTAAAATTTCTGGAGAAAGATCGGGTACAATTATTGACCATTATCAAGTAATTGTGTTAAATATTAATCTTTCACTATATTGTACTCATTGTAAGAATCAAAGACACAAGGAAAAGAAAGGTCGTTTTTTACTAGGGAAAACATTGTCACAAGGTGATCGTTTAATTAGTCGACGAAATCGGGTGAGATGTCGCCCTTACACAATCTGATTCCGAGGATAAAAATATGGAAAAATTGAAGGAGATGCAAGTGATTTTTGTAAATCTAAAAGAGTTGCGAAAAGAGGGATCGAAAAAACCAGTTGGCGATAAAAATGTGCTGCCAAAATTATCTAGAAAGCATAGTTATTTGGCTAATGTTGATGGAGTCCCAAAGTTGCATGGTATATGTACAAACGAGTTTAGGACTGATACTGAATCTACTTTTATTTGTGAGATACAATAAAAGAGGGTTCGGACCATCAATTAATACTTGAATCTCAATTTTACCAAATGAAAATTCTGCTCAGTCCATTGAGAATGATTTGGAGGTTGGAAATCGAGGTGATATATACACAAGTTCAGGTGATAGAGTTTTTTGTACGCCTATAAAAATAACACAACATCAGAGGTCGAAGAATTCATATTTGATGCAGCAAATCGGCGTCTGGCATTGGAAATTCTAATCAGGAATCTTTCAATAAGGTCCCCCAACATGATGAAAAATCGGTACATCAAGCCAACAAAATTGTAGTTTAAACTGCTATGAATACGAGGGAGGACGTTGCGTCTTATAACAATAATGCTAGAAAAGGAGTTGAACAAAGGGATAGGAGCTTGAAGCAAAGAGAACTGGAACATGGATACACGTAGGTAGGAATCATTTAATGTTTTTCTAGGTTCGCAAAGTAATTCTTCAAAATACCAATTATGCTCGAATAGTTTTGATGATTTCTGGAAGGATACCGGAAAAGATCTTAATGTTATGACTCCAACATTGAACTATTCTAATCCCGAAGTAAATAAAATTATTCAAGAATGTGAGGTTCCAATGCCACTCAGATCCAATAATTTTGCGATCAAGCCACCCATATTCACTTTGAACACCTTAGCTAACGAGGTCCCTATCCAATCTTTGGATTCATTTAGAAAACTTCAAGGTGAATCTTTGTTGCTCCCCAATATACAGGCAAGTGTGCGTGGTCGCACAAGTAATATAGTTTCTTTTAGAAATAAGTTATCGTTCCGAAGGCACTTATGATCCACTTATATTCACACTTAATTACAAAATTGAAGAGAAAATTAATTACTTCAACAGACGATGATTTATGGTTAACTATGACTAGTATGCACTAATTGAAAGTTAACAAGGATGAACAACTTTATTAAAATGTTTCAAGCAAGATAAACGAAACAATTCCACAGCTGCAACATATATTAAATGTCATGCACCATATTATTGGCTTCAAATTAACTTGAGTTGTCAAATTACTTTTTTATAGGGTTGATAGTATGATCCGGTGTACATACCTCTCGTCGCCTACCCTAGCTAGCTATCTAACTACAACGTTGAGAGTGGATAAATATACTAACTGACGAGCATTTATATATCATAGAATTTTATAACCAAACAAGTGTTCATCTTCCAGGAGTCACTCCTGAACAATAATATCCTCAATTTAACGGTCGGACCGAGTTCTTTATATTATCTAGTCTATTTAATCTCTCCTATGGTCAATTCAAGATTAGACACTAGTTTTATTTTATGGTGCGAAATCACAAAATAATAAAACAAGAATATAAAAGGTAATTTTAATTGACAATCGAAAATTATTCATAAAACATCAAATACTCAACAAGCAATTAATAGCTACAACCCCAGAACTAGGGCGTTTAGGTACTCATCCTCTTAGAAATCAACAGAAAGATTATTGTTCATAAACAAATCCGAAAAATACTAGAGTTAAGAGGATTATAATATAGATTCTTTCCCTTCACAATAAACAAAAGTCAAACCCTAATAACTGCAGCCCTAGGATCTATTATAGTAGTAGATAAACTTAAGAACAAGTTCTACTCAAATTAGAACTCCTAGTTAATGATTAAAACATGGAAAAGTTTGAATTGGGTTGAGGTGGTGCGCCTCTATTGCGTCTAGCACATCTGATACTAAAGTATTTCATGGTTCGGCACGCTATCGTTGTGCATGGGTAAATCCTATGAGCCTCTAGGCTTTGCACGGCACGCGTGCCAGTGCACCTCAACAATGTCTGTACGTGTAAGGCCTTTGCGTAGCGCGCCTGCCAGTGTTCCTCGCCTATGTGCTTCCCCACTTAGCAATTTTAACGTCTGTCTTTTTTCCTTTTTTCTTCGTTTCAACTCCATTTTCTCGAAGAGTTCCTAAAATTACTATTCATGTGTGTAAGGGCATATACATAGAAAACAACCTCAAAACCAAGCTAATAAACTAAAGATCGTCCTTTAAAACCATCAAAACATGGACAAATATTGACTACTTAGGAATAAATTTATGCCTAAAATCACCACCCAACACTCAGAATTTTTTTTTTGTCTTCAAACAATATTTAGACCATCAACTCTTCTTCGTAACCTTGGCTGTATCAACTGACCTCAAAATATACCAAACCCTTTTAATCATGATCGTGCAGTTCACATTGGATTCGACAATATTATATATATATATATATATATATATATACATATATATATATATATATGTATATATATATATATATATATATTCATATATTCTTGGGCTAATGCAAACTCATACCAACACATCAGCTGGATACTCCTACAAATGCCATAAATGCCCTTACTTGTTTATGCTTATTTTTTGTACAACCTTTCACTTAAGCAACGGTCAAAAATCACAAGGCCTAGTTTTTTAAACATAATCAACTCACTCTCACAAGCAAAGTTCTTACATACCTTAACATTCCATATGCTTGCCCATAGTGTTATTCAACTTTCACATCGTACTTCTCAAGGAATCAAGAGGACTTTCATTTGGTTATAGTGTAGGCTTCAGGTAACGAAGGGAATTCTTTTTTTGGAATTCATTATAGTGATTGCTCCTCCCTAATGCACATGTTATCATTTAGGGAACACTGTCATTCCTACTGTTAATTTCTTGTAGTACACACTTGATGATTAAATATCTCTTTATTTCTCCATATTATCCCTTTTATTTCTTTTCCAGAATTGTTTTATTCAAATGTTTTTGCACTAGCCACCCAACTTCAGATTTTTCATCCGAGTAAGGTGCACATTATCCTTGATAGGATCAGGGCCATTGTTTTGAGCATAGTCCTAAATTAGCCACCCATTATTTCAGTTGAGGTTCACATTGTCACTAAGGACCAGGGTAAAATGAAGGTTTTCTTTTCCACACCATGTAGTAATTCATCATTAGCTCATTCGACCTTATTTTTCAACCCTTCTTCTTAACATAGTGCATTATGGACCTTAAGAGGATCAAAATACTTTATACCAAACAGTGGGTTTCAGCTTATCATGTGGCTTATCAAATGAACAAGTCCAAAGACTCAAAGGGGACAATTTCATGGTAGGAATACAAGTAGACTAAATAATTGGCTATTTCAAAGAACGCCTCAATCACATTCCTTAAGACATAAAATCTACTCATTCAACACACACAAAATAAGTTCTACATATCTAGTCAATAAAGAACCAATAAAATCTCACCACACATGGCATAATGACAAATACACAGATATACCAACTAACATGCTCATATAGTTACATTACGATATTACTACATAATTAAGCCCCTATTTCTATATTCGAGTTAAACATAAGAACATATGCTAATTACAAGGTGAACAAGTCATTGCATTTTTCCAAGTATAACTTGACATGAGGTTTGGCTAACATCTTGGGACATAGCTTAAAAATACCAAGGTTGGCTTTGTCTATCCTACTCCTCTATGTAACTAGTTTTCCCTTAAGACGGTCGTCATCCATATATCACTGGGAACTGTCACTCCTAAGAAGAATCGAGGACTTGATAATGCATTAAACTAATCCTATACAGTTCTAAGGGATAATCCTCATTAAAAGTACCAAAAACAAACTCTGAGAAACCCAAAAGCAAAAAATAACAAAAAAAAACTAAAGACTAAAACTAGAATCAATAAAGCAATAACCACATATATACACAGAGAATACCCCCACCCCACACATTTAGATATAAGCACTGTCGCAGTGCACCAGCTAAACAAAGTAAAAGTGTAGGAATACTCCCTGGTCCCCTAGGCCTCGTCGTCGCCACGGTCGAACACAGTTAAGGCATTCGCCTCATCCAAAGTGTCCTCGTCCTCATCATAATTGATTGCCTCATCAAGGGTGGGCTTATCATCGTCCACAGGCTCTAAAAAGGCCAGATCAGTCTTGCACAATAGGCTACGCTATTTATCAATGGATAGATATCACGACCCGAGTGCATACCCTAGAAGATAGTGCATTCCACAAGTCATGGAACCACGTACTTGACCTCCCAAAGGTCTTTTACAAGACTTATGACATCATTTAATTTATACATGTATGAAAAAGTAGCGCTGGTTAACATAGCATAAGAATCATTTTTTTCAAGAATTACAAGGTCATTAAGGTCTGTTCTAGTCATTATGCACCTATATTAACTTTACTTCACATATAATATCATAGGACCTCATCATAGTCAGAACATACATATAAATTTAACATAACCATTTACGTACACATAATATTAGCCATACAACCTAGATCATAGCTAGAATAGGAAACTACCCAAAAGCTTCACATAGGGTCATCATCACCAACACAAATTCATAGCATAATTGCCTTCAAGACCATGATCACATCACATATATATTAACAATAAAGTAAATGCCACCACCATAAGTGCATCATATCACAAAATGCCATACAAGGCCAATTCTATCACCAATACTATAGAGGAGTAGATAAGAAGAGTCATTCTTACCAATTCTTCAACCTTTGATCATCATTAATTAATACACCTTTTCACGAATAATTCATATATATATATATATGTGTATATATATATATATATATATATATATATATATATATATATATATATATATATATATATATATATATATATATATATATATATATATATATATATATATATGGAAGTAGATAAATGTACTTTAATCATAAAATAAACCATTAATAAGGCAATACAAGATCATGGTACAAACTAGTACATTACATCACGAATATACTAGAGAGTAGAAGGACATAGATCTTTAATCAAATTCACTTGAATTGATATTCAATGACATTTCATAAATCTTATCAATCTAGGGAAGTATCTAAAGACATAAAATCATGTCTAATCCATCTTTCATTTACCCTAGAATTAAGATCACATCATGTAAATTACAACATCCTCCTTTACTTTGATCATGAATATTTCATACCTAAAACTCATCAATAACATCAATATAATGCAGTAGTTAAATCAATAATAACATAAACGAAATCCTACTACAATTGCAAAGAAATCGCGATTATAGTGAGCATGTAGAAGAACACATGCTTCTCTTATTCAATCATAAAGCCTTGATACACATGGATCACTCATTAATAATTCACCATCAATATACAATATACAAATTAGATATAAGCAATTCAACATGCTAGAATAATAACTCAATCAATATCAATCCAAGATCAAAGCCTATAATTAGGCTAAAAATGATAGTTCGAAGGGACAATGGGTTAATAATGAATTTGGATTAAATTTAGTATTAAAATAAATAAATAATCATCAATTCATCATGAGAGAGAATTTGAAAACGTTTTGAGAAAGAACTCATGGCTAAATTTAAGAAAAAGTCATTTGTTCATGAACTTTCATTGAAAACGCTGAAGGGAACTCTCTATATGGATAATTAACTAGAGATTAAAGATCACCATACCTTAATTTGTAATATAAACACTAAAACTTGATGATGAACCCATGGAAATCAAAGCTCCAAGCTATTTTTGAGCTTCACCTTAAATGGAAGTTCTAGATAGAGTTTGGTTTGGGAGGGAAGTCTAATTTTTGTGAATTCAATTGGGAATGGGTTTGTAACATTATTGATCACTTAAATACACCTAAAATAAAAAAATAAACCAACTAGGGTAATGTTATCACATCAGGTGAATTTAAGTTTCACCCTTTTAATAAAATGGTGTGTAGGATGCAGTTGCAGCCACTATCGACGGCCAATAGGTCCATCTACGGACCGTACTGCAGACTGTCGTTTGCGTATGAGGATTGACAATAGCCTTGAGACTTCACCAGGCTGTCGTTTTGGTTGACTGACCTGGCGTCTTTTGGCTCCGTTGATTGACACTGCCAAGGTAGTGTCTCAACAGCCTTTGGGTCCTCTTTTAGGGTCTCTTGCGTGGCCCTTGAGGAGTCTTACTTGGGAGTTTCTAACATAAAAGTATACCTTGACATTTAAAGGACCTTCCACATAATTTTATCCTAAAATAATTACATGCAACACGTCCAAACATGCTAGGCACACTCACGGCACACACAAGCACATCTCAAGGGCTAACTTTCGAATGTCTTGGACGTTCTTGGACATTTGACTTCTAAACATCATGAAAATCAACATACATTATATAAACATCATTTTTAATACTATAAGGACTTCATAATCCAATGAAACACATAAAATCCCATAAAAACACACAAGGCCCCTTTGGTGACTAGTCGTACCACGTCTTGGTCGTCCCTTGACATTTGACATCCAATCACGCCAAATGAATCATGATACATTTCAAACATTTAATTAAAATTTTAACAAGCTTATATTTACAAGTGAGGATCTAGACAACCAAACTCATTTTGGGGGTCTTAAAATGAACTCCTAACTTGTGATCTAGCCATGGGCTCTAGCATAAAACGTTTTGTATCATTGAATATTTATTGAATTTATGTTATTTTGATGATTTTAACCAAAAATATTCATTAACCCATGCAAATCATAAACTCCTATTTTTGACTATAATTTTGGTGAACTGATCATGTCTCAATTCTATTGATTTCTTGTGTCGTTTACTTTGAGCTATTGAATTATATAAGAATTGTATCAAAATCATGTGTAGTCTGTATTAGATTGATAAATATATATTATATTGCCTATAATTAATTGTACTTAATGATTATTGGATTGAATTGGTGATCATGTACATGAGTAAGGGCCTTTGAGTATTGTGTTGGGTGATTTGACTATGGATTGAAGTTTTGAGGGCGGATTGATGGTATGCTGCCCTAATTCTCTTTATATTATGTAATATAGGTATTGAATTATGATTGTGATTGTAATGGTCCACTTATGATTGGGGTGCTTATTGCTATACTTGTAAATTATGTGGCCTCGTCGGAATTACTTTATGTATTATGATGCTATCATGTTATAACTTGACTATGTGAGTAATATAAATATCTTGATGACTTATGTTTTATGGTGAAGTATAAGCATGAAATCTTTTAGTTGGTGATATGAGTATCTAGTAGACTGTAGTAGGGTCTTTATGTGATCGACATAATATTGAAGTATGATGCTTCTTGAAGACTTACATGAGATTTTTGATGGTTATATTGATGATTCTGTAGAAGAGTGTAGAATGACTTGTAAGTATGTCTAGTTATATCGATGTGTTTTTGAATAAGATGATATATGTGATAAGGTAAAGAGAAGTGTCTCTTGTTTAGGTAGACTAATGTCCATCGCTTGATACTTGAATGAATATGAACCCTTGACTTCGTAGGTTAGAATACCCTTAGTCTATAAAGTATATGTATGAATGGAATATGAAATTTAATATAGTAAAGAATGTAATTTATGTGGAACCTTTTAGAAAGAAGATTATGATATCCTTGAAGTCGAAAACCTTAATGGTATCCTTCTTGTGTGAATGATGGACTTCAGGTTGAGTGGCTGGAACGACATGATATCATCCTTAGGAAAATAATTGATCTATCCTCTTAACAATTGAAAGGCAACCCTAGGGGACCTCTTTGGTAAAGTTTTATCATTTGGTTGTGAACTATATATGGAACCTATTCATGTACTCCTTTATTTGTACTGCTCTATGAGAATGAAGGCTAGAACCAGTGAGAATGCTTGGGAGTTTGCTATAAGATAAGAATACATTAGAGAACAAACAAACCCTTGGTATTCCTTATGTAACGACCTGTTTAGTCGTTTTGAGCAGCAGATTTTATTTCTGGAAAAACTGGCTGAGACGACGGTCACCACGACGGACCGTCATGGGCACGACGGACCGTCGAGGGTGTCTCGTCCCAGAACACTTAGAATTATGAAAATTGTGTTCTAAAATCGACTCTCTGTAAATTGTGACGGACCTGCAGAACGGACCGTCACAGGTACGACGGACCGTCGTGAGTCTTCCGTTGCAAAACACTTCAACTCTTGAGAATTTGGTACGGGGAACGAGTTTCTGATCGTCATGACGGAAGTGCAGGACGGACCGTCACAGGTATGACGGACCGTCATAGATTACTTAGTGAAAAATGATGCTACGACGACCTTCGTGACGGACCGTCGCAGGCACGACGGGCCGTCACAGGTTGCGCAAATCCCAGGCAGAATCAGATTTCTTTACACGTTTTAAGGGATGTTTTGGACTATTCTTTCCTTAATTATAAAGATTGAGGGTTAATATTAATAAGTCTAATTACTTGGGGGTTAAAAGAGGTAACCTTAAGTTAATTAGTGGGTTCTATTGTCCTCTTTTATTCTTAATTATATGATAATTAGGGTAAAGGAAAGAGGGTTTGAATAAAACAAAACAGAAAGAAACAAGAGAAAGGGAGGAATTGATCGAGAGGCTAAGGAGAAAACAAAGCTTTGGAAATTCTTGCTTGATCATTAGTCTTCGGTGGAGGTAGGTTATGGTTTTTACGATATTCGTAGTGAACTCTTAATAGTGAATAATATGTATTGATTGTATTGTAAACCCTGCTATATGCTTAATTGTATGCTTGCATGAATATGATTGTATGATTTTTGATAAAGCAAGCATGATGAAAACTATTGAATCCCAAAACTTGAAAGAAACTTTAATCTACGTTATTAATGAGGATGCCTTGGTATAAAAGAAGGCTTGATGAATTAAAGTAATGGGATTGATGATGCCTTGATATAGAGAAGGCTTGATAAAAGGATAGAATTAGTGGATCGGAGTGTCACGTTCCGACACATAGTATTAGTGGATCGGAGTGTCACGTTCCGACACATAGTATTAGTGGATCGGAGTGTCACGTTCCGACACATA
>CM064973.1:35942427-36112024 GCA_032847665.1 Solanum chilense | reverse complement strand
CCGACACATATAGGGGATCGGAGTGCCACGTTCCGGCACCAGGATAGAATATGGATCGGAGTGTCACGTACCGACACAAGAGGAAGAAAGATAATGAATCTTGAAAGATGATAAATATACTCAACATAATGAACTTAATTTCCCAAATGAGTATGGCATGGAGGCTTGAGTCCTCATGGATGAACTTGATAGTACTTGTTGATGATTATAGTACTTGTTATTGCTACATGTTGAGTTTTATAGTAGATTTATGATATTATTGATATATGTTGTTTTCTATTTTGAGTTGGCCGATGATATCTACTCAGTACTTGTGGTTGTACTGACCCCCTACTTTTATGTTTTCTTCTTTGTTATTTGTGGAGTGCAGCAAACGTTCCGTCATCTTCAACGCAGCAGTAATTCTAGCCAGTCTTCACTACATCGGAAATTCAGGGTGAGCTAACGCGTCTAGCTTGGACTGGATCTTCTTCTTCAAGTCTTGATGCCTTGAACTTCCGGCATGGACTAGCTTTCATTGGTTTTAGCTTCTTAGACATTCTTAGTTTAGTAATTTGAGATAGATGTTCTTGTGATGATGACTTCCAGATTTTGGGGATATTAATAATAGTTATTGATTTGATTTTAATAATGAGTTTAAGTCTTCCGCATTACTTTTGTTGATATTATATTGAAATGTTAAGGTTTATATGGGTTGGTTCGCTCACATAGGAGGGTAAATATGGGTGCCAGTCGCGGCCCCGGTTTTGGGTCGTGACACCTTAACCATGTGCCTACATGGGATGTATCCTAGTTCTACCTTTGGCAAGTGGAATACCTTCCATCGGAGTAGGTTCATGACTCTAGATTCCATGTATAGATAACATGGTCTATGTTGGTTATTTTCTATTCTCATAATATGGGATACCTACTAGTGTAGGAGAAGTTCTAAGAAGTTTAGGTAGTGGTATGGGACGCTTTCTAGACATTGCACAATTAGTCTTTGAAGATGTTAGTGTGTGAGTCCTTAGATTACCCAAGACCATTACTTGAATTTCCTTATGTGATGGATGTCTTCTCAATGAATTAATGAACTAAATTATTTAAGTAAAGGTATGTTCATGGAAATATAAGTATCTATAGTAGCTTTGAGTATTGCTTAGGTAGGCTTGGGGAGGATGTATCGGCGTTCTGTTCTTGTTTTACTTAGGTGAGTCTTAGAGTATTCTAGGTGTTTAGTTGACTGTTTAAAAGGTTATAATATTGTACTAGGTAGTATTGAGAATAATTTAGGTAATGTTGAAGAGGGTGTATGTGCGGTCTTTTCATGTCCTACGTCATCCGTAGGTGAGGCTCATTTGGACAACCTTGGCTCACCTCACAGTTAGATCCTTCCTTAAGGACTGTTGGTTGGTCCTTGGGAGTTTTCCCTGGAAGTTTCCAATTCAAATATGATCATACACATGTTAAGGTCCTCTCACATAATGTTCATCCAAAAATGAACACATAGAATTTGACGAAACATACTAAGGTAGATGAGGACATTTCAAGGCAAACCTTTGGAACGTCATGGACGTTCTTGGACGTTTGACCTATAAACTTCACAAAACATTAGATACTGACTATGAACCTCATTCTACACAATTTTAGGAATATAGAACATCAAGACACAAGTTTTAGGATATAGTTTCACTTAAGTCATTTTAGAGGTGCTACATTCTCCCCCACTTGGACAACATTCGCTTGAATGACACTTGCTTCATTTTTGACACCATCAAGAGACAAGAAACTCAAGACTAGAATAAAATAAACATACCACACCATAAACAATACACTATTTAGGATGAACACCAATTTCACAAACTGTAAAGACTCAATACATAACAAGAAGATGGAAACTCCTTTACGACTCATCATGCAACACAACTCACATATGTCATTTCAATTAGGAGGAACTCCTTTACATTCATTTTCATACTCATATAAATCAATTCTATACACATTACAAAAATTTTAAACCAAAGCACAAATTAGTCGATTTTCCAAAATTTTCAAGTAAGCTGCCAGGCATTACAGTGAACATGTGAAAAATTTCAAAAATGCAACTTTTAAGCAATTGATGATGGAGACATGATAATATGAAATATAAAACAATACAAAATTTTTTACAGTATTTGTTAAACTCCATAAATTCATAATGTAAGGAATCAATGAAATTCAATTTCAACAAGACTCTTAAACAACATGCACATGCAACATGCTACTATGACATCTAACTCTTAAGCTTGAATTGCATAGAATATAAGAGACAAAAATCACACTCTACTACTCACCATACTCCCCCACCTAGAAGGAACTCATAAAACTAAAAAGAAAAACAAGGACTCACCAATGTCATCATTCTCATCATCCAGCTTTGATCCTCTAGCCCGGAGTTCATAGAAATGATTCCTCTTTGGAGCACCACCTTCTTGAACACTAGGAGCATATTTCTTAGATTCTCCCCCTCTAGATGCAATAGATGTACAATCCTCACCTATTGTCAATAATTACCACAACCAAAAAAATTCCCGGTACCAAGTAGATATTTACCATAGTGCTTCTTCCCACAAGTCACACAAGTAGGCTTACCATTTTGTGAACCACCACCCTTCTCAAGTTTACAATACTAGCACTAGGTCCATAATGGTTTGGAGCCCTCTTATTAAACCTAGGTTTGTTTTGCTCATTGGATCCACTCCTGTTCAAGTCGTTCCTTGCAATCCTACTAAGTTTGGACTCTTCAATGGATTGAGCATACATTATAAGCCTAGACAAGTTCATATGATTGTGGATCATGGCCGTACGACACTATTTTTTCACAAGGTCGACAACACCGGTCACAAACATAGTAATCTCATTCATAGAGTTAAACACCAAAGATGGAGCATATCTAGACAATATGGTGAACTTCAAGGAATACTACTCAACAATCATATTACCTTGCTTGAGGTTAATAAACTCTTACACCTTCTCCTCCCTCTTCTCATGGGGAAAGTACTTTATAAGAAATCCTCCTTAAACTCCTCCCATTGTATAGGGCCCAACTCAACCAGCCTATTATCTTTCAATTGATTGTACCATACTTGAAAAACCTCTCTCAATTGGTACGAAGCTAACTCCGCCTTCTCCCTAGAAGTGACCTTCGTGGATCTCAACACCTTATACACACCATCAAGAAACTCTTAGGGATCCTCTCCCACCTTAGAACCAAGCAATATAGGAGGGTTCATCCTCACAATGTCTCTCAATCTAGACGTCGTGATACTCTCCAAAGAATTCACCCTAGTCCCAACATATCTAGTCACAGTGTAGGGATTATTCCCATCCAGCTAAATCTGCCTATGGTATGTCCGCCTACAGATTGGCATGTTGCAAAACCTGCTGGTGGTAAACCTACTAGTCTATCAGACCTTACCGGGGGTTATTTATACGAACCCGTCGGTGATATATATTTGTATAATCGTTATAAGTTGTTAGCAGCCCGTGACAAGGATAAGTTTAATATATTATTGAATTATAAATATCAAGAAATTTGTGATGCAATGAACTCATTGCAAAAGGAGTCTTTTGAGGGTAGTCATATCTCGGTGTGGGGAAAGTAAAGCCTCTCCAATATCTGCATCAGTCATATCCATGGGAACCATTGCAACATCATTACCTCCACCAACAATAGGGACTTCAGCACCTTGGGGGCACTTTAGAATCTTGAGGAACTTGAACTCGTTGTGGATATTGTCCACCTTGGGGACCTTTCTCTTGCACCCCTTCCTCCAACCTTCGTGTGGATATTATCCTAGTATTCATCTTCTATTAACACAATGAAACACATTAAGAAGGATACTTATAACTTTTAATTCTATTGTCACAACACATGAATAGAAAAGAAGGGAAAATCTATTGTCCTATAGCCACTCGCTCATTGATGTGTCCTGACTCACACCAATGAACAAGACTCTACTATACATGGATTTTTGAGACTTTTCGATTCCTAAGACCACTTTCGTAACATATAATCTGATACTACATTTGTCACAACCCAAGTACACACCCTAGAAGATAGGTCATTCCTCAAGTTGTGCCATGGCGTAGTTGACCTCTCGGAGGTCTTATACGATCCCTATGACATCATTCATTGTATACATGTATGAAAAGTAGTGCGGAATTAAAACTTTTCACACAAAATAGTACTTCAAAATTTTTTCATATAAACCATAAGTAATATCACTAAGTCTTAATTCACCATCTTAGACACATGAATAATCTTGGGACACGGTCACTACAATCGAAATGTAGAAAATTAGTCTATTACAATACTTTGAATAAGAGAAATCTAAAGACAGTTATGCTCTCGATTAAAGTGAGGACAAACTTAAACTTTGCTTGAAAGAGCATAGATTCCAAGCCATGGTTCAATACACTTCTCACCTGTTAAGCACAGCTTAAAATGTAGCCAAAAGTATCGAATTAGTACAATGCATGTACTAAGTATGACATAATTTTAAAAGTCATGAAAACGGAAATATTTAGTCAAAACATGCTCTATAAGGTTAAACCTTTATAAATAAGTATAAGAACCACCATTTTAACACGAAACGTCACATTTTAAGACCCAATCCAAGTCATACTAAATATATAGCAATTTAGATTACTTCAACGTAACATGACTGTAAGTTGCTTAACACACAAAAACACTCATCCAAAGTTATCTTAAGACTCACTTTAGTAGCACATTAAGATACCTTCAATTAACCCTACTCAAGCTTACCTAAATGATCATTAAGACTACCTAGGACAAGATGACATCAATACCTAGAATTACTGTAAGACTCACTTAAGTAAAACAAGAAGAGAGCGACCATACATCCTCTCCAAGCCTACCTAAGCAATCATCGAATCTAATCTAGATACTCTTTTTTCCATGAACATACCTTTACTTAAGTCATTTAGTTCATTAATTCATTTAGAAGCAATCCATCACATAAGGGCATTCAAGTAATGGTATTGGGTAAGACTTAGGTACTCACACACTAACATCTTCAAAGCCTACACGTACAATGTCTAGATAGAATCCCATACCACTAACTAAACTTCTTAAAACTTCTCGAAAACTAGTAGGTATCCCATATGATTAGAATTGGCAGTAACTGACCTAGACCATATTATCTATGCATGGAATCCGGAGTCATGAACCTCTTCCAATGGAGGGTGTTCCAGTTTCCAATGGTAGAACTAGCACACATCCCATGAAGGCATGTTGTTAAGGAATGTCAAGTGTTTATTGTTCTCTAATTTAATATTATTTTAAAGCAACTTCCAAAGAATACTCACTTGGTGCTAGACTTCAATCTCATAGAGTAGTACAAATAAAGGAGTACATCAAGAGGTTCCATATCTAGTTCACAACCAAATCATAAGAGTATGCCAAAGAGGTCCCCTAGGGTTGATTTTAAATGGTTAAGAGGATATATCAATGATTTTCCTTTGGATGATCTCATTTCATTCCATCCAATCAACCCTAATTCCATCATTTACACAAGAAGGATATCATTACGACTTTCAACTTCAATGATATCATATTCCATTTAGACATATATGTTCAAGACTAAGGTTGATCTAACCTACTAATTGACGGGTTCATATTCATTCATATATCAATCAAGGGACATTGGTCTACATAAACAAGACACAATTCACTTTACTATCACATATAACATCTTTTTAAAATGTGTAATAGCCTAATGTCTAAAGCCTAACATAGAGCCTCACATGAGTGTATAAGAGTGGTAGCACTGTTTTAAGGTCAATACTAATGTTACTAAGTCATTTAATAAGTATTAGAGTAAAAACGTCCAAGTACATCCACGATGTACGGTGACTAGTTAGACCGGTGCTAGGGTACCTTAACCTATTGACGGGGTTTTAAGAGTTTGAAATTGATGATATTTTGTAAAAAAAATTCTAACACATATGAAAGTTTGTTTAGGGTTGAAATGTTTGGGTACAACTCCCCAAGACCAATCGAAGGGGCCATGAGGAGGACCCTTGCATGTTAGATAAAGAGTTGTCATACACAGTGTCTACCAAAAAGGGCCAATGACAGGGCGTCGGTGGACACCGTCATCAGACAATTTGACATTTTGTCAAAAGTTCCACATGGACCAGTCTCTGACACGAACAACGGATGTTCAAGATGGTTGGTCAAGGGCGTAGGTTGACCTACCGATCGTCGGTCGACGTCTCATAGGTCCTGCCACAGTCCATTTAATTAATTAGTTGGTTAATTAATTAGATAGGGGTTAATTGAGGTCTAGTTAAGTTATTTAATGACATATATAAATACGTAAACCTAATCAAACTAAGCCAACTCCCATGTTTCCCAAAACACAAGTACTCTTCCTTCTCTCTACCAAAAAGAAGAACTCTAGTGAAGGTCTAGGTTAATGTATTAGGGATGCAATAAAGGTTCTTTTGTCCGTCAAACTTCAACAATTTACAAGGTATGGTATCCTTTAAATCTTGGGATTCCTTTCCCCAAAGGGTTCTTCCAATATTGTATTCAAAAAGATGAGTTTCTAGTGACTGTTCTTCTATTACTAATTTGATCTTCTAAATTGTATTTTTATGGTTTATTTTTATTTGTATGCTTATATTAGTAAATATTATGAATAATTTTATTTAGTTTTTGATGATTTAACCTAGTTTGTGGAATAGATCATGAAATTTACCCAACTCCCTAACTCTAGGTTATGAACTAGTGATGAATTGATGTGTAGTGATTCAATTGACTTTATTATTGTGTTAATACTATTGTGTGATGGTATTACACCCTATTGGGTTGAATTGTATGGTTGATGGTAAAACCTTGGATGATGGCTTGTGAAGGATGTTGGGCTAAGTCTTGTGATCTCAATCCTTTACTTCAATTATGATTACTTATGTTTAGTGATGAAGTTATATTGAAGTACACCTCATGATGATATTGATCAGGGTTGGTATAATCTTCAACTAAAATGTCTTGATTTATGGGTTGTGAGTTGTTGGATAAGATGTAATGATATAAGGCGGGTGATGAATTTACCTATGGTGCCTTATTTTGATATGCTGATGTAAATGTGCTAACCTCACATGTGTGAATTGTATTGAAAGTACATACTCATGAAATTACTATTGATGTATGACTATGACTATATAAGGTATAGACTTCTATGACCTAAATTAAGTTATGATTATTAATAAAAGACATTTCAAAAGGGACTCTAGCTTAGCACCAAGTGAACTAGAAGTGAGGAGTGTCCCTTTCGACATAGGGAAGCTACTATACTCATGTGATTGAAGACTATAATGCATGTAGCATAATGAGGCTTACATGGAAAGTAGTCCACCTTTTTTGGGTGTAAGGTTCCATGACACTGAATTTTACATTAGCTCATGTGGTCTATGTCGGTTCAGGAAAGATGTTCACAAAGTTAATACGAAATAATAAAGTGAACTCTAACTAGGATGATCTAAGGGGTTTGGCTTAGTGTAGGCAGGGGTAAGGGACTCAACTATACATTCCACTCGTTAGCTTTGACGGAAGTCTTGGAAGGATGTTATTATGTGATTATATGATTATAAATGTAAATGACATGTATATGTTTATCTTACATGATAATGACACTATGTAATATTGGTTTCACTTATGAACATGTGGTTGGTCTCTATTGCCAGAGTATGATTACGTCTACTCTTAATGATATACTATATAAATTTGGACATTTTTTTACAGTTCTTGTTGGGTTTACTTGATTGAGTGAGGTTATATGGTCTTACTTAGTCATTGCACTAATGGACTTAATGAGGGTGTATGAGTGATGGTCTTGCATAGGGTATGATGTTATGAATTCTTATGCATGCTTGTTGACATTATAACATGATGATAGAGTTGTCTTGGTTATGTGCTCAATTGTGTTGATATGCATGTTGACTTGACTAGACTTGGTATTGTTGGTCTTGTGATTTGCATTTTCTTGAATTAAGTAATATGTGTCTTTGGACGTATATTGGTTCTTGGATGTGCATAGGTATTTCCAAAGTAAGTTTGCATGATTTTGAATAATTGTCCATCTTTGGCATGATTTCTATGTTGTACGTGCGTATGATCCTATACTTAGTACAATTGATGTGCTAATTCCATTTATCCCCTTTCCCCCAAGATTTTAGGTTCTGATCGTTGAAGGTTTTGAGACCACTTTAAAGGAACACTTGAATTATTACTCCAAGCCTGGGTATGTCTTTATGTTCTGAGGATGATGCCTTGTATTACTCTAGCAGTGGTTTTTTTGTTATAGTCTAAAGATAACCATTTCATTCATTTTATTTCAGAAATTGTTGTAAGACCTAAGTGGAATTTCTATATTTGTGTAAGGGCTTTTCCCATATTGGTATACTTCGTCTAGATTGTTTAACATTGGACATCCCTTTTAAGACTATATTATGTATGTTTTCTAAATGTGACATAAAAGTAGAAGACAATGTAATCTTCTTATATGATGATTCTATGTTTACTCACTATGAATATATTATGTGTAAGCGAGAGGTCTAAGTAAACCGCATGAAGTAGATGTAGATGAAAAGTTTTAATTTTCTGCACTTTTTTAACCGATGAATGCTAAAACGCTAGTCTTAGTCCTCTCTAAGGACGACGACGCTGGTTACGTCTAGGAAATAGTTCCTGGATGCGACAAGCTTAGTATCAGAGCATGAGGTTGAATATACCTAAAAAAGATGTCTCACTAAACCACGTCTATGTAGATTCTTATTCATAATTTTGAAGCACACCACACTTATGAATAAAAGACTATATGATAATCTCTCATCTCCTTGTGTTCCTATGTCGTGCTACTTTCACCTTAACCTTGTATCGTGGTTATATGTATGAATAATCGAAGAGAACCTTATAGAAGGGTCAAGGACGAAATGGCTAATGTGGGAGATCAGGAAAACCAAGTTCCTCCACTTGAAGATGTTTCTATAGGTGATCCAGTTCTGGTTGTTCCTATACCGATGACCAACAGAGATATAAAGGGCATCCTTTATCACTTTGGCCCAAGTCATAACCTATAAAGCTAATGTCGTCACTTCTCAAGTTCAATCCATGACAACAGAAGTGAATAGGGAGGTTAGACCTTAAGTGCCTCAACATGCTAACACTATGGCCTCTCATTTGAGAGACTTTTAAAATATGAGTCCACCTATGTTCTTTTGGTCGAGTTCGGATGAGGACCCTCAAGATTTCCTCAATGAATTCTATATGATTCTCTATTCTATGGGTGTGACTTCAATTGAGAAGACCGAGTTAGAGGCCTATCAACTCAAAGATGTGGCCCAAACTTGGTACGTGTAATGGAGGGATAATAGGGCAATAAGAGGTGGTTTGTGACTTGGGAGATCTTCAAGAATGTTTTTCTTGATAAGTGCTTTCCTATAGTGACGAGGGAAGATAAGGTGGAATAATTCGTCAAACTTCATCAAGGAGGTATGAGTGTACTTGACTGCTCTTTGAAGTTTACTAATTTGTTCAATATGCTCCATCCTTGGTTTCAAACCTAAGGGATGAGATGAGTAATTTTCATACAGGGGTGTCTGATGACTTGGTTGAAGAATGTTGTTTGGATAGGATTCATGATAATATGAATATCTCTCATATCATGGTTCATGCTCAACAAGTTAAACAAACTAAGTTATTAACAAAGAATAGAGAGGCCAAGAGGCTCAAGTCTTATGATGGTGGTTCTTCAAAGGGGAGGTTGGAAATTCCAGACAAGCCTAGATTAAAGAAGGGGTTTTCTAACCAAGTTCCTTCCAAATTTCCTAAGGATCATGATGATAGGGTGTTTAACACTAAGCCTCAAAATGGAAAAGGTACTAGCTAACCTAGCAAGAAGCCAACTTGTGGAAAGTGTGGCAAGAGCATTAAGGTGATTGCCTTGTTGGGATGGAAAAATTGCTTTGGGTGTGGTAAGAGTAGCCACAAGGTTTAAAATTGACCTAATTTGAAGAGGCAATACAAAGGAAGTGGGAAAGGTCAAGCTAGTGGTTCTAATGTGGATGCTCCAAACAAGAATCACTTTTTTGCACTTTACTCTAGGGTGAACAAGAGAGTTCTCCCGATGTGGTAACATGTATGTTACAAGTATTCTCTATTGATGTCTATGATTGATTTGATCCACGTGCTACATTATCTTTTGTTACTCCCTTTAAAGATAGAAATCTTGATATTTCGCCCGATATTCTAAATGAACTTTTCATGTTAACTACCCGGTAGGTGAATCGGTGATTTCAAGGAGGGTACATCGAAATCATCCTATAATGTTTCCCAATAGAGTTACTCATGTTTAATTAGTAGAATTTGATATTCTCTATTTATATTTCATTTTGGGGATGGATACGTTGCATGATCGTTTTTCTTTCATTTATTTTAGAACAAGAATTGTTAAGTTCAATTTTCCATATGAGACCGTGTTAGAGTTGAAAGATGGAAATTCTACTCCTAGAGATTGTATCATCTCTTGTCTTCAGGCCTGTAATATGATATCAAAGGGCTATTTATATCATATTGTAAGAGTCAAAGATCTAGACTCCGTAAGCCCTCCCATTGAGTTAGTCCCCGTAGTGAGGGAATTTCTAGAGGTCTTTTCTAATTATCTTCCCGGAATTCCTCCGAAACGGGAAATTTATTTTGGCATTGACTTGCTACAGGATACCAAACTCATTTCGATTCCTCCTTCTTGGATGGCTCCGGAGAATTGAAAGAGTTGAAGGCCCAACTCAATGATTTGCATGACAGGCTTCATTAGACCTATTATTTCCCCATGGGTTGCATCAGTATTGTTTGTGTAAGACCCCGAAAATTGGATAAGGTGTATAAATCCTAACGTGTTTTTCATAAAGTTATAATTTCCTAAAATGTATGATTATATTTTTCAGAGGAAGTGAGAGAATTTTGAAGTGATTCACAAGTTGAACGTCAAGGGACGTCCAACACGTTTGACAACTAGTCGCTTTTGTGCCTCATATACGCATGCATGCCTATATCTGTATAAAATTATCCTAATAAGTCTTAAAATGTTATAAAATAATGTTTAATGTTGTTATATGATGTTTCCTGAAGTTTGGTGGTCAAACGCCCAAGAACGTCCAAGGCGTTAGAAAGATAGCCCGTAAGACGTTCATCGTATGTCATGTTGGGGCCAAGGCTGTTTGGACATATTATAGGTGTTTGTGTTAGATGAAATTTATTTGTAATGTCTATAAGTTGTTAAGGTTCGTAATAATTTTGGAAATGTCCGGGTACGACTTGTAAAGGGCCCCACAAGAGGCCCCAAAAGAAGGACCCAAAACCAGTGTGCTGGCTCTCCAAGGCATACCCTGGCGACGGAGCAGTCAACGGCCAGTCATGGAAGTGACGCCCTGTCAAAGGTTCCTGTATTGAGGGAAATATCCAAGGGTGAAGGGAGGAACCTTGGTCAGCCACTGTAGCGAACGATGGAGGCCTGTGACGGCCCGTCGTGGTTGTGACGCCCCATCAAGTCCCATCCGTCGCGTGATTGTCTCTTGTGCAGGTCTGCTGCCAATTAAAGGGGTGAATGGGAAATTCACCCCACGTATTAAACTGATTAATAAGGGGTTATTTAAGTAATTTTGGGTGTATGTAAGTCATCAAAAACTTGATCAACCCATTCTAAAATTAACCCACATGTTTTAAGCCTTTCCCTCCAAAAATACTCTCTCTAGAACCACAATTGTTGGTAAAGCTCAAGAACAGATTCAAGATGGGTTTTCCATGAATTAATCATCAAGTTTAAGAGTTTTTCAACTAATATAAGGTATGGCAATCCTTAATCTTCAAGTATATTTTCACTTGAAGAGTTCTTCTCAATGTTTTCTAAAGTTACTTTACGATCAAGTTTCCAAACTTCCAATCTAGACATGGGTATTTTGTCAAAATTTTTCTAATGATTAAATCATGATATTGAAGTAAATATAGTGATTTGAACATGATTTCACTCCAATTGCATGATGAACCCATGTTCCTTCCAAAATTGATTTAGCTCTTGCGTGGGCATTCTGATTATGACTTGTTCTTGAATGAATGTTGATCCTTTTACGTTTAATTGCTTGTGTTTATTGTTATTTACGTTAGTTGATGGTGAATTTATGAATAAAAGTCCATGATTATAAATATATGAAGACTTGAATCTGAATAGTCCATGTTTCTATGTGTTACCTTGAAGACGATTGTGGAATCGTTTATGTAAGGCTGTGATTTTGTATGAACTGCTGTATATACTGTATTAGGGTTATATAATGGATGAATTTTGAAGGTATAAATCCTTAATGAACAATCTAAGAAAGGCTTGCATGAATTGATCTAGATTCCTTTAGGCTATGTAGTCAAGAAGCAAAGTGTGTGATGATCTTGAGTTGTCGTTATATAAATCATGGTTTATTCTTGATTTATTATCGAATTAGCTGATTCCTAATGATTATATTGTTGATAAAATATGAATGATTATAAAATCCTTAGAGAGTTCATAGTATTGGTAAATTTTCCTATACTCTAGCAAATCGACAAACCTTAATGCCTATGTTGTAACCTTAATATTGAAGGTATGTAATCATGAATTCAATATGGTTAAATGTAGGTTTATATACTGTCTTATATAGATATTATATACGAAATATGATTAAAAATCAATGCAACGGAAACATGGTAATAATCTATGTTATTCTACTTTCCTAGTATGTTGATGTGTTGCATAATGTTATAGTATAATCCTGTAGCGGCTTGTACATTATTTCTTATATGATTAACGTACATTTAGATACTTCCATATATATATGAATTATTGGTTGAAAAAGTGTATTGATCAATCAGGATGAAAGGTTGAGGAGTTTTTAATAATGCTTGTTTCATCTACTCTTCTACTTCTCTACTTCTTTATAAAAATGTTGTAAAAGCCTTGTATGGCATTGTGTGGTATGGTCCACTTATGGTGGAGGTGTTTACATTATTGTCATTATATATGTGTTGAGCATGGCCTTGAAGTCAAATTCATGAATATATGATTTAGATATTTAGATGATCACCTTATGATGTAATTGTGCCTATCTTTGTATCTAGTTGTGATCTAGGTTGTGTGGCTATTGTATGAGTATGTGAATATTTATGTTAGGGTATTTCATAGGTGCTGCCATTGATGTGTTAAAATGGTGAGTAGACCCTACACATGTACCCCTTATATGAAAATATAAATACCTAAAGTTAGGAGCCTAGGTTATAATGTTTATATTGTCTTGATTCCTATGATATTATGTGTTGTGTGGTTAGTTCTTGGAAGTATAATGTCGTCTAAGAGGGTGGATGCCTAAATAAGTTATTGATAACCATTATGTGATCATGTTGGTCAATGTACACACACTCTCACTTATATGCATGTTACAAGTAGTATAGATCATGGTGTCTAAATGAAGGGTTGTTCTCATATTTACTAGTGCTACTATTATGCATGTAAAGTATATGTATGTGAAGTATGTTACGCATTCCTTGATAGGATGACTTGATCGGTGTACTAGTATGATCAAGGGTATGGGACCTTGTCTATACATTGCACATGTGTATCTTGCTAGGATAGTTCCTATGTTTGGTTTCTATGTATAACAAAGATGAATATATGAACATGTATAAATATGATGTGTATGAAAGGATGAAGTATGAATGTGCATACTGTCTTTGTGGGTTTATATGAAAGGATTGCTCATATAGTTATGCCTATAGACTCATGCATTGATATATGAAATTGGAGTTACTAAATGTGTTGTGTGAAAGGTTTGCTCACACACATATATGCAAACACATATATATGACGATCTAGTAAAGAGAGGGGTCTTGAATGGTTTTATTCATGGTTACCCTAAACTAGATGATGCTTGACATATTGTATGTTCATGATAATGGATTCTTTACATGATTTAGGTTGATGAACTTCCATCTATGACCTGTGAGTTAAGCATATGAAGGGATGACTCTCCTAAACCTGTGATTTATAAAGTAAAAATATAATAAAGGTTTTGAATGAAGGAAACTTAGCTTAGCAACGAGTGAACTTGAATATGAGTGTGTGTCCCTTCCCATGGTTGGAAGGTAGGTCACCATAAATGTCATGAGGTGGATAACTACAATGCCTCAATGGGCATAAATAGGGTTTCCATAAGTGAATAACTACAATGCCTAATCTTGTCATAAAGAGGGTATTCACAATTACCTCCAAGTTCTTTAACTATGTTGCCACCATAAGATACTAGCAAGTAGATCCACCTAGAAAGCTATGTAACATTTGGTTCTACTTTTTCCTGAATACCAACTCCTTTCTGTGTGGGGTTCTACGACAGCAGATTCCATGTTTAGCATCACATGGTCTATGTCGATTAAGGCTATAGTTCCCCTAAAGTAAAATGGACAATAGAATTTATATTACTAGGACCCTAAATAATATGACTTAATGGATGTTACTTAGGATAGGTGAAAGTAATGAACCTATCTAGATATTGCACAAGTAGCTCCTTAGGAAGTTCTAGGAAGGTGTTCTACTTCATGTAACTATGTATGTGTTCCTTATGCATTACATTGTAGTATTTGTCTACTTGTTATGAAGATGTGCATGATATGAGTCTTTATGCATGATGTTGATCTTGTTGACTATATGATGAATGTCTTCACTTAACTATGTTTGTGTGGTATTATACTTGTATGATGTATGTGTTGTCTTGTGTAGATGATATGCATGATTTTTCTTGTGGTCCTGAAGTGATAAATTAAACCAAGTATCCCTAAAGGATTTCTTGGAAGACTAATGAATTAAAAGGAAGAGTTCACTGTAAAGGAAATTGAGTTCACTGTAAAGTGACCTTAAATTGGACTTAAATTCTATATGTGCTTTTCTATGATCTTTGTCCTTTGATTGTGTTTCTATGTAGTATGAAAATGATATATATGCCATTGATAAAGGTTTTATCATAATTTACTCAAAATGGCATGAAGTATGATTTCAAAGAAAATGTCCCTTTTAAATGCATATTTTTGCATGGTTTTGCATACTTAGTAAATTCTTGTGCTAACCCCATTCTTCTCTACTTTTTACATAAGCTGTAGGTAATGAAATTCTTCACGGAGGTATATGATTGAGGAGCTTGATAGGTGATTTCCCAAGCTCAAGGTAAGGGATCATTAAGACCAAGGATGTCCTAATGTGTATTTATTGTAAAGTCTATTGAATATTATATTTTTATTATAATGTCTTAAGGGTCGTATCCTTAACGTATTCTAATGTTGTTGAGTCTAAGATTGCAATGAGACTTAGAGTCTATACATGTTTATGACTGATATTTTAAATGTATATGAAGTAAAGGTTGTAGCATATGAGGTGCTATGAAAAGATTTAAATTTTTCGCTAAATTTACTATGTCGATGCGATGACTAATAACTATGGGCTTGTATAAGACCTCCTAGAGGTCAAGTACGCCATGTTACTCCTAGGGGTTCTCCCCAGTCGAGACAAACGTTGTATCAGGGCATGAGGGTTTTAAAAGTTGTTTAGGACCAAGAAGTCTCATATTGGTACGTCTAGTAGAGTCTTGTATCATTGGTTGTGTGTTGCGACACATCAAATGGTATGAGAGGCTATAGGACGATAGAGTTTCCCTTTTTCATCATTCTCATGTTGTGCCATATAAATTAACTCTATAAGATCTCTCTCTTATATTTTCTTGTCCGGTAGTCTTTATATGTGATTGCTTGGATGAGATTATTCTATGGTTAAGGAAGAAAATGTGAGTTTAAATGATGATCTTTGTTTTATGGTTTCAATGAGTATGTGTGAAGGTTACACTTGTCCTTATTAGATGATGTATAAACTTACTAATGAGATTGAAGGGTTAATATACATAGGTAGGGGTATGGGACTCTATCTATGTCTTGCACTAGTTTGCCTCGTTGGAGTCCTTAGGAGGTTAATATTATGTATTTGTATGATGATAAATGTAAATGTCCTTATGTAATGATCTCTATGCTTATAAACATGTAAATAGCCTAGTGTGCTACAGATATAGAGTTATGCATGCATGAAGGTTCTAGATGAGTGGAGTATGGTGATAATTGTAGTTCCTCTTGGGTTACTTTATTTAGTATGGTTATGGGGCTTTACTTGATCATTTCACATGTTAACTCTATGGGGATTATGATTGGTTATCTTACATTACTATGTCTGAAATATCTCTTATTTGGTGATGTGATGCCAATTATGGTAATATATGATATCTATGTTCATAGGAAGATATGTCTAATAATGCATGTCATGATATAGTTAAAGCATGTTAAAAGTTATTATGGTTAAAGTAAATTCTTTTGGAATGTTGTATTACTATATGACATTATATGTGGGTGGCCTAATACTATTATTTGAACTTGAGATGTATAGTGCTTACCTATGTAAGTATGCTACCCTGAAAATGCATTTTTTCCTTTGTATATAAGTGGTACTTGATAAGTTTCTAGTGTAAATTGGAGTCACTTGTAAAGACTTGATCCTAGTTGTGATGATAGTATGCATGCTTATGAAGGATAAGTTAGTAAAGCTTTGAATCTTATATTGTCATGCTGGTACCCTCAATTGTCTAAATGTTCCATTTCTGGATATTTGGAAGCATCTCACTATAAAGACTAGGCAACTTATTGTAACATGTTTGGAGAACCAGCTAAATTGTCCTTTGATTATATATTGTATAAATACGTGTAGAATTGATGTATATGAACATGATAATGAATGTGAAAATGAAATTTTCTATTTAGATTAAAGATTGAGAGTCTTATGACATGATTAGTCGTAGCGTTATTTTAAACTTCTTATTATGTTATGAACTTCCTTGTTGTTTTCCTCAAATGGTGTATGACCTTGGTGTTTATTGTAATTTATAAAAATCTTATGTGGTTGAATGAGAGGACCTAACTTGATAATTGGGGATAAATTGCCTAGGAGATGAAGTATAGAATGCCTTGGTTGAGTACAGTAAATTCCTTCTAAATGGTAATCACTTTTAAGTGATGAGAAATTAAGATTATTTAGTTAAGATACTCTTCAGTTGTGTTAAGTTTCACTTAATTGGGTTTACCCTAAGTGAGGATGGTGTTTGAGTAGTGAGGTTGTAGAAATTGTCTACATTGTCCTTCTATTCTTACTTGAATTGGAAAATAATGATTTTTTAGTAAGCTTGTTCATGAATATAATCTTGCATAAAGTGTGAATTGCATGACCTTTATATGATTGGTATGAATTGATTGACATCATTGGAGACATGGTGAATTTTCCAAAGAGCATGAAAGGAAGTTTTTGATAAAGTCTATGTTTTCTCATCTTGAATTATATCTTGATATGCTAGTTGTGCATTTGACTTGATTAAATAAGACAAGGAACTTGGTAATAGTCACTTGTTAGGTAAATATTTTAGACGTAAAATGAAAAGTTGAGTCTCTTTAAAATGAATTATTTTGAGTCTCTTGAAAACTATGTAACTTTTTTCATTTGGAATGCATAATTGTGGGTTCATTCTAAAGAAGTGAAAGCATGTTTAGGTAAGTGTCCATGTGTGTGCCTATAATTTGTGTCATTTTTCCAAAATGAGGCTTATTATAAGGGTGAGTATTATGTTAAGAAAAGAAATTTGTGGAATGGTTTCCTATTTTGTTGTGATGTACTTGGTGTGACTTGGCACTTAGACTTCACTTGGAAGAAAAACATAAGCATGTCTTGGTTTGAAAGTTTAGAATTTCTCATTTTAAGAGGAATATAACCTTGTACTTTCTAAGGTTAAACTCATGATACTTGTAATTTTGTTGAGGAGAAGGACGTTCCTCCATAGACACCACTAAGTATTATATGATTGAGTATGAACTTTATGGACCTAGGTCTAACTAATGAAGATCTTTGTGATTTAACTAACTAAAGTTTATGTGCATTGAAGTATGAGTGCTTAAGTATGTTTGAGTATAGGCTATGATCTGCCTATGAGTATATTGTAAATATTTTAGTGTAATGAATTGAGATGTAATGATCATGTTATGATTATGAGAAGCATGTTCTCCTATGAACATGAAAAGGACCGTTGTGTTTGATGCATTAAAGAGTGAGTGAGTAACGGTTTTGCTTGCTTGTGTTAATTGAGTGCTAAAATAATTTTATGATATATTAGATTTTATGAACTGATTTTATATGCTTTGAAGTACTTGTTGTGATTAAAGAGCCCTAAGTGTCATTCGAGGACGAATGTTCCTAAGTAGGGGATATTGTAAGACCCCAACAATGGGATAAAGGTGTCTAGAGCCTAAAGTATTTTAACTAAAGTTATAATGTCCTAAAATATATTAATATCTGGTTTAGATGCAGTGTATAAACTTTGAAGTCATGCGGAATTAGAACGTCAAGCGACGTCCAAGACGTTCGACGACTAGTCGCTTATGTGACTCATATATGTATGCATTCCTAAATCTATATGAAATGAGACTAATAAGTCTTAAAATTTTATATAATTATGTTTAATGTTTTTATATGAAGTTTCGTGAAGTTTGGATATCAAACGCCCAAGAACGTCAAGGCGTTCGAAAGATAGCCCCTAAGATGTTCATCATAAGTCATGTTGGGGCCAAGCCTGCTTGGACGTCATATAAGTTTTTTTTTGGATAAAATTTACGTGGAAGGTCTATACCTTGTTAAGGTTCGTAATCACGTTTAAAACGACCGGGTACGTCTTCTAAAGGGCCCCACAAGAGGCCCCAAAAGAAGGACCCAAAACCAGTGTGCAGGCTGTCCCTAGTAGACCCTGGCGACAGAGAAGTCAACGGCCAGTCATGGCTGTGACGTCCCATTAAAGGGTCCCGTCGTGAGGAACTTAGACAAGGCTGAAGGGAGGAACCTTGGGCAGCCACTGTAGCCAACGACGGAGGCCTCTTACGGCCCGTCGTGGCTGTGACGCCCTGTCAAGGCCCATCCATCGCGCCACTTTTTCCTGCGCAGGTCTGCGGCCAATTGAAGGGGTGATGGGTTAATAAGTGGTTATTCAAATGATTTTGGGTGTATATAAGTCATCAAAAACATGATCAACCCATTCTAAAATTAACCCACATGTTTTAAGCCTTTCCCTCCCAAAATACTCTCGCTAGAAACCACCATGGTTGGTGAAGCTCAAAAACAGATTCAAGATGACTTTTTCATGGATTAATCATCAAGTTTAAGAGATTTCAACTAATCTAGGTTATGGAAATCCTTCATCTTCAAGTATCCTTTCACTTGAAGAGTTCTTCTCAATGTTTTCTAAACTTAATTCATGATCACGTTTCCAAACTCCAATCTAGCCATGGGTTCTTTCTCAAAATGTTTTTAATGATTAAATAATTATAAATTTAATTAAATATAGAGATTTGAACTTTATTTCACTCCTATTGCATGAGGAACCAATGTTCCTTCCAAAATTTATTTAGCTCTTGCATGGGCTTTCTGATTATGGCTTGTTCTTGATTGAATGGTGATTTTCTTATGTTGAATTGATTTTGGTTGTTGTTATTTATGTTAATTGGTGGTGAATTTACGAAGAACATTCCGTGATGATAAATATATGAAGATTTGAACGTGAATAGGCCAAGTTTCTATGTGTTATTTTGTAGTCAACTGTGGAATCGTTTGTGTAGGTTGTGATTATGTATGAACTGCTGTAGACAATGTATTATGGTGATATAATGGATGAATTTTGTATTTATAAATCCTTATGGAGAATTCTAGGAAAGGCTTGCATGTATTGATCTAGATTCATCTAGGCTATGAAGTCAAAAAGCCAATTGTGTGATGGATCTTGAGTTGTCGTTATATAAAGAATGGTTTCTTCTTGATTTCTTTCCCGAATTATTTACTGCCTAATGAGTATATTGTTGATAAAATATGAATGATGATCAAATCTTTAGAGAGTTAATACTATTGGTAAATTTTGCTATACTCTAGCTAATCGACAAGCCTAAATGCCAATATTGTAACCTTAATCTTGAGGGTATGTAATCATGATTTCAATATTGTTAAATTCAGGTTTAGCTACTACCTCATATTGATATTATATACGAAATATGATTTAAAATGAATGCAAGGGAAATTAGATAATGATCTATGTTATTCTACTTTCCTAGTATGTTGATGTGTTGTATTATGTTATAGTATAATCTTATAGCGACTTGTACATGGCTTCTTATATGATTAACGTACATTTAGATACTTCCATATATATATGAATTATTGGTTGGCAAAGTGTATTGATCAATCAGGATCAAAGGTTGAGGAGTTTGTAATAATGCTTGTTTCATCTACTCTTCTACTTCTCTACTTCTTTATAGAAATGTTGTAAGAGCCTTGTATGGAATTGTGTGGTATGGTCTACTTATGGTGGCGGTGTTTACATTATTGTCATAATATATGTGTTGAGCATGGCCTTGAAGTCAAATTCATGAATATATGATTTAGATATTTAGATGATCACCTTATGATGTAATTGTGCCTATCTTTCTATCTAGTTGTGATCTAGGTTGTTTGGCTATTGTATGAGTATGTGAAAATTCATGTTAGGGTATTTTATAGGTGCTGCCATTGATGTGTTAAAATGGTGAGTAGACCCTACACATGTACCCCTTATATGAATATATAAATAGTTAAAGGTAGGAGCCTAGGTTATAATGTTTATATTGTCTTGACTCCTATGTTAATATGTGTTGTGTGGTTTGTTCTTGGAAGTATAATGTCGTCTAAGAGGGTGGCTGCCTAAATAAGTTATTGATAACCATTATGTGATCATGTTGGTCAATGTACACACACTCTCACTTACATGCATGTTACAAGTAGTATAGATCATGGTGTCTAAATGAAGGGTTGTTCTGATATTTACTATTGCTACTACTATGCATGTAAAGTATATGTATGTGAAGTATGTTACGTATTCTTTGATAGGATGACATGATCGGTGTACTAGTTTGATCAAGGGTATGGGACCTTTTTCTATACATTGCACATGTGTATCTTGCTAGGATAGTTCCTATGTTTGGTTTCTATGTATAACAAAGATGAATATATGAACATGTTATAAATATGATGTGTATGAAAGGATGAAGTATGAATGTGCATAGTGTCTTTGTGGGTTTATATGAAAGGATTGCTCATATAGTTATGCCTATAGACTCATGCATTGATATATGAAAATTGAGTGACTAAATGTGTATATACAAACACATATATATGATGATCTAGTCAAGAGAGGGGTTTTGAATGGTGTATTGATGGTTACACTAAACTAGATGATGCTTTACATATGCTATGTTCATGTGAATGGATTTTTTACATGATTTAGGTTGATGAACTTCCATCTATGACCTATGAGTTAAGCATATGAATGGATGACTCTCCTAAACCTATGATTTATAAAGTAAAAGTATAATAATGGTTTTCAATGAAGGGAACCTAGCTTAGCATCGAGTAAACTTGAATATGAGTGTGTTTCACTTCCTATGGTAGGAAGGTAGGTTACCATATATCTCATGAGGTGGATAGCCACAATGCTTGAATGGGCATAAATAGCGTTTCCATAAGTGAATAACTATAACGCCTAATCTTGGCATAAAGAGGTCTTTCACATGTACCTCTAAGTTCAATAACTATGTTCACATTTTGTTTTAATTTTGCCGGTAGACCACTTCCTTTTGGTGTGGGGTTCTATGACACCGTATTTCATGTTTAGTATCACATGGTCTATGTCGGTTAAGGCTGTAGTTTCCCTAAAGTAAAATGGACAATGGAAGTTAAATGACTAAGACCCTAAATAGAATAAGTTAATGGAGGTTACTTATGATAGGTGGAAGTAACAAACCCATCTAGACATTGCACAAGTAGCTCCTTAGGATGTTCTAGGAAGGTGTTTAATGAATGTCACTATGTATGTGTTCCCTATGCATGACATTGTAGTAGTTGTCAACTTGTTATGAAGATGTGCATTATATGAGTCTTTATGCATGATGTTGATCTTTTTGACTATGTGATGAAGGTGTTGAGTTAACTATGTCTATGTTGTATTATACTTCTATTATGGTATTTGTTGTCTTGTGTAGATGATATGTATGATTTTCCTTGTGTTCCTTAGGTGATAAATTGCACCAAGTATCCCTTAAGAATTTCTTTAAAGAGTAATGAATTAAAGGAAGAGTTCATTGTAAAGGAAATTGAGTTCACTGTAAAGTGACCTCAAATTGGACTTAAATTCTATATGTGCTTTTCTATGATGTTTGGCCTTTGATTGTGTTTCTATGAAGTATGAAAATGATATATATGCTATTGATAAAGGTGTGATGATGATTTACTCAAAATGGCATAAAGTATGATTTTAAAGAAAATATCCCTTTTAAATGCATGTTTTTGCATGGTTGCCATACTTAGTACATTCTTGTGCTAATCCCATTCTTCTCTACTTTTTACACAAAGTGTGGGTTATGGATGCTTAAGAGGATGTATCTTGATTGAGGAGCTCGTTATGTATTTCCCAAGCTCAAGTAAAGGAATCCTTAAGTCCAAGTATGTCCTAATGTGTATTAATTATAAAGTGTATTAAATATTGTTTAATTTTGTATTATGTCTTAAGGGTCGTATCCCTAACGTATTCTAATGTTGTTGAGTCTCAGATGACAAAGAGACTTAGAGACTATATATGTATTATTACTTATACTTTATATGTATATGAAGTAAAGCATCTAGCATATGAGGTGCTATAAAAACTTGTAAATTTTCCGCTAAATTCACTATGTCGATGCGATGAATGATAACTCTGGGCTTGTATAAGACCTATGAGAGGTCAAGTATGCCATTTTACTTCTTGGGGGTGCTCCCCGGTCGTGACAATTTGTGAAGAAGAAGAGTCAGTCCCTTAGAATATGCATTGATTATCTTTAACTCAATAAAGTCACTATTAAAAACAAGTACCCTCTCCCTCGGATAAACGACTTGTTTGATCAATTCCAAGGGAAAATCTAATTTTCTACGAATTGACTTGAGATCAGGGTATAAGCAATTTAGGGTGAGAAGTGAGGATATATTAAAAATGGCATTTCGAACTAGAAATTGTCACTATGAGTTTCTAGTATTGTCCATTGGTCTCGCTAATACCTCGTCGACGTTTATTTACCTCATGAATAGGGTGTTTCTGAGTTACCTAGATTTATTTGTCATTGTCTTCATTGACGACATATTAGTATATTTGGAAAATGAGTGTGAACACATGGACCAGTTGAGAGTGGTATTGCAAGTGCTTAATGAGAACAAACTATTTGCCAAGTATAGCATATGCGAGTTTTTGTTCAGGTCAGTGGCGTATATTGGTCATATTATCTCTTGTGAGGGGTTTGATGTTGATCCATGGAAAATCGAGGCAGTAAAGAGTTGTCCTAAACCGTTGACTCCAATAGACATTAGAAGTTTTTTGGGTCTAGCGAGATATTATATGAGTTTGTCTATGGTTTTGCATCCATTGTATCTCCGTTTACTACCTTGATCCAAAAGAGTGTGAAATTTGAGTGGTCGGAGGCATATGAAAGAAGTTTCCAAATCTTGAAAGAGAGGCTCACCTCCACTCCAATGTTGACTTTATCGGAGGGTACAAAGGGCTTCGTTGTATATTGTGATGCATCCCGAGTAGGCGTAGGGTGTGTCCTTATGGAACATGGGAAAGTAGTAGCCTATTCTTGTAGGCAACTTAGGATGTATGAGAAGAATTATCCAAACCCATGATCTTGAGTTAGCGGCCGTGGTTTTCCCTCAAAAATATGGAGGCATTATTTGAATTTTGTCCATGTGAATGTGTATAACGACCAAAAGACCCTTCAATATGTCTTTACTCAAAAGGAGTTGAATCTTTGACAAAGAAGGTGGTTGGAGTTATTGAAGGATTACGTCATGAGTGTTCTCTACCACCCAGCAAGGCTAATATGGTGGCGTATGCTCTAAGTCTTGTGACCATGGGTAGTGTGTCTCATGTAGAAGAAGCCAATAAAAACCTATTGAAATATGTTCATCAGTTGGCTAGGTTGGGTGTTAGATTAAAAGATTCCCCGAATGGTTGTTATATGGTCCATCATAACTTTGAATCATCTTTGGTTGTTGTAGTGAAGTCTAAGCAACACCTTGATCAATCATCGATGAAGTTGAAGGAGTCGGTTCTTGGTAATCTTAATGATTCATTCTCCTTAGGGGGGATGGTATCTTGAGGTATCAAGGAAGGTTTTGTGTACACAATGTTGATGACTTGAGAAACTAGATTCTTGAGGAAGCTCATGGTTATCGTTATTCAATTACCTAGTTCTACAAAGATTGATTGTGACGTTAGAGAAGTATTTCGGTGGGAATGCTTAAAAAGGGACATAGCGGATTTTTTTTACAAAATGTCTTAATTTCTAACAAGTGAAAGCTGAACACCAAAAGTCGGGGGCTCTTCTTCAAGAAATACGAATTCCCACTTTGAAGTGGGAAGCCATTAACATTGATTTCGTGGTAGGTTTGCCTTGGAAACTAAAGCACAGTGACTCTATATGGGTGGTTGTGGATAGGTTGACCAAATCCGCTCATTTATTCCCATCAAGTCCACTTACTCGGTGGAGGATTATGCAAGGATCTTCATAGATGAGATTGTATATCGCCATGATATTTTGTTATCCATCATATCTGATAGGGGTGTCCAATTGACATCTAGGTTTTGGAGGTCGTTCCAAAAAGTGTTTTCTACGATGGTGAAGCTAAGCACCACTTTTCATTCCCAAACGAATGGTCAAGCAGAGTGTGTTATTCAAACCCTTGGGATATGTTGCTTGTATTATTGACTACAAGGGTAATTTGGATAGACAATTGCCTTTGGTTGAGTTTTCATATAATAATAGTTACGATTCATCTATATTTGTGACTCTTTTCAAGGCCCTGTATGGTAGGAGATGTAGATCTTCAATGGGATGGTTTGAAGTAAGAGAGTCTTCACTCTTGGGTCCCGAATTGATTTATAAGACTGTGGAGATAGTTCATATGATAAGGAATTGATTGAAAAAATCATATAGCCGGCAAAATTTTTATGTCGACCACAGAAGGAGAGACTTAGAATTTGAAGAAGGGGATAACGTGTATCTACAAATTTCACCTATGAAGGGAGTGGTGAGATTTGTCTAGAAAGGAAATTTGATTTCTCATTATGTGGGTCCCTATGAAATCTTACAAAGGGTTGGTAAGGTTGCATATGAGTTGAGATTACCTAGTGAATTTGCTTCGGTTCATCCGGTGTTCCTTGTCTCCATGCTTAAGAAGTGTATATGTGATCCCGAATGCATCCTTCCTATTGAAGTTCTAGGTGTGGAAGAGAACCCTCCTAGTAAGGGGGTTTCGATTAAAATCATTGATAGACAAGTAAAGAATTTAATGAACAAGGAGGTGGATTCGTAAAGGTGTTATGGAAGAACCACCTAGTTTAGTGCGCAACATTGGAGGCTGAGGACAACATGAAGTCCCTTTTCCCATATCTATTTGATAACTAAGGTTAGTTGTTCCTATTTATTGTGAAAATAATGATTTTATTTGAAGTTGTATTCACTTAGATTTGATAAATAAGGTTAATCTATTCATTATATCTATTTGATAACTAAGGTTAATCTATTAATTATATCCTAAATAAACCATTAACAGCGTAGTTCATAACATCAAATCCGTAATTAAATGAAACCCACTTGAAAACCCAACTTTTAGAAATACTTTAAAGGAGCCCTTTGAGGAA
The DNA here is from genome assembly GCA_032847665.1 of Solanum chilense. Lineage (NCBI taxonomy): Eukaryota > Viridiplantae > Streptophyta > Magnoliopsida > Solanales > Solanaceae > Solanum > Solanum chilense. The sequence continues at coordinate 36,086,089 of CM064973.1, read as the reverse complement.
AGAAGTTTCATAGGTGAATTAGATCCCATACCTCAACGTTTGATGAAGATTTGTTGGTGAAATTGTCCCGTTCCATACCCAAAAACCTCCACCTAGCTTGTCTTTAATGGTGTATTTCCAATAGATAGAGAAGGAAGAGAGTTTATTTTGTGAGGTGTGTTTAGACTAATGAGGGTTGGGGGTCTCTATATGGGTGTTATTCAACCTAATTAGACTCCCTTAAACCCCTAATTAACAATATAACTCGTAAACTAATTAAATGAACTAACTTAAAAATGTGCAGGAAAATTTGACCCTCAAAGATGGAAACCTGTTGACGTGCCGTCTGTGAGTCGACAATTGTCCCCCCTTCGTCCCGCACACTCATAATTTTTGTCAGAGACTTGTGCAGGCGAGGGCTCTGTTAATATGTCTAAAATTCCTTGAACCAAATTTCCAAATGTCATGGACGCTCTTGGATGTTTTTCATCCTAAACTTCCGAAATGACCTATATTCATTAGGTTATGCCTAAGAAAATTTTTAGACCCCATGTCACCTATGTTTGGCTTTAAGACTCGTGTTGGATTTTTGAATTGTTACATTATCCCCCCGTTAGGAACATTCATCCCTGAATGATGATAAATATCTTTAGGAGGAATAGACTCATGACGATCCGTTCAACCAACAACAATACATAACAACATCAATCATCTAACTTACACAAGGAAATTCAAAACTTCAATCACCACAGATAAGGTTCAAACACTTTATCATGAGGAATTTCCTTCTCAAAACACAAATGATCTCAACATAAACTAGATGAGTCGTTTAGCACAAAGTTCACTTGTCAACATGACACACAACATTTTACTAGACTCACTATATGAAAATGCACAACATAACTCAAACAAACCACAAAGCAATATTTCAAGTTTTATGCACCAAATTCACTATAACTTACTGTAATGTGATTCAAAATGCACATTTTTGCAAGACTTCAACAAGATTCAAGAAACTTCAATTTGTAGTCATATTTATATTATTAAAAAAGATGACTAACCTTAATCATCAAAAAGATGAGGGTAACGGGACTTCATGTTGGCCTCGGTCTCTCATGTTGCACCCTCAACTAGGTGATTCTTCCATAACACCTTTACGGAAACCACATCTTATTCCTTAACTCCTGGACTTGCCTATGAAGAATTTGAACTGGAACTTCCTCATAGGAGAGGTTAACCTTGACACCAATACCCTCAATAGCAAGAAGACACTCGGAATCACCAATACGCTCTTTAAGCATAGAAACATGGAAGACTGGATTAATCGAAGTCAATTCAGTAGGAAGTTTAAACTTATAGGAAACCTTACAAACTCTTTGCAAGATTTCATAGGGACTCACATAACGAGTACTCAACTTCCCTTTCTTGCAAAATCTAACCACCCCTTTAATTGGTGAAATTTTCAAATACACCTTATCACATTTTTCAAACTCCAAATCCCTTCTCCTATAATAGGCATATGAATTTCGCCGACTATAGTCCGTTTACAACCGGTTTCTTATGATATGAACTTTCTCCAAAGTTTTATAAATCAAATCGGGACCATGAAGTGAAGGCTCTCCAATTTCACACCATCCAATAGGAGACCTACACCTACTGCCATACAAAGATGAATGAAAACTATTATTATATGGTAACTCCACCAAAGGCAAGTGCTTATCCCAATTTACCTTGAAATAAATAATACAAGCCTTAAGCATATCTTTAAGAGTTTGAATAGTAAGTTTCTCCATCCGTTTTGGGATGAAAAGTTGTATTCAACTTTACCTTAGTATCTAAACCTTTTTTGAATGACCTCTAAAATCTATATGTGAATTGTGCACCCCAATCCGATATGATGGATAACGGAATACCATTGCAATACACAATATCATCTATGAAGATCCTAGCATAATCTTTCGTTGAATAAGTAGACTTGAAGGAATTAAAGTGAGCGGACTTGGTCAACCTATCCAAAACCACCCATATAGAATCATATGACCTTTGAGTCCGAGGTAAACCCACTACGAAATCAATATTGATGTCTTCCACTTCCAAGTAGGAACTTGGATTTCTTGTAGTAAGCCACCCGGATTTTGATGTTCGGCTTTTACTTATGGGCAATTTGGAAACCTATCAACAAACTCCGCTATGTAATTTTTCAAACATTCCCACCAAAATATTTCCCTAAGGTCATGGTAAATTTTTGTCCAACACGGATGAATTGAGTAGCGGGACCCATGGGATTATTTAAGGATCCAGGCCCTCAACCCATGTACATTGGGAACACACAATATCCCTTGGTACCTTAACACATCATACCCACCTAAGGAGAATGATTCAATCAACTTACCTAATATCGATTCTTTCAACTCCATCAATGGTTGATCAAGGTGTTGTTTGGAATTCGCCGAAACTACCAATGATTACTCGGAGTTATTATGAACCATGAAACCACAATCTGAATATTCTTCTAACCTCACACCCAACCTAGCCAACCTATGTACCTCCTTCAATGGGTATTTCTTGGATTCATCAATGTGGAATATGCAACCCATAGCCATAAAACTTAGGGCATCCGCAACAACATTAGCCTTGCTGGAACGATAGAGGACACTCATGTCATAATCTTTCAATAATTCTAACCACCTTTTTTCTCGGAGATTCAACTCCGTGTGGGTAAACAAATATGGGAGACTCTATGGTCGGTAAAGAAATCAACATGAACCCCATACAAGTAATGCCTCCATATTTTGAAGGCAAACACCATGGCCGCTAACTCAAGCTCATGAGTTGGGTTGTTTTACTCATGTACCTTAAGTTTCCTAGAAGCATAGGCTATCACTTTCCCATGTTGCTTAAGCACAGAAAAAACCCACACGGGATGCATTAGAATACACAACAAACCCCTTTATAATGTCCGATAAGGTCAACACCGAGGCAGAAGTAAGCCTATTTTTCAATATTTGGAAGATTTTCTCACATGCCTCCGACCACTAAAATTTCTTATACTTTTGGGTCAAAGTTTTCAAAGGAGATGCAATGGATGCAAAATTATCCACAAACCTCCAGTAATAGCTCGCTAGACCTAAGAAATTCCTAATGTCCGTTGGAATCAATGGTCTAGGAAAATTTTTCACCGCCTCCGCCTTCCTTGGGTCTACCTCAACTCCTTCACTAGAAATGATATGCCGAAGAAATGCCACCAACCTTAACAAAAACTCACGTTTGCTATACTTGGCAAATAATTGATATTCCTTAATGGTTTGCAATACCACCCTCAAATGTCACGTGTGATCACTCTCATTTTTCAAATATACCAAGATATCGTCAATGAAGACAATTAAAAATGAATCTAGGTAACTTTTAAAATCCCTATTCATTTGGTCCATAAATGTCGTTGTAGAATTAGTGAGACCAAAGGACAATACTAAGAATTCATAGTTCTCATACGTAGTCCAGAATGTCATCTTGGGTACATCCTCACCTCTCACCCTAAGTTGGTGATATCCCTACCTTAAATCAATCTTAGAGAAGTAACTTGCCCCTCAGATTTGATCGAACAAGTCGTCAATCCGAGGGAGAGGATACTTGTTCTATATTGTGACCTTATTGAGTTGGTGGTAGTCAATACATATTCTTAAAGACCCATCTTTTTTCTTCATAAAAAAACCATAGCACCCCATGGAAAAATACTAGGTTTTATGAAGCCTTTGTCTAGTAAATCCTTGAGTTGTGCCTTCAACTCTTTAAATTCGATTGGAGCCATCTAATAAGGAGGAATTTAAATGGCATTTGTATTCGATAGAATATCCATACCAAAATCAATTTCCCTTTCAAGAGGAATACCAGGAAGGTCATTGGGAAAAACCTCCGGGAAATTCACTCATTACGGGGACCAACACAATGGGAGGAATTTCGGAGTCTAGTACTTGGACCCTTACAATATGGTATAGACATCCTCTAGAGATCATTTTTCATGCTTTTAGACATGATATGATACGACCTTTAGAAATAGAATTTCCCCCTTTCCACTCAACAATGGGTTCATTTGGAAAGTTAAACCTTACCACCCTTGTCCTGCAATCAATAGAAGCAAAGCAAGCATGAAACCAATCCATACCCAATATAACATAAAAATAAAGCATATCAAGTTCTACTAGTTCAACATAAGAAACTCTATTGGGAAACACTATAGGACAATTTCTATACACTCTTTTTGCAACAACCAACTCACCCATCGGAGTAGACACTATAAAAAGTTCATGCAAAATATCGGTAAAATATCAAACTTTTTGGATACTAGAGGATTAACAAAGGATAAAGTAGCAGCAGGATCAAGTAAGTCATATACATCAATAGAGAAAATTTTCAACATACCAGTCACCACGTCGGAGAAGTCTCTTGCTCACCCCTAGAGCGGAGAGCATAGAAGCGGTTCTTCTATGGAGAGTCATATGAACCACTTGTTTGAGCTTGACAACCTTTTTCTTGCCGCTTTATATTAGGGAAATACCTAACCTTGTGGCCACTCTTGCAACAACCAAAACAATTACCCGTTCCAATCAAGGATTCACCAAAATGACGGTTTTCGCACTTGGCACATGTAGGCGTCTCATGTGTTGAGTTTACACTCCTTCCCTTTTGAGATCTTGGTTTGATTTCCTTGTAATAATGAGCTTTAGTGAACTTTGATGGAACTTGATCCGAAACCTGCTTCTTAAAATCTAGGCTTCTCTTGTATCTCAAGCCTATTCTTTGAAGAGCCTCCATCAAATGATCTTGCCGTCTTGGCATCTCTAGTTTTCCTCCTAGCTCTTGACTCTTCCAAATACATGAAATGCACCATAAGACGAGAAATGTTCATGTTGTCATACAACACAGCCGAATGACACTCCTCTTTCAAATAATCTTACACCCCTGTCACAAAGAGGCTCATTTCATCTCTAGGATCAGAAACCAAAGAAGGAGCATATTTTGACAAGTTAGTAAATTTCAAAGAGTATTCATGAATACAATACCTCCTTGGCGAAGGTTAATGAACTCCACAACTTTAGCTTCCCTCATCTCCATAAGAAAGAATCGATCAAGAAAATCCTTCTTGAAGATCTCCCAAGTCAAAGGACCACCACTCAAGGGCCTATTATCCTTCCATTGCACAAACCATGCTTGAGCCACGTCCTTGAGTTAATAAGTGGCAAACTCGGCCTTTTCACTTGTGGACAATCCTATAGCCAAAAGTATATTATAGACTACATCGATGAATTCTTAGGGGTCTTCTTTAACCTTATACCCATAGAAAGTAGGAGTGTTCATTCGAGTGAAGTCCCTTAGACGAGAATCCATAGTAGTGACTTGTTGATGAGGATGAGGTATAAGCTCCCGAATGGCTTTGTGCGTCATAGCTTTGGCTTTAATAGTGGCGGCTTGATCAATTAGATGAGATAAGCCCTTATATCTCCAGCCGTAAAGGGTGGAGGATTGATAGGAGCTTGCTCCATAGTAGCATCTTCTTAAAGTGGAAAAACTTGTTCACTAAAGGGAAGAGCTCCGGCATTGGCAATTTCCTCTTCAAGTATTTGTGCCGCATTGCTTCTAGTGCTCATCTTTATTATAAGCACAATAATAGGATTAGATGAAAAAAAAACACCATAAGTATACTCTAATGGCACGATGTAAGATTTCCAAGAAAATGAGACTTTCCTAGGCACCATGTAGGTTCCTATCCATAAGTGTGGAACGCTTCACAATTATGAACACGAACTTACATAGACATGGTTGAGAGAGACATTGACTCTAAGATAACTCAACCTAATGATTTGACATCATGTTTGTCACATCAAAGTTTACCCCCTAGACATAACCGGCGTCGTCGTCCTCTGTGAGGACTAAGACTAACCTCTAAGATTACATCATCACACTCATAAGTCGAATTTAACGGAAAATTCAATTTTTTTATTACTTCTACTTGGAGGTTTACATAGAGCTCTACATACACATAATATATATATAACGAGTATACATATACACTTCGTATAGGAAAGTTACATAGACTTTTACTTTTATTGCACATATACATATATATAAAATAGAACAGAGTCTCAAAGATTGTCGTATGTCATACCATTTAAACGATCATAGAAATTTGGGCATACCCCTAAATCAATGTAAATAGGAAACATATAGGCTTATACAAATCGTACTCAAATGAAAGTAGAATGAACATAAGAGTCATAGAAAAACAAAGCAACTCCATAAGGAATATATTGGCATCACCCTCAAAAAGTGAGGACCTACCCACTTGGATGATAGAGAATATCCATCCTTCTTCCAGTAGTCTCGAATGATCCTACCGGAACCGAAAATGCTTGGGGAAAAAGGAAGAAGATGGGGTTAGTACGCCACTTGTACTAAGTATGGGGCCATAAGCACATATAGGGTTAATTTATGTTAAAAAGGGACATTTAGTTAAACCAATAAATATTAACCTTTAAAGGTCTTATGCATAATCAATCAAGTCATACTAAGTAACAAAAAATGCTTACTAACTCAACCAAGTAATATGCATATCAACATACTTGAACCCACAATCTAATACCATCCTATCATCAAAGAATGACATCACAAGCATGAAGAAGAGCTAACCATATCATAATAAGCAAGAAAATTACTCATGAATCATCATCTAGTCAATAAGTTCAATGACCAAGTAACGCCCTATAACCTTACTCAATCAAGTAGCCCCAACAAGAAACAATAATTAATGTCCAACTTTAATAACAGAATCCAAATACATGTTCATAAGGTTAGTTCATCATTATATAATACCATTTATATTTTAGAATCATCACATTATCATCATATACATTATTATCATATGCATACATAACATCAACTTCCTAAAGCTTCCATCAAGTACAACTTAGTACAATGCATAAGTAGAGTGTCATACCCCTACCTAAGCTAATTCAAACCTCTCAAGTCACCTTAGTTAGTTTATACATCATTACTTCATTTTAGTTTAGGGAACACTTTCCTTAATAAACATAGACCAAATAAGTTAAGTGTGTATTTTAGTGTTGTAAAACCTTAAACCGATGGAAGGTGGTCTACCGGCCAAAGTAAAACCAAACATAAACGTATCTTTCTTGGTAGATCCACTAGCTAGTCTTCCTATGGGAGCAACATAGTTCAAGAACTAAGAGATAGCATATTCCCTCTTCATAACAATCGGTAATTCGGGCCTCCTCTCATGGGAATCTATTGGATGAGTATTACTCTTTGTGAATTCAACATCTTATTTAGAACCATAGCTGAACCTTCCTCTTTGGGAAGTCATCACCTCCCATTGTCAAGTTCACTCGGTGCTAAGTTATGTCTTTATTATTGAAAAGCCTTTAAGTCTTTATTAACTGTCATAAACTTAGTTTAGGTCATAAGGACTAGACCTTGTATAATAATCATCATCATAGCCCAATAAGAATTTTATGAGTATAGTCCTTTCATCACAATTCATATAAGTGATTTTAGCACATTACCGTTCCATATAATAAAATTTCACATTGATAGTATCACCATCGTGATAAAGCACATTAGCGTTCCATATAATAAAAATTCACATTGATAGTATCACCATCGTTATAAAACATACACCATAATAAACCTTAAAACATAGTCAAGACTTTTAAATTCAACATCATACCACCGTACCAATCGTAATATAAGGCATAGTCAGACACAACATCATGACTTAATCCACAATTAGAAGTAAAGATAGAGATAATAAGACTTACCAAGTCTCCTTCATAATTCATCATATAGGACTTACCATAAAACCTCAATTAAATACAAATTAGATGTACCACATCATAATTCGATTATCAACATGACAATAAGGCTAGAAGAGTCACTACACCATAATTCCATATTAAATCGAAGCTTAAGACAAGATACTTACGTCAATTCTCATAACCTATATAATTTCTCAAGAACTAGTATGAAAGGCTACAAATCATACTAATTTGTTAATTCTTAGTGTAAAAACATCATCCAGTAGTGATTTAACCAATAATAAAGTCAATTGAATCAATCCCAACCTAATTCACATCAAGATCAAACCTAGGACTAAGGGTTAAGGATCAAGTTTTTGTATTTAGATCAAAAAATCAAAAGCTACCATAATAAAGTTAAAATACTTGTTAATATATTAAGTAACCATAAACAACTCAGTTCGTAACATCAAATCTGTAATTGAATGAAACCCACTTAAAAACCCAACTTTTAGAAAAAGGAACCCTCTGAGGAAAGAAGTCTCAAAGGGGAATTAGATCCCATACCTCAACGTTTAATGAAGATTTGTTTGTGAAATCATCTGTTTCAATTCCCCAAAACCTCCCCCTAGCTTATCTTCAATGGTGTATTTCCAATAGAGAGAGAGAAGGAAGAGAGTTTATTTTGTGAGATGTGTTTAGACTAATGAGGGTTGGGGGTCTTTATATGGGGGTTACATACCCTAATTGTACTCCCTTAAACCCCTAATTAACCATATAACCCCTAAACTAATTAAATGACCTAACTAAAAAACGTGTAGGAAAGCTCTACCCTCACAGATGGAACCCCGTTGGACGGGCCATCTGTGAATCGAAAACTATCCCCCTCTCCGTCCCGCACACTCGTCGTTTTTGTTAGAGACTTGTGTAGGCTAGGGCTCTATCAATATGGATAAGTGTGGAATGATGGTGTCTATTGACGCCTTGTTTATCCACACACAAGTTGTTGATGGCTTCTCGTGGTTGCACACAGCCTAGGCAGTGTTGCCTCCTACGTGCTAGGGTCCTCCTCAATGGACCTTGGTTTGTCCTTAGTGATTCGTACCCATACGTTTCGACCACGAATAATCTTTAGCACATGTTATACACCATTCCACCTAATTTCATGAATCTCCAACTACTAAAAGATAGTCAAATAGGTTAAGGCACGGTATTACCTCCTTGAACCAAGTTTCCAAATGTCATGGACGCTTTTGGATGTTTTGGTTCCTAAATTTCCTAAATGACCTATATTCATTAAAATAGGTCTTAGAAGTGTTTAGACCCCGTGTTACCTATGTTAGGCTTTAAGACTCGAATTTGATTTTCGAAATGTTGCAGAGCATATTAGTATACAAAGTTATTATATCACAAATTTAATTATAAGAGAGCAAAAATTATGACATGGTGCAGATTTTATTGTTCAACTAATTTTAAAGTGGGCAGAAATTAGTGACATAACAGATCTTTGTTTTATTTGATTCCCAAATGGCAAAGAAGTGATGCATATATATATTAGAATATCAACAAATTTAATTATTTATAACGAGTTTTATTTATGTAAGGCAGAAAATTATATTTTAAGAACAACAACATATTTTTTTATTAATACAAAAAAAAAATTTAGAACAGTGACAGACTTACTGAATAGTTATTAATGCTAAAAAGAAATTTAGGCAGAAAATATTACAATACAAAAATTAGAAAGCAAATTATGCAGAAGTATTTCTTAGGTAGTCCTTTATTTAGATGAGGAAAATTATTATGAAGTAGCTGATTTATTAGATGCAGAAAGTCATGTATTATGAAGAAGATTTTAATGGGCGGACATTAAAACAATTCTACTTAAGTATTACTATGCTGATTTTTCTTAGCTATGCATAAAACATTCACATTAATTGATATTATTATTATGACAGCAAAAAAAATGACAAAGTAAAAGAAACATTTCAGTAATTAACATGTTAAAAATTAGTTGATAATTCCTATAAACATGATTTCTAAACGTCAACGCATTTAAATAACACCTATAGGCATGATTTCTAACTCCAAATGACATATAAATGTACAAATTCTGTAGGCATAATTTATTCAATGAATAACTTTGTAAAAAATGAACACAAATTTTTTATTTAACATTTTAACAAATTTGTCATAACTCAGTACTTAATATATCAATTTGAATATAAAATTAGGTTTAAACATTAGTTGGAAGGGATTAACTAAATGATCAAGCAAAGACGATTTTTTTTATTTCATTTTATTTTATGGTTAGATCTAAAGTTTATTTATCAAATAAGAACTATCAAACAAATTTAGAAACATATAGGCATGCTTTCTAGCACAAATAATCTTGCAAATAGAGATAATTAGCACATAATTACCTCTCTTTTTAGGCAATTCCCAAATATATTTGTTATATATATATATATATATATATATATATATATATATATATATATATATATATATATATATATATATATATATATATATATATATATATATATATATATATATATATATATATATATATATATATAGAGAGAGAGAGAGAGAGAGAGAGAGAGAGAGAGAGAACGAGAGAGTTAGGAGTTTTACAAATGTTACAAGCAAAAATAATGAACCGAATATACAACATTAAAATAAATAGGTTCGTCAAAATCTAGGTGACTCTTCAACATGTCGAACTCTATGTTCAACAACCTGCTAGAAGAGGTAATGTAACACAGATATATAATAAAAAATACGCATAATATCAAATATTCATAATAACCGATTACTTTCATATAAAAAACACAATAAAATAAATAAAGAATAATCATTATCGCACATAGAGGGAAAGAATTATGAAACTAACTCGGATGCTTCCTTGTTATTTCATTTATAAACACACAACAACATTCATTATTATGCAAAACCATACATAAATTAACGAAGAGGGCTAACCAATAATATAAATGCTAATTAAGAAACACTAACCGGTTAAGCAGAAAAGAAATATTAACAATGTAGACAAGTTGATCCAATTTAATACCCTAACACAGCATAGCTAAGAAGGCACTTGAATGTTTACCGAAATCTTAATTATTTGAAGAATAAAGAGAAGTATTCAAGTATAAGTAATGAGAGAATGTCAAAGTGAGTGTGAGTCTACCTCTTGCATTAAAAGAGAGTGAATGAGTGAATGAGAAGATGAGATGAAAGTGAATTAGTGAAAATAATGAAGGGAGGGGGTCTTATTTATATAGCAAAGAGGGGGAACACATAAGGTAAAGAGATATTTTAAGGAATCAATTAATAGACCATTTTCCTAATTTTAAAGTAGAGATAAATCAGAAAAATTTAAAAATTTTACTGCCAAATATAAGCAAGTAACAATAAAATAAGCAGAGTAATATTATATTTCCTTAAGTAGAGTCAACTTTCAAGTAATGAAAAATAATCAACTAATATTATTTTCCTTATTTCAAAGGAGCCAAAAAAGAATTATCAATCTAGAGTTTAATTTAAAAGATGGACGGTTGAGATTGAAAGATGAAATATTAAAGTCAAATGGTATTGGATATGGAATGACCAAATTTTCAATAAAATTGGCTAGAATTGAATGAAGACGATGACTATAATTAAAATAATATTTGAATTAGAGTTCCTACAATGGAAAGAAAGTAAAATAAAATAGGATGGAAGTTAAATTATTTTGAGAAAATTTAAGGAAATATAATTCAATTCAAATACTTCAAATATAATACTATATAATTAAAATCACTTGAATTTTAGAACAATTGAATAAAATAATTATTATGAAATTCATTAATAAATTTTAAAATATTTGAATAATATTTACAATAATTTTATAAGGTAAACATACTAAAATATATAATTTCTATGCAAAATCGACTAAAATTCTAAACATAAAATAAATTATAAAATACGTATTTATCGAATAACATTCCAAAAAAGGTTTAAAGGTCGGTGAAAATTGGTTGTCAACAAGGGGCTGACTTAGTCATTGCAGTACTAGTGGACTTAATGAGCATGTATGAGTGATGATCTTGCTTAGATTTTGATGTTATGGCATATTATGCATGCCTGTTGATAATATAACTTGATGATAGATTTTTCTTGATTATGTTCTCAATTATGTTGATATGCATGTTAAGTTGACTAGACTTGGTATTGTTGGTCTTGTGATGTGCATGGTCTTGACTTAAGTAATATGTGTTTATTTAGTTGTATTGGTTCTTGGATGTGCATAAGGTATTTCCAGAGTAAGTTTGCATGCTTTTGAATAAATGTCCCTCTTTTGCATGATTTCTATTGTGTATGTGCATATGATCCTATAATTATTACAAGTGATATGCTAACCCCATTTCTCCCTTGTTCCTCAACATTCTAGGTTCCGGTCGTTAAAGGGTTCGTGACCACTTTGAAGGAAGACTTGGATCATTTCTCCAATTGTGGGTATGTCCTCATGTTCTGAGGATTATGCCTTGTTATTACTCTAGCTATGGTTCTTTGTTATAGTCTAAAGACAATCATTTCATTCATGTCGTTTCAAGATATTGTTGTAAGCCCTGAGTGGCATTTCTACATTTGTGTAAGGGATTTTCCTATAATGGTATATTTCATGTAGATGGTTTGATATAAGACATCTTTTTGAAGACTATATTACGTATGTTGTTGTTATGTGCATAAAAGTAGAAGACTGTGTATTCTTCTTAGAAAAGGATTCTATGAATATATTTTGTGTAAGCAAGAGGTTTAAGCAAACCTCATGAAATAAATGTAGATGAAAATTTTTAATTTTGATCACTTTTTAAACTATGAATGTAATGATAAATGCTAAGAGGCTAGTCTTAGTCCTATCATAGGAGGACGACGTCGATTACGTCTAGGGGGTACTTCCCGAATGTGACAAAAAGCATATAGACATAACTAGACATACTTAGAAGTCATCTTACACACTTCTATAGAATCATCAATATAAGCATCACAAGTCTGATGTAAGTCTTCAAGAAGCATCATATTTCAACATCATGTTAATCACATAAAGACCCTACTATAGTGTATTATAGACACATATCATTAACTAGAATATATCATTCTTATACTTCACATAACACATAAGTCATAAAGATATTCATATTACTCACATGGTCAAGTTATAACATGATAGCATTATAATGCATAAAGTAATGTCAACGAGGCCACATAAGTCAAAAGCATAACACATAAGCACCACCACGTTAAGTGGACCATCCAAATAATAATCATAATTCAAGACCTATACTACATATTATAAATATATTAGGGGCAACATACAATCAATCCGCCCTCACAACTCAATTCATAGCCAAATCACCGGATACAATACTCAATGGCCCTTACCCATGGCCATGATCACCAATTGAATCCAATAATCATAATGTAAAATGAATTCAAATAAATTTAATATATATATATATATATATTAATCTAATACTATCGTAGGAATATACCTAGGAAGGAAACGGAAGTTTCATACAAAGGTGCCTTGAACAGGCGAGGAAAAGACGTTTAAAACAGAGGGAAAACCTCCGTTTACCAAATTCACCATGTTTTCTTTCTATGATAATGTCGTAGCGTAGGACTCTAGGAATATTCGAAGATGAACATGGTCAAAAAATTACTAAATCTTATAGCTTTGATGATTAGACGCCGAGTGAAAGCGTTCCTCGGTAAATAAAACCAATGTTCCACAATCATTTACCTACCTGAGCCCATCCCTTCATCCGGATAATGACCACTTAAGTACCTATGGAAGAGAAAGGAAAGATGGAAATTCCTCCTCGTCCTTATACGACTTTGTTTCCCTGTGTCGGACTACACATGATTCTAATACAATTCTTATATATTTCAATAGCCCAAAGTAAATTACACAAGAATCAATAGAATTTAAAATAAGAGTTTACGTTTTGCATGAGTTAATGAATATTTTAGGTTAAAATAATCAAAATAACATAAACTCAATCAGTATTCAATAATTGAAAATGTTTTTTGCAAGAACACATGGATAGATCACACATTAGAAGTTCATTTTTTGAGAAAGTTTATGAAAATCAGTTTGAAGCTAGGCTCTTTGAAGAAAAGAGATTCAACGATGAATACCATAACTTAATTGATGCTATACGACGAATTTGCGAAGAATTGATGGATAAATCACAAAAGAATCTTCAATGCAAGCTTTATCTTGAGTTTTGGCTCCAATGGAGTTCTAGAAAGTTCTTTAGAGGTTTTGGGTTTTGATTTCTGTTAATGAATTCATCTTGGTGTTTTAGACTTATAAAATATTTATAACACCCAAAATAACCTCAAGAAACCGCCCATTTATTTATTTGGACACAAGGTAAATTTACCAATTCACCCCTACACGTAACAGTGAGACTGCGAGTAGTTGTAAACCAAATCAACGGGTGCCCATCGACGGTATGTAGGTCCATTGATGGGCCGTCGTGGCTAACCTTCCATGGGTTCAGAGACTTGACATTTGGAATCTTAATCTCCTTAGGCTAAATACTAACCTATGTCTCACGCCTACGGGGCGTCAATCATCCTATTGGGCGGCGATGCCATCCGTAGGTGAGGCTTGTTTGGACAGCCTTGGCTCACAGTTTATTCCTTCCTCAAGGACCCTTGGTATGACCTTGTGGAGTTTGCCCGAACGTTTCAAACTCAAATATGATCATACATATGTTGAGGACCTCTCACATAAATTTCATCCAACACGATCAGGTAAAACTCAAAGAAACATGCTAAGGCACACAAGGACGTTTGAAGGTAAACCATTGGAACATCATGGTCGTTCTTAGATGTTTGACCTCCAAACATCACGAAACTTTATACACTTCCTATAACCCTCATTATAAACAATTTTATAACTCTATAACATCAAGATACAAGTGTTAGGCTTTAGTTTAACATAAGTCATTTTTGAGGTGTTACAATAGCGCTCTGCCAAAGCGTTCATTTCATCATCAGTGACTGGGCGACCTCCAATTTTCAACTGCAACTAAGCCATACGAAACATCTGTACCAAAATGCTATCATCGTGATCTTGCATTTTGGGAGCCAATAAGACAGTCCCATGCGATGAGTCTAGTGCCTTTGTGCGAGTGACATGCACTAACTTACACGTCAAATCCGGATGCCTAGAAACAGTCCAACTCCTCCTTCTCAATCACATGACTCCTCAGAAAATGGGTAATTACCCCCTTGACAAAATTTGCACCTCAAATTATTTTGAAACTTCATCATGATTTATCTTAAAATAACCCCCGCGTTAACGAGCATTCCTTTAATCACCATGTCAACAAAACCACCCTATCCCGAGTCATATCAGTCAAGTGTTTAGATGTAAGGAACACACTGTACTCTATCTTCAACCAAACTCTAGCAACTTGATTATAATTTTCAAAGTGGAGGATATTATGCCTCCCCGTGTCCTTACTCCTCTCCACTGAGCATTAGACTCAATCCCACACAAAGTTTGTCAAATATCCCACTGTGAAGGTTTGTCCTTCAAATCATTAAACCCCAACACCAAATTCAGAACTCAGGCAGAAAATTATACATCTTTCCCCCTCAAAAGCACAATCTTATGCTTATTTTCGGTAACCAATTTGCATAAAATTTGGCATACAAAAGTCAAATTACCATCTCCTAGATTATCAAACATAAACAACAATCCTAAATCATTCATAATGTTATATATACCCGAAAATTGAGACTGTAACCTTACCTCATTCACATATTCATCCCCCAGGTATTTTGCTTCATTTTGACACTCAAACAATTCCCAACCATACTTCTCCACCACCTTTTCATAAAATTTTTGCAATGGTTCCTGGTGTCACGACCGGAGTCTAGACCCCAGACGAGACAGGCGTCGTTGACCACTCAGAGGTCGTAGACAAGCATACTTACGTCATCGTTACTTTATCTAGGATAATTTTATTAGAAAATTTGAACTTTTGTGTACTTCGACTTAATAGTGAGAAATATTGAACTCGCATAAGACTATCTACACAAACTCATAAGTTTTCACAACAACCATTTAATACCAATATAATCAAATGAAAGACATAGTAAATATCTGTATAAAATATAGAGTTGCCAAAATGGCACCAATACAATATCTAAAAATAACTGGGAAAGAAACACTAGTGGAACATACTCCACTAGCTTATGTCTACGTATAATGCTAGAATAAAATAGTAATCACCCTTTAAAGCACGAGGGCCTACCAAATTTGGATGAAAGCTCCACGTCCAGATAACTTTAGCGTCAATTCGTTAGTTCTTTCGTCCAGCTGCACCTGCACCTAAAAGTAGAGAGTTGTATAGGATTAGTACACACTTGTACCAAGTATGGGTAAATGAAAGCACACCCAAGGACATGAATTTTAAGAAGAGATCTCTCTTTAGAATATGAATTATGGAAAATCAAGTAAGTTGAATTGCCAAAAATTGGATTAGGAAAGTCATGCTATGAGAGTAACATGCATCATCATACGTAACATATACACATCAAATAACATATTGCTTATTAGCACATAACATATTTTATATCATTCGTCCATATGCCATGAGACCTTGGAATCATGGACATGACATTAGGACTTCCAAAAATGAGGGCTCAACATATGGGACCTCAACTAGGGAACCTTCTTCAGCAAACATAGAGTCTTCTTCATTCATTCATACATACTTTATTTTAATTCATTCGTAAGCTAGTGTAAACACCATTTATACCTAGGATATAGTTTAAGACTTTCATCGGGTTCACTGTGCAATTACCAAGAATAACCTAGTGTGATTACGTAAGTCTAGATCAACTCTTGATTATCCAATTATAACACCTTTGGTATTATTTATTTCATTATGTGCATTACTTTACGCTGACCTCATTCTTTCTTTGGGAACTTTAACGTTAACCAACATAGATCATGTGAGCATCATGAAATCCAGTGTTTAACCCCACACCGAAAAGAGGTGGAATCACCAGCCAAAGTTAACCAAAGCATGCTAGCGTATATAGGGAATCTAACTATGCTAGAACCCTATATTGGAAGTATAGGTTCAAAGACTTTGAGATATAAGAAAACGCATACCCGTCTAAATGGACAGTGTCATCTTATAAGAATTACATGAACCTCTTCCTTCTTGAAAGAAGGAATCGGAACTCATAGCTAGTATAAAGTTCCATTACTTTCATCTCATACATCCTAGAAGTTGGCTTCTAGCATGAGGCATCATAGCTCATTGGATGATTTCTCATCTCATCATTACGTATTATGTGTGAATTATCCTTACACTTACATATAGAGTGTGATTGAGATTTGTCTCTTAGTATTCAACACTCTCTGAGGTGAGGACTTTTTGTGACCTTATGTAGGCGTAGGTACAATTTGTCTCACGTGGACTAGCCTCATATTATGGTGCCACCTTGTTTTATTTTAAGATCTATTTGTTTCATCTTTAATCACCTTTCATTATTTGTTCATCGTATCACATACATATGCTCTCTTAGAGTTTATATTGAGGGACATTGATTCTAGGCGTAGATACAACTTGTCTCACTTGTTCTATTCTATCCTCATGTATCCACTCTTTCTTGCTTATTCATTGTTTTGTATATTTATACTCTCTTAGAAATTTCATTTAGTGACAGTGAATTTGAGGCATAGTTGCAACTTGTCTGACCTGCACTAGCCAATAGTCATGTTGTCACTCTTTTCTTTACATATTAACTATGAATTCATTCTTAACACTTTCTTTTGGGGTATGCTTGAGATTTGAATTTACATCATTCCACATTCCCCTTACGTGAATGTTCATTTCGTCATATGCCAATGCACTTGGCCTTTTTGTATATTTCGTAGTTCACATCATTTCATTACATACATCTTAGGTTCTAGTACTTTAAAACGTATGATGGACTTATGGATCCATACGTACAAGACATGAGGCTTCGTTCATAAATCGTGTATGTAACTCATTCTTACCAAAGATTATGTGGTACAAGACTTATGCATCTTGTTGATATGCCAAGATCTTGATTTCGATCCCAAGAGGAAGCGTTCATTATTTATTTGTTCACGTAAGACTTATGTGTCAATACGAAATTGGTCAAAGGAACCCGTTTTCGAATCCCTTGAGTAACAATTAAATTATATTAAACTTGGTATTTGCTTTTTTCAAACTTTGGGACCCTAGGTCGATCCCCATCACCCCCATAATATTTTCTTTCTTCTCCCTCCGCCTCGTTTAAGGCAAAGAGGTTGTGGGATCAATCCCCCACAAGCTCATTCTTTTTCTCTTAATTTTTCTTTTAACTTTCTCACCTATCCAAGAAGTTGTGGGTTCAATCCCCACTCACCTCATTTTATTTTTCTCCGAACTCTCTCATTTATTCAAGAGGTTGTGCGTTCAATCCCCACTCACCTTATTTTATTTTTGTCTTTTACTTTTCTGCAAACTCTCTCATCTATTAAAGAGGTTGTGGGTTAAATCCCCACTTACCTCATTTTATTTTCTCCTAACGCTGACATCTATTCAAGAGGTTGTGGGTTCAATATCCACTCACCAAAATTTTATTTTTCTCCTTTATTTTTCTCCTAACTCTCTCTTCTATTCAAGAGGTTGTGGGTTCAATCCCCGCTCAACACATTTATTTTTCCGGAGACATACCTGAAAGGACTTCCCAAAGACTGAAAAATCATCCATGAATATCTCCATAAAAGCTTCCATCATGTCATGAAAAATATCCATCATACACATTTGAAAAGTCATTGGTGCATTGAAAACTCCAATCAACATGCATTTTAAAGGATATGTTCCATATGAACAGGTGAATGTGGTCTTTTCCTAATCTGCGGTGCAATCAAGATCTGATTATACCCAGAATTCCAAACTAACAAGCAATAACATTTTTTCCCTGCTAATTAGTCAATCATTTCATTAATGAGTGGAACACGGTAATGATCATTCTAGGTAGCATCATTTATTTTCCGGTAATCCATACAAATATGCCACCCAATCACTATTCTATTAGAAATCAACTCATTTTTTCACTCCTTACCACAATCATACCTCCCTTCTTAGGAACACATAGTAACAGACTTACCCACTCGCTATAAAAGATCGGGTATCCAATCCTAACATCGAACCACTTTATAACTTCCTTCCTTACCACTTCTTTCATTGCAGGATTGGAACGGCGTTGCTTTGTTGTGGGTTTGTGATCCTCTTCCATGTAAATTTTGTGCATATAGAACATCGGATTAATCCCATTAATATTAGTCATCTTCCAACCAATTTCTTTCTTCCTTCTCTTCAATATCCTCAATGAAACCTCAACCTGCAAACCAGACAAATCTGCATAAAGTATAACAAGCAAAGTTTTATTAGTACCCAAATACTCATACCTTAGGTGACAGTAGAATTTGTAGTTCTAACTAGGGGCTTCTACTATAGATTTTTTTTGTAAAGGGCTCAACTCGCGATATAATGACTTCACTTGAGTCCTAAGAGTATCTACTAAAGCTAGATTAAGCATGATTCAATCTCTTGACCTACAATATCTCCCTATAACTCATGACCCCCTATCACTTTCTCTAATATATTTTCAAGCATAAGCACATGTGGTTCTACTACGCAATCAACCACAGTAATAGCCGAGAACTCTTCATAAATAGAAGGCAATGTTAAAGCGCGGTAGACATTAAATATTTCAACCTTGTCATGTGCCCTCGTGGTTAGTTAACCATCTTCTACATCAATCAATGACCTACAACTGGCAAAGAAAGGTCTTCCCAATATGAATAGGACTTCAAAATTGGGCTCAAAGTCTACAACCACAAAATCTATGCAAAAAATCGATGAACCTACTTGCAGTAGCTTAATTTCTACCGCCCCCACTGCCTAGCGATAGATATATCCACGAGTTAGGGAATAACAGTGGTTCTTTTTTCATTACCCAGCCCAAGCTTTTGATACAAATATAAGGGCATCAGATTTATACTTGCCCCCAAATCACATAACCCCCAGGCATGAACTCTTTTTCCAATAGTAATTTGCATAGTAAAACTACCCTGATCCTTTAACTTTTTAGGAAGTCTATGTTGGACCCTTAAGCTGCACTCCTCAGTTCAATTCATACTCCTTGAGCCTCCTCTTGCTCGCCACAATGTCCTTCACGTATTTATCATACTTACCGAAGCTTTAATCTTCATTCTACTTATTTATCCTTTGTGGAAACGGAGGTTGTAACTTTTTTTGAGGCGTGGGTACCTCAACATTTGAACTTTTTACTACCTCTTCCACTTTCTTTTATATGGTTTTGCTTCAGTGTATCTCTTCATTGGATGTAGTTCCTCTTTTTTCATCCCACTTCTAGTGCTTACCACATGCAGTTGCTTTGGTGGGTCTCAGTATCACCACACAACTCATCTTGGGGACGCAAGTTCAAAGAATTAGGCACTTGCGCAAATTATTTCTCTAAACTTATTTGGAACATGTGGATATTCCTGTTGTTCTCATCCTGTTTATTTATTCTAGCATTTAAATTGGTCCCCATTTCAAGGATGAGTTTTTGGAATAACTCTTCATTGTTCATCCCCCCTCTTAGTATACTTGGATTTGCACTTTGGTTGGAATTTTGTTATTGCTGCCCAGCCCCTTGATATGGTATTAATTTGCCCCTTGTGTCTGATTTTAGTTTTTGTTCCCTCCCCAGGAGAGGTTAGGATGGTTCCTCAAACTAGGGTTGTAAATATTACCATAATTTAGTTGGCCTTGTCCCCTTTGTGCATTTCCCATATAATTCACAGAATCCGGGTTTGCCTCACATATTATAGAATCATGGGTTTCACAACCACATACCTCACACCAATTTGTTGTTTGTTGTATCATGTTTATTGCTGCTTGACTTAGAGTTAATTGTTTAAATTGTAAGGTCATGTCATGTTGCATTGATATATTTTGGCATTTAAAATAGTAGCTTGGCCCACATCTAAAATCCCTATAGCTATTTAGGTTATGGTTCTAGACATTTCCCCTTCATACCCTTAGTTCCCTTCAGAAAATTTATCAAGCACATCGAAGAATGTTTTTATTGTTATAGATAGGGATTGTCCGCCTGCTGTACTATTAAGAAGAGCACTACAATTTTCTAAACCCTCAAATAAAGTGTGAGCAAAAACCTCATTAGTCTGCATGTGCTATGGGCAAGAGTTGAACATTTGTTTGAAGCGCGCGCATGCATGGTACATATATTCTTCATGTATTTGTGAAAAGTTTATTATCTCACCTCTCACCTTAGAAGTTCTCTTAAATGGGTAGAATTGACTCAAAAAGTTATTTGTTAGGCCATAATATGCAGCGAGGAAGTTTTAAGATTCGGAATCTACCCATTTCCTTGCGACTCCCAACAATGAGTATGGGGATAATGTGAGTCTCACATAGTCAGTAGAAACTCGAATTGGGATTTAGGTATCATTAATCTCTATGAAGGTCATAAGATGGAGTTGGGTATTTTCATAGGGGAGACTAGTATATTGACCATTGCTATGGAGGATTTGTACCATGTTCCTCTTTAATTCAAACCTACCCCTGGTGGAAGTTTCCTAATGCTAGATGCCAAATTAGCGGAGAGTAAGACTACCACATATTGCACTGGTCTTGCTGCAATGATCGAGACATGAGGGGGTCTTCCTAAGTTTTCAATATTTTCCAAATTTTTCAGAACCCTTTGGTTATTCACATCTTATGGATTGACCTTATAACACTACCATGATTTCCAGGAGGTCCTAACCCTAATTTCCCTCACCCTTGGTTCAATTTTCTTCGCGGATGTAAAACTATTTCAGGTTCGTTGTAAGGATCACCCAAATCTCCTTCTCGAGCAAGACCTAAAAATCAAATTCCTGCTGTTTCATTTAAAAGAAAATAGATTTTTATAGTTTTAGGAATAGTTTGAGTCGTTACTTAATTTTTGAGAAAAATCAAGAAAACTATTCTTCCTATTGACTAAAACAAAAAATCAAATTGAAAGATATTTAGAGGGGTTCAGGGTTTTTATTAACGTCTTAGGATTGTTTTGAAAGCATCTATGACGTCTGCTTACTTGCGGTTATCCAACAACTAACTTGCTTGGCTAAAAAAACATTATATTGATTAAAATAAAAAATTTATTTAGAATTTAATAAAAGTGAAATGTTAATATATTATCCAAGTAAATTATTAATCTCGCAAATTTAATTATTATTATTTAAATCCATTTAGTCATGCTCAATTTAGTTGAATCATTTAAAACAAAATAATTTTTTATGGGGATTTGGTTTCTTTAACACTAAAACTAACGACAATTAATCAACCAAGCAAATAACCGATAAACTCAGAAAGAGGGATAGAGAGTTGGACCCGTGTTGTTTTGGGCCTTTGGCCTAATACTTCACCTGTCCTAGAGATCTAAAAATATAATAATAACAATGAACAGGGGGGCTTAAGCCCAACGCAAAATATGCATAATTGTAAGAAAAATAAATTTGGGTCCTTATGGACCACTATCTTCCACTTCCTCCACTTTAGTTTCTTTCATTTCGTGATATGTTCATCGATTTGTAGACTGACTGACTACGAAAGGGATTTTGATTCGTCTCCCAATTAAAAATTCAAGGCGAGGATTTGGAGTCTGTGATGCACTCAAATTGAAAAGATTTCATGCAAAGTGATAAACAAGTAAGAGGGTTAGCATCTATTTGCAACAAAGTTAACATAATTACTTTAAGACAATAGAGGTGGTAGCATTTGGATTAGAAGTGAATAATCAAAGGCAAGAGAGAAATGAAATCCAAAAAGGCATGTTTGTCTTATATTACAATCTAAATCCCAAATGTAATGATTAAAATTTGAGAAATAATACAACTTTATAAACGAACTAGACAACTACAAATCTTTGTGAATATGCAAACTAAACTTATTCGTACAAGATAAGTTGTTTATTCTTTGTTCATAAGAAAACTCAAACTATTATGACCACAACATATTTAGAAGACGAGCATGAGGTAGATTTCAAATGACCCCGAGTGAAGAATTTTAAGGCATAAGACCAGGGAAGCTTATTAATGAAACCCATCACTTTACTGATCAAAAGACATGCTACCAAAAAACAAAAATTAGTCGACATGTTCAGCCAGCAAATGCATATTAAAAAAAACTATCCAATTTATATCCGCAATGCTAGTCAAGACACAAGCATAATAATAAACCTACAACATGTTCAGAAACTGAATCCATTAGTGGGAACTAAAATTAGAAATTTAAACTAAAAGAACCAACTATAGACAATATAATGAGATTATACAACGACAGCTAGCCAATAGTGAACTCAACATGTAGATGTCTCGAAGTTTTGCACAATGAGCAACTTCACAATAAGGAGATTAAGCATACGCCTATCAAAACTTAAATCATCCACAAACTAATGACCAAACAAAACTAACATTTAACCATTCTTTATCAAAAAAAGATGAACGTTAAACCCGATAAAATAACAGAAAATTTTGTTTTAAGAACAGAACAAACACAACTACGTGCATGACTTAAAACTTAAAAAGGAATTAAGAGAAAAAAAAATAGACAAAAGACTAATTCATGGAACCAAAAATATATATATATATATCATTTTTGTAACAAAATCATCCCAACAATGAGTAGTCAGGGAACAACCACAAATTAGTAATTTTCCCAACATTAGCAAAAAAAAACAGACAAAAGACATGATGAGAAAATCCACTTGGAGAAAAAGATAACCATTCTAAGGGAAGCAAAATGGAGACAGCATGCT
Organism: Solanum chilense; assembly: GCA_032847665.1. Taxonomy (NCBI): domain Eukaryota; kingdom Viridiplantae; phylum Streptophyta; class Magnoliopsida; order Solanales; family Solanaceae; genus Solanum; species Solanum chilense. The sequence continues at coordinate 36,062,375 of CM064973.1, read as the reverse complement.
TCTGAACAACCATTCCACCACTAACGTTCCAACTCAAGCATCGAATAAAGAATTTGCGCAAGATCTCAAACTCGAACTGAAACTCGTTCTACCCTGTTCTCTTGGGACTGAAATTAGACTATATTTAGCTAAAAATTTGAAATGTTTTTTTTTGTATTTCCGTCCAAAATTTTCTACCACTTTTTTTAACTGTGATAGAAAAAGAATATGTATATATATATATATATATATATATATATATATATATATATATATATATATATATATATATATATATGAGGGACTTAGGGTTCGGAAATGGAGCGAAAAAAGGGTGAAAATCTTGTTCAAATCCCATTCTCTAAATTCAAAATGCCCCAAAATCATTAACCAAATGGAATGACCAGGTTTTCTTGAGTCTTTAACTCCATTCCTAGAAGGGAAAGGAGAGCGAAAGGCTAGATTAAATCCAACCTTCCTTGAGCTTTAACGTGTCTTAATCTCAGGCCAAAAAGGAAGGATCATGAGGTTGGTGCAGAGAAAATCCAGTTGGAATCATGGTAAAAGCTTAAGGAAATCTTACCTTGGGAAGAAGGCATGTTGAGGACGCGTTTGGTTTCTTCATCACTAGTTCAGGTGGAGTGGAGTACACAGGGTTGGGGTCGCTGGCTTTTGTTGTTGTTGACTTACTACAAATTTTCGCAGCCAGGTTCTGGGTTTCACTAAATAAAGAAGAAGAACAAGATGGGGTCATCTTGGATTGAATCTACGGGTTATTTTTGTGAAAGGGAAACGGGGATGGGTCGGGTCAAAAAGGGAATTTGAGCCGTTTAAATGGTACATGCTGTTGATTAGAATGGGATGGTAATTTTTAATGTGGTTGGGCTGAATTTTGGTGGGTTGCTGAAGGCAAGAAACGGGGTGGCTAGGAATTCGTATTGCTGAAATGGCCCAACTTTTGGGTTTTTTAAAAATGGGCTAAACAATATTTTGCTAATAAAAAGATAAATAAATTTATTTAAAAACTTCTTTATTGTTACGAAATGAAATATATAATTTAATTACAAACTAAATAATTCAAAGTATATACAATTATATAACCCAACTAACTAGTAAAATAATTAAACGAAGTAAATCTTTTTAGGCGATTTTTGAATAAGCAAAAAATATACTAATCGTATATAATAATGTAAACCATAAATATTATCTAAAAATTATGAAAAAAACTATAAGATTAATTTAAAATAATAACTTGAAAAATGTTGACATTATAAAATAAAATTATTTCAAATCGTTCGAAAATTAAGAAGATTGTGAATCAATGTATATCAGGGAGGGCCAAAATTAGGTTCAAAAACTTTCCCTTATTTTACTTGGATTAATGCAAGAAATTCGAGAAAAATGAAGTTGATGAATCAACTATTGATCGACCACATATTTATCCCTTGGAAAAGAAAGGGTTTGGTACGGACTTTAGGAGTTATGGTCGAACACTAGAAAAGGGTTCCCTACATATCTCAGGCTATATGAGAATTCAAATCAGTTGTAGTTCAATAGCTTGAATTAATGCACGATTTTGAAAGAATTCAAAAGTCATCTTGATACTGAATTATGAAGGGACTGGAATGCTCGAGAATAAGACTTAAGAGTGAAAGTTTGAATACAGTAGAAGTTTCATCATTGAGACCACCTACATATCTTTAAACCTTAAGAATCAAGTTTTTTGTAGTTCGACTAGGTCAGTTGAAAAGGAAATCTATTATGCTAGATAGCCTGCAGTTCTGGAAAAGTGACAAATAAATCGAGTATGAAAAAAAGAGGCTTATAAACTCTTAGCCATAAATGTGGTGCACTTCATACCCATAATTAAGAATTCACACACATAATTTCCAAAAATTTTGGTGCACTTCACCGTGATTGTAAACGTGCTGCCGGTGAAAAATGAAATATTTGGATGCGAAACTGAAACTGAGAAACCTAAGAAAAACCCACATGCTTTCTACGAGGGGTGTGGTTTTGTTGTGGTGGAAGTCGCATACTCTACTCGTGTCCTAAGAGTTTGACACTTCTCTTTGGACTATGTCCCAGTTTTCTACTAAGAAAAAAGTTGCACATTGTTTTGCATCCTTTTTTATGTCATTTGTACTGTGGTTTCTTTTGGAGAATTCATCCTTCCAGATGCTTTTGACATATACTAGAAGCATTGACACTAATTTCTCTCCTTTAACATTTTACATCAACTTAATAAACTTATATCTCATGTTTGCAATATAATCTTCAATGTATTCTTCATTTGATGTCTAAATATTAAAAAGATGACACGGTGTGTCGACAGTTCTTTTGATTTCATTGTTGATGGTTCTCTTGATGTCACTTTTTCAAAGGAAAATGATATAGTTGATATCAATATTCTTATGATGGGTAAATATTCCTCTTGGGATGCATGATTTCCTTCTTTCGCAATGCATAACTTCTTTCGCTTTCTATGCATGCCTTCCTTATTTTGCAAAGCATGATTTCTTTTCTGTGATGTATGAATACCTTCTTTCGCAGTGCATGACTGTTCCTGCAATGCATGAATTTTTTGGGTTGTAATTCATTAATTTTCCCCATGATACATGACTTCCTTCCGCTATGCACGAACCTCTTTCTCTTGCTATGCCTGACTTCCTTCACAATGCCTGAATCACTTTCTTTTTCTATGCATGACTTCCTTCTGTGATGCATGAATTCCTTTTATTGCAATCATGCCTTCTTATTTATGATGCATGCATCCCTTTCTCTTGCTATGCATGACTTTCTTTCACGATGCATGAATTCGTTCTCTTGCAACACACCACCTTTTCTCGCGATTCAAGAATTTTTTTTATTGCAATGCATGACTTCTTTTTGCGATGCATGAATTCTTTCTCTTGCAATGCAAGACTTCTTTTCGCGATGCATGAATTCCTTTTCTTGAAATGGATGAATTCTTTTCGCGATGCATGAATTCCTTCTCTTGTAATGCATGACTTCTTTCCGCAATACATTAATTCATTCTCTTTCAATACATGACTTCTTTTCGCGATGCATGAATTTCTTCTCTTGCATTGCATGACTTCTTCTCGCAATGCATCCTTGTTGCCAAATGAAGATAGTGCTCTAATCAAGAAACAAAGTTATCTTCTAGGTGTCTTTTAGATAGTGATATCATGTCAATTTACAATACTGTAAAATGACCCTCCATGTAGTGTATCATCTAAATTGACAATATGAATAAAATGAACTTCAATGCAATTATATTATCGTGTTTGGTAGGATGATGCAGATAACGTCCTGGACAAAAAAACCGTAAAATGTCTTTCTCGGGGTTTTCCTTTTATTTATCTTTCAACATAGTTAAACATCATTAAAGACTTCATATTTTCAAGAATTGAATGAAACAATGTTATTCATGTTCCCAAGTCTTTGATATAAGCAGCATAAAGTATTTCCTGCACCCATAAAAATTTTTTGTAAATTTTGGGGAGATCTTCGCCCTCCTGACTTCCCCATATCCATCTAATGGATAAATATACTTATTTTTAGGTAAACCTATAAACGTACATCCAGAGGAAAATTATTAGTTTTAAAATGAACTGATCTGTGTCGATCTCTTCAGTCATCTGCTCCTTGTCATGCTATCTTCAGTTGATTTCTATGTTCTCCCGCATATTGGTAAATGACTCAATGTATTTTATGCAAAGATAGATAAAATATAAACGAATTTTTTTCTGAAAAATAGCTTTTCAAAAAGTAATTTGGAAAAGGTCACTACCAAATAGCACGTCACGTCAAGCATACCGAACTTCTTTGAGTCTAATGATTGAAGGTTTATCTGATCATTTGTCAGACAGTGTTCAAAGTTGATCTAGGATACCGATATGCCCATGTTAAAATTTTGAGTCCATCATCAAAATCTCTGTCCCAGTTAGCCGTCTATTTACTTATCATTGACCATTGGTGAAAAAATCACGGAATTATTGAGATCCTCTCAAAAATTTTGTCCCAATTGCAAATCTTAAAGTATCTTCAATCTTCCTATGTTAATGAAAAATCTTCTTATCAAGAATTTTTGACTCCTTGTCAATAATTCCATCCCAGTTTCTATGATTAAGAAAAATAGAAATCTAACGGGAGATATGACCGAACAATTGTGCCACTTACGATATCCCGTTAAGTCAAGAGTCAGGTCAAACGTATTTCCCCCTCAAATATTAAAAATAATAAGAAATTTAAAAAGAAACCGACCGAGGCCGACAAAGGATGCCTACATATCTCATTCTGGAAAATTCAGGTCGAACGTAGTTCAAAAGAAAAGAATCATTTAAAGGTATAAAGGGTTTTCAGAATTCAGGTCAAACGTAGTTCTTTACAAGAGGGATGATATTTTAAAATAAAACATACAAGCAAACAGGATGAATATAAGGAAATGAGAGAAATACAAGCTAATGTTTTACAAATAATATCTCTTGATAGTATCTGAGTTGATCGATTTCGGCCATTCGGTGCCATCCATCTCCGACAAGATCAAAGCACCTACAAATAATACCTTACGAACCATGTAAGGTCCTTGCCAATTGGACGCCCTTTTTACTTATGTTGATGAGGAAAAAATGCATTTAAGGACCAGCTGAACAATTTCAAAAATTCTAGCTGTAAATATCTTACGCAAAGAACGAATTATTCTCTTTAATATTGTTGCAAATGACAAACAACAACCATTCTCTTATCGTTAATCAGTGTTAATTGATCAATCCGCTTACAGCCCCATTCAGTATTACTGAACTCAGCTTCTTGGATGATTCTCAAAGATGGTATCTCAACTTTAGCAGGTATTATTGATTCTGTTCCATATACTAGTATGTGTGGAGTAGATCCAATCGATGTTCTGAGAGTCGTTCGTATCGCAGTAAAGCATATGGAAACATTTCATGCCAACCTCGATGATTGTCAATAATTTTCCTCAGAATCTTCTTGAAGTTCTTATTGGCGGCCTCTACAACTCTATTAATTTGAGGATGAGAAAAGGTTGAGTTTTGGTGCATAATCTTAAACTACTCTCATATATCTCTAATCAAGTGACTATTGAGATTTGCTCCATTATCAGTTATGATGGATTACGGTACTCCGAACATGCATATCATATTGTTGCAGACAAAATCAACTACGATTTTCTGTCACTGACTTGTACGAAGCTGTTTCCACCCACTTAGTGATGTAATCAATGGTAACCAAAATAAATCTACGTCTATTAGAAGCGGATGGTTCTATTTGACCAATGATGTCCATACCCCAAGCTACGAATGGCTAAGGTGAACTCATAACATCAAGTTCGTGAGGTAGCACTCTAATCAAATCACCATAAACTTGACACTTATGACATTTCTGCACAAACTTGAAACAAACGTGCTCCATAGTAATCCAAAAATAATCAGATCGAAGGATCTTCCTTGCTATAGTGATTCCAGTCATGTGCGTACCACAAACTCCAACATGTATTTTTTCCAGAAGCTTTGTATCTTTGATAACATCAACACATGTGAGAAAACCTAAATCTGGAGTCCTCGAATAAAGGATTTCCCCACTTAAAAAGAAATTGAGAGTCATACAGCGTATCGACTTGTTCTGGTTGAATGTTGCATTTTTAGGATAAATGGCAATTTCGAAAAACTTCTTTGTATAAAAATACCACGGCAGAACATTTGGTTCTACTTCGACATGTGAACAATGGATTAGGAGGATTGATATAATTTGTATCTGGATGCTCAATCATTGAGGCGATGATGGCCAGAGCATCATCCAACTCATTTTGTTTTATAGGAGTGTATTTGAACTCAATCTTGCTAAATCTTATGCAAATATTATGTATATATGCACATATGGTGTGATCTTTGGTTTATTCATGGCCCATTCTCCTTGAACATGATGAATCAACAAATATGAATCTCCAAAAACCAATAACTCGTGCACATTCATATCAATAACCATTTTAAAACCAAGAATGCAAACATTATACTCATCAATGTTTTTCATGCTACTAAATCGGAGTTTAGCCGCCATGGGGTAGTTTTGACAAGACTATGACACTAAGACCGCTCCAATACCTCTTCCTTGGTGATTTGACGCTCCATCAAAGAATTCCAAAAAAGGTATACTTCAGAAATATCTTCACCAAAAATGATATCTCTTCATCTGGGATATATATCTTGAGTGGTTCATACTCCTCATACGACAGGATTTTGTGCAACATGATCAGCAAAGGCTTGTAATTTTATCGCCTTCTAGGTCACATACCCAATATCAAATCACTAAAAAACATATTCCCTTTAGCCAACATTCCGTTCGACATCGCCTTATGGAAAATATACTTCAATGTGTCCATTCTGGAAATAATATATGTGGTATAGAAAAACTAATAATGTCTTAACTTCTGAGCAATCCAAGCCAAAGCACAACACATTCTCTCCAAAAGAGTATAACAAGCCTCGTATAGAGTGAATTTCTTGCTCAAATAATAAATAGATTGCTCTTTCTTCCCCGTCTCGTCATTTTGACAAAGCACGCAACCAAATGTGTTATCTAAGACAAACAAAAAAGTTTGACATTCTTTGGTCCACTTTGTTGAAGCATATTTTTTCAATAACTTGAAGCTAGGATCACACACCATGGTTGGTTGAGCTATGAATTGATTGATGTAATTCAACCTCCCTAAGAAACTCATCAATTCCTTCTTTGTCTTTGGAGGCAGTAATTCTTGAATCTCCTTGATCATGGAAGGGTCAAGCTCAATGCCCCTTATGCGGACTATAAATCCAAACAGCTTGCCGCCTATCACCCCAAAAGCATATTTGGTGAGATTTAAATTTATGTTTTACCAGTGCAGATGATCAAAGAACTTTCTTAAATGAGTCAAGTGATCTGAACTCTCGGGAGACTTGATTATGACATCATTTGCGTACACCTCAATCTCTTTTTGAATCATGCCGTGAAATATGGTCGTCATAGCCCTCATAAAGTAGTACCAGCATTTTTGAGACAAAATGGCATCACCCTATAATGATATACATCCATAGGCATAATAAAGGTTGTCTCTTCTACATCTTCTTCATCCATCAGGATCTAGTGATAGCCTGCGTAACAATCCACACATGGCTGCATTTTATGCTTGGAACAATTATCGATAATAAAGTGAATGTTCGACAATGGAAAATTATCTTTTAGGCTTGCTTCGTTGAGATCCCTGTAATCAACAAAAATTATTATATTCCCATATTTCTTGGCGAGCGGATCAACATTGGCCAACCAAGTCAAGAACTGCGTCACTTGCACTAATTGAGACTTAATTTGTTTGGTAATCTCTTCCTTAATCTTCAAACTCAATTCGGGCTCAAACTTTTGAGTCTTTTGTTTTATTGGACTAAAACCTGGATTGATCGAAAATTTATGGGACACCACACTTGTACTCAATTTTAGCATATCGATGTAAACCCAGACAAATACATCAATGTATTCACTAAGACAACGAATGAGGTCCATTCTTTGAGCTTCATTTAGATGGACACTTATTTTGACCTCTTTAACTCATTGTTCATCTCCAAGATTCACAGTCCGGTTTCTTCAAAATTCGAGTTATGTTGATTCTCAAACTACCGAAATTCCTCATCAACATATTCTGGTACCTCATTTTATGCTTCATATTTTTAACCTTCATCATCACCTGCCTCATTTTGTTCGTTTGCTCGTGACATGACATGACATTGGCAAGTTTTAAATTAATATTAATGAAATCATAAACAAACAAAGTCAGGAAAATAAACATAACAAGTAAGTAAAAAATGAGTATTTGATAAAAGAGGTTTTCATTCGAATTTGAAAAATAAATGCAAACTTTGGCCATAGCAAAAGGCCATGTTGCCTTTTTAAACATTAAGAGGGAATTTCAAAAACTTATACAATTAAAAAACATGCAAAATGGTGGGTCACGGGCCTCTTCCGTTCTACCACCGACTTTAAGTAAAAGCATAAATATGTGTCCTTTCCACCAAGACATCCGGGGAATCAAAGAGTGGGATGGAGGCATAGTTCTATAGCTACTCCCCAGGCTCGGCATCACATATATCAGACGTCTCGACCTCCTACTCTATGATAGAATCAATTTGTTCATAAAGGCCTAGATTCCTTCCTTAAGGCCATCATAATATGCATACTCTCGGACTGGAAATGACTAGTAAAAATAAGGAATCGGACTAGCCAATGTTTTATCAATATTCTTTCTCTTCCTCTCTACTTTATCGCTTATAGGGACGTACCCTAGACCAAACTTCACTCCTTTCTGGGTATTTGAATAGGTTTGACTATTCCTTGGAAATTCCTTCCCAATCAAAAGCCTGGTTCTATTCTGCTCTGGAGAATCACCTTATCAATCATGTTGTATACCAAGGTCATAGGGGGTTGTGGATTAAAATAGTCACTTGTGCTATTTACCAGCTCCACTTTGTAGAAATCACAACATATGGAAACTTCATCAACGATTGATGCATACTTATTGGAATGGCTTCCTTCACCATGAATGACCAATTCTTACCCCTTCTCAAAAAATTTCATTAACGCTTGAAGGGTAGAGGGCAGAGCTCTAGCCTTGTGGATGAACCACCTCCTCTAAATAAGATTTTAGCTAATGTTGATGTCCAACACTTGAAACTCCACATTGAACTCTGCAGGACCCCTATGAATGATCAAGTTCAGGGCCCCCGTGTGTCTCTTTGCACCCCCATAGAAGTCCCCTACATTGAATTTGTTATATTGAAGCTTTCTCGAGTAATATTTTAGCTGCCTCAGAGTCGATAGTGGGCAAATATTGAGACTAGATCCATCATCAATGTTACACTCCAAAAAGGTTCTAGGTTGAATTAGAGATTAACATGTTGGTTATTTGTTTATTGTTCTTAATTGTCTAATTATAGTGTTAAAATTCATTGTGTTAAGTTTGGAAGAGTTTGGAGGTCAAACATACAAGAACGTCAAGACGTTCAAAAGTTTTGCCTTGAAACGTGCTTGTATGTCTTAGTGTGTTTCGGCTTGATTTATGTACTGTTTGGAGTTCAAATTGATATGAGAGGTTCCAAAAATTTATATGAGAGTATTTCAGTTGGAAACGTTTGGGAAAAACTCCTAAAGGACATACCAAAGGTTCCTTGAGGAAGACCCAACCTTGGGCCAACAAGCTGCCCAAGGCAGCAACTTTTGTTGCTTTGTGAAATAGGTCTCCGTCGCAGAATTGGTCCTCCATAGCTCAAAAAAAATTTCAGAGTCGCAGACAAAATCCAGACTAAACTTCCCATGGAGTTATTTTTAAAAAAATTATATGGGAACAGCTCCGCGTCACGGACTTGTTCCCCGACGAAGATTCTTAAAATGGAAGATGAGTTTGATATGTCTAAAAGTCCAAACAAGTATGGGCGTGTTTTGGTAACTTCGGGTAATGTTTATAAACTGCCTTTAAGACCCATTTTATCCCCTTTACCAAGTCAAAAACCCCAACACCAATAAGAAAACTCAAAATCCTAAAACTCTCATCTCTTCCAAGTTCTCCCGAAACCTCCATAGGAGACCAAAACTCAAGATCAAGCTAGGGACTAGATTTCTACTACAATTATACATAGTTCATTCATAAATAAGGTATGGTGATCCTTCATCCTTAGTTATCCATTCATCTAAGGAGTTCAATCAAGGATTTTTAGAAAATGATTCAAAGACAAAAATTCCCAATTTTCAATCTAGCCATTGGTTCATTGTCAAATTGATTTCAAAGTCATTATAATGATTTGTTTCTGTTTAATTACTGTTTTAATTAGGAATTTCAATGCAATTTCATGAAGAACTCATGATCCTCTTAATTTCTCAAATTGGTCTATCACGTAGGTCTTATGATCGTGGTGATATGATCACTAGATTATATTTTGATTTAAAGGAATTTCATAGTTATATATTCCTCTATGTCAATTGATTATGAATTGTTGGGAATTGATAAATATAATCATTAGCTTTTGGATTTCATAAGTTGAACTATTTTTCTTCTAATTAGATTAGAATGTACATTGAATTGTGATGATTGGTATGGTCCACTTATGGTGGCAGTATTTACATTCTTATACAAATTTATGTGTTATGATCATGGACTTGAATGAATTAGATGTTATTTCCATGTTTAGGAAGTTAAAGGATTTATCCTTGATTCTAATATCATGTTCTATGTGAATTTATATGAGTAGTCTTCCACACTAGTTGCATGATCTAGGTGTGTGGATGATGTTGTGTATATTTTATGATCATTTTTAGGGTTAGGAGTGGTATATAGGGCTAATAATGATGAATATTCTTATAGAATTACCCCTACCTATTTCAACCTTATATGAATGTGTAATCAAAGCATGCTAGGAATCTTCTGTTCTAATGTCGAACATGTTAGTGTCTCCTATGATATAATGTGAGTGTGTGTTGTCTATATTCCTTCATACTCTATATGTGTGTATGTATTGAGAGTTGAATAATGTTGTACATAAATTGTGATCGTTAGAGGGTGGCTTCTTCAATGTTATGCTATAGCCATTATTTTGTCATGTTGACCAATGTACACACACACTTCATGAATGACTATGAATAGGAAAGATTCATGATGATTAAGGAAATGGTAGTTCTCCTATGCATCATTTCCTATTTATATTCACGTTAAGTATATGATTAATGAAGTAATGAACGTGTGTGATTAGAGGTTTTATGTTATGGTAGATATCAGATTATATGCACACACAGGTGATGTATGATTGTGTTAGTATGTAAAAGGACAGGGAGTTAGATCCTAGCACTGAGTGAACATTTCAAATGAGAGTGCGAGCTTCAGGTTAGTAAGTACGGCATCCCACAAAAAAACCTTCATGTTTAGCAAGTCTGGTTCCCAACATAGATGTTGTCTCATGAGATGGAAACATTTACGCTAGTAAGTGAAGGTTTTTAGAAGTAATCTTCGTGTTCCATACTACGTGCCCTCATAGGTTATAACTTATGGTTTCCACTTACATAGATATGTGCATTTGGTTACACCTTAGGCAAGTGTTAACCCTTTCTTTACGTTGTTGTAGTAGAAGACCGGATTCCATGTAGCTCACATGGTCTATGTAGGTTATGACTATGTCCCAAAGTAATAAATAAACTAAGATAAGATTATGTAATCTCATTATAATTCCTTGATAATATTACTTAGTGTAGGTAGGATTATGGCCCCTACCCATGCATTGCACAAGTGAACTTCAAAAAAGGTTAAGATTAGTACGTCTATGCAAGTATGATATATGATATGTAATATATGAATTATATGAGTGCATTGTTAAGTAACTTTGCTATGTCAAGACATGGATTATGTTTATGTATGTTAATGGCACTTATGGTTTCTAAGTGCGTTACTTAATATATGTGGAGGTATGAGACCCTATGTTTAAATTGCACAAATAAGTTATGGAAGGGGTTTTGAGGATGGTTTACTCATGATATGAACTAAACGAGTTATGACTAAGGTTGTAGTAAAGAAAAGAGTCCTTATATGATGCTATGATGTATGAGACTTTATATTTAGTTGTAACTAAAAGTGTTATGACTTGTTAAGTATGTTAGGCTTAGTCTAGGGTTACTTCTTAGGTAAAGTTAGTGGAAGTAGTATTATAGGATGATACCAACACACTGCACTACTACGACTTGGGGGTTTCTTAGATGGTGGTGCTTATGTGAAGCTTATGTTTATGATGTGCTTATGACTTGTGATTATACGTGGTTGTATTTATGAATCATATCTATGAAAGACCATTGTAATATGATCTCAAAGTGATAAATTGTACTAAGTACACTTGAGGATTACTTAAGGAAAGAAGTAAGACAAAACAGAGGTAATATGTTGTCGGTACGAATATACTTGAAAGTATGATAAATGACATTATGCGCTATTATGAGTAGTATCCATGTCTATATGATGTATGTGAACCTAATTGAGCTTTATTGTACCTATGTTTATGAAGTTTACTAAAAAGACATGTTGCATGAATACAATTTAAGTGTCCTCTTTAAATTCATATTTTTGCATGGTTGTCATACTAAGTGCATTCTTGTACTAATACCATTATTCTTCATCTTTTTACACAAAGTGTAGGTGCTGATGGCTAGAGGATATCTCCTAAATGAAGAGCTTGGATAGATCTCCCATGTTCAAGTAAAGGGATCCTTACAATTCAACTGTTGCCTATGTCATGATGTTTATTTAAGTTGATGTAATAACTTAGATATTATTTTATGATGTTAAGGGTCGTGTCCCTATTCTACTCTATGGGTTTTGATTCTAATATGGAAAAGATACTTAGAGTCTAAGTATGTATTGTGATAATTTGTATATATATGAAGTAATGTTCTAGCATATGATGTGCTATGAAAAGTGTTAATTTTTCTGCTGTTTTTATGATTATGCAATTAAATTTGTATAAAGACTTGTCTTATACCTCTAAGAGGTTGACGATGATGTGTGAAAACTCAGGTTGCTCTTTTCTCCTAGGGTTTGCTTGCAGGTCGTAACAAACTTTGTATAAGAGCATAAGATTTTGGGTTTTGTTCTTTGGTTTAAAAGTCTTGTATTGCCACATCTAGTAGAGTCTCGTTCATCGGTGGTATGTCGCGACACATCTATGACCGAGAGGCTATTGAATGATAGAGTTCCCTTCTTCACTATTCTCATGTTATTTCATAGAACTTAACTCTATATGATCTCTCTCTCTGATGTTTCCTTGTTCGTTGTTATTTTAGATGTGATTGATTGGATTTAGATGATGTCTCAATGCTTGAGGGAGAAAAAGTGAGTTTTGATGCTTACCTTAGTTTTATGGATTGGTAAGTATATGTGAAGGTGAATATAGTAGATGCTGATGTGATGCCATATATGGCTCCAAGTGATTTTGAGAAAGGAGGTGCTATGTTGAGAATTTATGATATGATGTGGTTATAGCTTGTTAGTAGTTGTTATGGTTGAACTGAGTTCCCGCTGGAATTATGGATATGTAGGATGGTATCATGATTATCATATAGGCTTTAAAAGTCATGGAGAATATGGTATATAGTGAGAAAGATAAATGTTGCCTTCGTAGATGTGAAATGCTTCATAATTGTCCTTTTGGGGATTGGAATTTTTTGTATAGGCTTGCTCCTGGAGGGAAGATACTGTGTTGAGACCTTTAAAGTGAGTGTGAAGTATGCTAGTTAATGGGAGAACCCTTATGACTAGCTTATAATTCCCTCTATGAACCTATTCTAAGAGTGGTAAGAATGGGGGAAAAAAGAGTTTTATTCCATAAGTTGGAAGTATCCTATGGTGACTTCGGGGGATGTATGGTGTGTGCCCCATAGCTCTTGAGGAGAAGGAGAGAATTGAGGTGGACATACTTTTAAGTGGTTAGTAGTCTTTTACGCTTGAAATTTAGTATGTTCAATAGAAAAAGTGCTTAGATTATACCTAGGCATGGTTGGACGGAAAGTTCCACCAAAAATGATAAACCTTTTAGGTTGGTCTGGACTTGCCTCGACAATTGTATTTAAGTGCATGATGTTACTTTAATTACCCCAAATCGGGGATAATTTGCATAAATGGTAAGATTTTTATATCCCTTGATGTCCATATGTTGAGTTCCCTTGAACTTCTCTAGATTGAAAATCACTATTAAATGATGGTAAGAATTGTGTTCATAAGCTTAGATCCAAGAAAGGTATGGCGTGCTTCGTTTATAAGGATTTTAAGCTAAATTTCCCTAGAGTTGAGTTGAGTTGCTCTTAATTGGGTTTATACTAAGTGAGGGAGGATGATTAGAGTTGTAAGGTTGTGGATATGCTTATCTTTTCCTTTCTTACCCAAGCTTAAAGCCAAAGAGTTCTTAAGTAGCCTTTTCATTATAGGTGTATTGCATAAAAGGATGAGGTTCATGTTATCCATATGTTATGCATGTATTAAATTACACTATGTTGTGCATGTTATGAAAGGTCAGTATCGCATGAAAAAGGAAATTTTAAAAAATTTGCATGTTGCTGATGTTGTTGTGCATCTTTATAAGATAAATAAGAAACTTGATTAGCATGCTTGATGTCACTTATATTGTGTGGTTTTTTGGCCTCGTTGTGAGAAATAGATTCTCTAAATAAGAAAAAAGGAATCTCTTTGAAAAATGTGTAACTTTTAAGATTGGGGAGGGTTACTATAAGCTCATTCTTGAGGAGTGATGGTTTGTCTAGCCTATGTTTGTTGAGGTTCCTATAAATTGTGATAAATTTTCCTAAATGATGCAATTTTATGAATGTTGGTGATGTGCTAGAATTAGAAAGGTGTAAAATTGCTTCCTAATGTTGTGATGTGCTTGGTGTGACCTACCATGTTGATTTCATAAGGTAGGATGTCTAAGTATAATGTGGTTTGGAGTAAGGAAATCCTCCTTAATATGAATTAACCTCTATGCATTTCCTTGATATGAACTCTATGAAGTCATGTCTATATGTTGTGACCAGGAGAGGGTAGTTCCTCCTGAACAAAGCTAAGAGTGGTCATGTCATATATGACCTTTATGGTATTACATCTAGATTATAAGATTGTAGTCGATCTACATTATTCATGATTCTTGTGCGACTAAAATAATTGTTCAAAATTTTCACATTAGTTAAGGATTATGCCAATGTGTGCAATTGAAATCCATTATATGTCTAGCCTTGTAATGAAATAATTAACATGCCTAAAGTTGGAGAAGGTAGTTCATTCAAATTGCAATGAATATAAAGAAGTATGTATGCATTCAAAGAATTGTAGAAGTAGTCCATGTTTGATTATGTTGCTTAGGTAATTTCATGATTGTATGAAGTTGGTGCTTCTTTGTAAGTTTGTTTAATAATGTGTGAGAACATGTTGAAGTGTTTTGAGCTGATATAAGACTCATTGAGTCCTTGAAAGTGGTTAAAATGTTTAAGGTGTCATTAAAAGATAAATGTTTCCAAGTGGGGGAGTATTGTTACACCCTCAAAATAAGCTAGGTTCAATTAGAGCCTAACATGTTTGTTATAAGTTTATTAATTTCTTAAATTAATAGTGTTAAAAGGAAGTGTGTTAAGTTTGGAGGTCAAACGTCTAAGACATTCAAAAGTTTTTCCTTGAAATGTGCTTGTATGTCTTAGTGTGTTTATGCTTGTTTTAAGTGTTGTTTGGAATACAAATTGATATAAGAGGTTCATAAAATGTATATGAGATTGGAAACATCCAGGTGAATCTCCCCATGGACATACCAAAGGGTCCTTGAGGAGGACCCAACTTTAGGCCAACAAGCTCCACAAGGCAACAACTTTTGTTCCTTGGTTATCTATGTCCGCGTCACGGACTTGGTCCTCCATAGGTCAAAAAGTTTATCCAAAATGTTGACACAACGCAAACTCAACTTTCCATTAAGTTATTTTCAAAAAAATCATACGAGAACAACTCCGCATTTAAGAATTATTAAACCCCATTCCCAAGTGAAAAACCCCAACACCAATATGAAAAATCAAAACCCCAAAACTCTCATCTATTCCAAATTCAGTCAAAACCACCATGGAGACCAACACTCAAGATCAAGCTAGAGGCTAGATTTCAATGGTTTCTTTTACAATTATTCATGGGTCTTCTTCCATCAATAAGGTATGGTGATACTTCATCCATAGTTATCCAGTCATCTAAAGGGTTCAATCATGGATTTTCAGAAAGTGATTCAAAGACCAAAATTCTCAATTTTCAATCCAGCAAAATGTTTAATGTCAAATTGATTTCAAAGTAATTATAATGATGGATTTATGTTTAATTACTATTTTAATGATGAATATCAATCCAATTTCATGAAGAACTAATGATCCTCCAAATTTCTTAAATTGGCCTATAATGTGGGTCTTGTGATCTTGATGATATGATGACTACATTATGTTTAGATTGTGACGAATTGCTTAGATCTCTATATTCCTTTATGTCAATTGATTATGAATTGTTTGGAATTTATCAAGATGATCATTATATTGGTGATTTCGTAAGTTGACCTATTTTCCTTCTAATTAGCATACAATGTACATTCAATTGTGAAGATTTGTATGGTCCACTTATGGTAGAGGTGTTTACATTCTTATACATGTTTATCTGTTATGATCATGGCCTTAAAGGCATTAGATACAAGATGAATTGATATTTTCATTTTGTGTTTAGGAAAATGAGGATTTAGCCTTGATTCTAATATCATGGTATATGTGAATTGGTGTTATGTGAATTTATACGAGTAGTCTTCCTCACTAATTGCATGATCTAGGTGTGTGGATTATGTTGTGTATATGTGATGATCATGTTATTCTATATGGATAATGATGATGAATATTCCTATAGCATGACCCCTACCTATATGAACCCTATATGAATATTTTATCAAAGTATGCTATGAATCTTCTATTCTAATGATGAATATGTTAGTGTCTCCTATGATATAATGTGAGTGTGTGTATTCTATTGTCATTAATACTCTAAATATGTGTATGACTTGAGACTTGAAGAATGTTGTACATATGTTGTCATATATAATTGGTGTCTTAGTCAGTGTTATGTTATGTCCAATATGTGATCATGTTGATCAACATACACACACACACTTCATGCATGACTATGACTAGAAGATATTCATGATTATTAAGGAAATGGTAGTTCTACTATGCATCATTACCTATTGCTATGCATATGATGTATATGATAAATGAATTTATGAACATGTGTGAGTAGAGGTGTTATGTGAAGGTAGATCTCACATGATATGCGCACACACATAATGTATGATTATATGAATATGTGAAAGGACATTCTCACATAAACTAGGTTCTATGATGAAAGGAAATTCTCATATTAGAATCCATTGAGGTATATGAAATATGAAGGACAAAGTTCCTAAAGACTTCCTTATAAATTAGAGCATTAAAGGTGTAAATGTATATTAATAAGGAAGCTAGAGCATAGCATCGAAAGAACATGACAAGTGAGAGCGGGAACTTCACATTAGTAATTCGGCTTACCATAAGAGAACCTTCACATTTAGCAAGTTCGTGTTCCCAACAGAGATGTTGTCTCATGAGATGGAAACCTCCACGCTAGCAAGTCAAGATTTCTAGAAGATAGTAATCTCCATGTTCCAAAACTACGTGCCCCCGTAGGTTATAACTTGTGGTTTCCACTTATATAGCTATGTATGATTGGTTACACCATAGGCACGTGTTAACCCTCTCTTTTCGGTGTAGGAGTTGAACACCAGATTCCATGTAGCTCACATGGTCTATATCGGTTATGTCTAAGTCTCCCAAAGTAATAAATAGACTAACATAAGATTATGTACTCTAATAACAATTCCTTGAGTATATTACTTAGTATAGGTAGGATTATGGCCCCTACCCATGCATTGCACAAGTGAACTTCAAAAAAGGATAAGATTAGTACATGTATCCAAGTAAGACTTATGATATGTTATGTATGAATTGGATGAGTGCATTGTTAAATAACTTTGCTATGTCAAGACATGAATTATGTTTATGTATGTGAATTTCACTTAAGGCTTCTACGTGAGTACTTAGTATATGTGGAGGTATGAGTCTTCATATGAATATTGCACAAGCAAGCTTGTGAAGGGGTTTTGAGGGTGTTTTACCTATGATATAAACTAAATGAGTTATGACTAAGGTTATTATAAAAAAAGAGTCCTTATATGATGCTATGAAGTATGTAGCTTTCTGTTTACTTATAAATGAAAGTGCTATGACTTGTTAATTGTGTTATGCCTAGTCTATGGTGACTTCTTAGGTAGAGTTACTGGAAGTAGTATTATGGGAGGCTACTAACATAGTGCACTAGTGTGAATTAGAGGTTGTCTTAGATGGTGGTTCTTATGTGAAAATTATGTTTATGATGTGCTTATGACTTGTGAGTATCTATGGTTGTGTTGATGAAGCATATCTATGAAAGATTGTTGTAAGATGAGCTAATAGTGATGCAATTAAGGGTTAATTAAGGAATCAAGTAAGACAAAGTATAGGTAATGTGTTGTATGCATGAATATCCCTGAAAGTATGATAAATGATTTTATGTGCTATTATGTGTAGTATCCATGTCTATATGATGTATGTGAACCGTATTAAGCTTCTATGTGTGTATATTCATGAAGTTTACTAAAAAGACATGTTGCATGATTTCAAATGAAATTTCCTCTTTAAATTCATGTTTTTGCATGGTTATCATACTTATTGCATTATTGTACTAATACCATTCTACTTCATCATGTTACACTAAGTAGAGGTGTTAATGGCTAGAGAATGTTTTTTATGTTAAGAGCTTGGGAAGATCTCCAAATTTCAACTAACGGGACCTTATTATTCAAAGGCTGCCTATGTCAAGATTTTTCTTTAAGTTGATGTAATAACCTAAATATTATTTTATGTTGTTAAGAGTTGTGTCCCTATTCTACTCTATGGGTGTTGATTCTAATATGGAAAAGAAATTTACAGTCTAACTATGGATTATAATATATATATATATATATATATATGAAGTAATGTTCTATCATATGGTGTGCTATGAAATGTTTTAAATTTTCAGCTATTTTTATAATATTGCAATGAAAGATGTATAAAGTCTTGTCTTAGACCTCCGAGAGGTCGATGACGTTGTAAGACGACTCAAGAGTGTTGTACAAAACTTGGTATCAGAGTATAAGGTTTTGGGTTTCGTCCTTAGGTTTAAAAGTCTTTTATTGCCACGTCTAGTAGAGTCTCGTTCATTGGTGGTGAGTCGCTAAACATCTATGAAAAAGAGGCTATATGATGATAGAGTTTCCCTTCTTCACTATTCTCATGTCATGCCATAGAATTAGTTCTTTCTCTCTCTAATGTTTCCTTGTTCGTTGGTCTTTAAGATGTAATTGTTTGAATTGAGATGATGTCTCAATGCTTGAGGGAGAAAAGGTGAGTTTTGATTCTTACCTTCGTCTTATGGTTTGGTGAGTACACGTGAAGGTGAATATAGTAGATGTTGATGTGATGCCATTTATGGATCTAGTTGGTTTATGTGGAAGGAGATGCTATGTTGAGAATTTATGATATGATGTGGTTATAGCTTGTTAGTAGTTGTTATGGTTGAATGGAGTTCCCCTTCGATTGATTGATTGCCTTATGATTATGTAGGATGGTAGCATGATTATGATATAGGCTTGATAATTCATGGAGAATATGGTATAATGTGAGAAAGATAATTGTTGCCTTTGTAGATGTTAAATGCTTCATAACTAGACTTTTATGGATTGGAATCTTATGTATAGGCTTGGTCCTAGAGGGAAGATAGTGTGTTGAGCCTTGTAAAGTGATTTTGAAGTATGCTAGTTAATGGGAGAACCCTTATGATCAGTAAATGATTCCCTCTATTAACCTATTCTAAGAGTTGTATAATTGGGAAAAGGAGTTTTATTCCATAAGTTAGAAGTATGATTAAAATAAGGTGACTTAGGGGGATGTATGGTGTGTACCCATTAGCTCTTGAAGAGAAGGAGTGAATTGAGGTGGACATACTTTTAAGTTGTTAGTAGTCCTTTACGCTTGAATTTGAGTATGTTCAATCGAAAAAGTTCTTAGATTCTAGGCCTGGTTGGTTAAAAAGTTCAACCAAATGTGATAAACTTTTTAGGTTGGTGCTTACTTGCCTCGACCTTGGTGTTTAAGGGCATGATGTTATTTGGGTTACCCCAAGTAGGGGATAGTGTGCATAGATGGTATGATTTTTATTGCCCTTGATGTCTATATGTTGAGTTCCCATGAACTTCTCTTGGTTGAACATCACAATGAAATGATAATAATAATGGTCCCAAGAGAGGGATGGTGAGCTTAGTTTATAAGGATTGTAAGCTAAATTCCCCTAGAATTTAGATGAGTTGCACTTAAATGGGTTTATACTTGATGGGGGAGGATGATTTGACTAGTAAGGTTGAAGATATCCTTATCTTTCCCTATCTTACCCAAGATTAAAACCATAGATTTCTTAAGTAGCTTGTTCATGATAGTAGTCTTGCATAAAAGGATGAGTTGCATATTATACATATGTTATGCATGTCTTAAATGACACTATGTTATGAATATTATGAAAGGTCATTATTGCATGAAAAAGGAAATTTTGATAAATTTGCATGTTGTTGATGTTGTTTTGCATCTTTATAATATAAATCTTCAATTTGATTAGAATGCTTGGTGTAACTCATATTGTATGGTGTTTTGGCCTCACTATGAGAAATGGAGTCTCTAAATAAGAAAAGATGAGTCTCTTTGAATAATGTGTGACTTTTTAGATTGGGGAGTGTTAGTATAGGCTCACTCCTGAGGAGTAATGGTTTGTCTAGACTATGTTTGTTTGTGTGCCTATAAATTGTGATAAAATTTCCTAAATGATGCATGTTTATGAAAGTTGGTGATGTGCTAGAAATAGAAAGCCTTAAATTTGCTTCCTAATGTTATGATGTGCTTGGTGTGACCTACCATATTGATTTCATAAGGTAGGAGGTCTAAGCATAATCTGGTTTGGAGTTAAGAAATCCTCCTTAATATGAATTAACCTCTATCTATTGCCTTGATATGAAATCCATGACGTCATATGTATATGTTGTAATTAGGAGAAGGTAGTTTCTCCTTGAACAAAGCTAAGTGTGGTAATGTCATATCTGACCTAGATGGTATTACTCCTAGACTATAATATTGTAGTTGATCTACATTATTTTTTATTCTTGTGCGACTAGATTAATTGTTCAAATTTTCTCATGATTTGTGGATTATGCCTATGTGGCAATTGAAATCCATTATGTGTCTAGACTTGTGATAAAATAATGAACATGCCTAAAGTTGGAGAAGGTAGTTCCTCCAAATGTCAATGAATATGCAGAAGTATGTATGCATTGAAAGAATAGAAGAAGTATTTCATATTTGATTATGTTACTTAGGTTGCATGGTTGTATGAAGTTGGTGCTTCTTTGTATGTTTGCTGAATATTGTGTGCTAACATGTTGAAGTGTTTTAAGCTGCTTTAAAAATCATTGAGTCCTTGAAAGTGTTTAAAATGTTTCAGGTGTCATTCATAGATGAATATTTCCAAGTGGGGGAGTATGGTTACACCCTCAAAATGAGATAGGTTCAATTAGTGCTTAACATGTCTGTTATGAGTTTATTAATTCCTTAAATGACTAATTATTGTGTTAAAAGTAAGTGTGTTAAGTTTGGAAGAGTTTGGAGGTCAAACGTCTAAGACGTTCGAAAGTTTTTCCTTGAAACGTGCTTGTATGTCTTAGTGCGTTTCGGCTTGTTTTATGTGTTGTTTGGAATTCAAATTGATATGAGAGGTTGATAAAATGTATGTGGGAGTATATGAATTGGAAGCATCCGGGAAAACTTCCCCAAGGACATACCACAGGGTCCTTCAGCAGGACCCAACCTTAGGCCAACAAGCTGCACAAGGAAACAACTTTTGTTCCTATGTCAAATAGGTCCGCGTCACGGAGTTGGTCCTCCGTAGGTTAAAAAGTTGTTGCTGGTTGCTTAAACAACACAGACTCAACTTCCCAGGAAGTTATTTTTAAAAAAATCATATGGTAACAACTCCTAGTTTAAGACCTATTTAACAACTTTCCCAAGTCAAAAACCCCAACACCAATAAGAAAAATCAAAACCCCAAAACTCTCATCTAGCCCAAATTCTGTCAGAACCTCCATGGGAGACCAAAACTCAAGATCAAGCTATAGGCTATATTTCCATGGTTACTTTTACAATTATTCAAGGGTCTTCCATAAATAAGGTATGGTGATACTTCATCCTTAGTTATCCATCATCTAAGGAGTTCAATCAAGGATTTTCAGAAAGTGATTCTAAGACCGAAATCACAATTTTCAATCTAGCCAAAGGTTCATTGTCAAATTGATTTCAAAGTCATTATAATGATGGATTTATGTTTAATTTTTAATTACTATTTTAATTATGAATATCAATGCAATTTCATGAATAAGTCATGATCCTTCAAATTTCTCAAATTGGACTATAATGTGGGTCTTGTGATGTGATGAAATGATGACTAGATTATGTTTAGATTGTAACAAATGGCTTATTTCTATATTACTTTATGTGAATTGATTATTAATTGTTGGTAACTGATCAACATTATCATTATCTTGGTGATTTGGTAAGTTCACCTATTTTCCTTCTAATTATCTTATAATGTACATTGAATTGTGAAGATTTGTATGGTCCACTTATGGAGGAGGTGTTTACATTCTTTTACATGTTGATGTGTTATGATCATTGCCTTTAAGACATTAGATGCAAAAGGAATTGATATTTTTATTTCCATGTTTAGGAAATTGAAGGATTTAGCCTTGATTCTAACATCATGGTCTATGTAAATTGGTGTTATGTGAATTTATACGAGTAGTCTTCCACACTAGTTGCATAATCTAGGTGTGTGATTGATGTTGTGTATATGTGATGATCATGTTAGGGTTAGGAGTGATCAATATGGCTAATGATGATTAATATTCCTATAGCATGACCCCTTCCTATATGAACCTATTTGAATGTGTGATCAACGTGTGCTATGAATCTTCTATTCTAATGTTGAATATGTTAGTGTCTCCTATGATTTAATCTTAGTGTGTGTAGTCTATAGTCAATAATAATCTACATGTGTGTAGGACTTGAGACTTGAAGAATGTTGTACATGTGTTGTCATATATAATTGGTGTCTTACTTAGTGTTATGTTATGGCCATTATGTGATCATGTTGACCAACGTACACACACACACTTCATGCATGGCTATGACTAGAAGATATTCATGATTATTAAGGAAATGATAGTTCTCGTATGCATCATTACCTATTGCTATGCATGTGATGTATATGATAAAGGAAGTTATGAACATGTGTGATTAGAGGTCTTATGTGAAGGTATGTCTCACATGGTATGCTCACACACATAATGTATGATTATATGAATATGTGAAAGGACATTCTCACATAATTTAGGTTCTATGATGAAAGGGAATTCTCATCTTAGAATCTATTGAGCTATATGAAGTATGAAGGAGCAAGCTCCTAAAGCCTTCCTTATGAATTAGAGCATTAAAGGTTAAATTATATATTAATAAGGGAGCTAGATCCTAGCATCGAGTGAACATGACAAGTGAGAGTGGGAGCTTCACATTAGTATTTCTGGCTTTCCACAAGAGAACCTTATCGATTAGGAAGTCTGAGTTCCCAACATAGATGTTGTCTCATGAGATGGAAACCTCCACGCTAGTAAGTCAATGTTTCTAGAAGCAATCTCCATGTTCCATAACTACGTGCCCCAGTAGGTTATAGATTTTGGTTTCCATTTATATAGCTATGTATGATTGGTTACACTTTAGTCACGTGTTAACCCTCTGTTTTTAGTGTGGGAGTTGAACACCAGATTGCATGTAGCTAACATGGCCTATGTCGGTTACGGCTAAGTCTCCCAAAGTAATAAATAGACTAAGATAATATTATGGACTCTAATCGCAATTCCTTGAGAATATTACTTAGTATAGGTAGGATTATGGCTCCTACCCATGCATTGCACAAGTGAACTTCAAAAAAGAATAAGATTAGTACATGTATGCAAGTAAGACTTATGATATGCTATGTATGAATTGGATGAGTGCATTACTAAATAACTTTGCTATGTCAAGACATGAATTATGTTTATGTATGTGAATTACCCTTAAGGCTTCTAATTGAGTTACTTAGTATATGTGGCGGTATGAGAATCCATGTGTACATTGCTCAAGCAAGCTTGTGAAGGGGTTCTGAGGGGGTTTACCTATGATATAAACTAACTGAGTTATGACTAAGGTTATTGAAAATAAAAGAGTCCTTATATGATGCTATGAAGTATGTGGCTTTCTGTTTAGTTATAAATTAAAGTGTTATGACTTGGTAAGTATGTTATTCCTAGTCTAGGGTTACTTCTTTGGTACACTTAGTGGTAGTAGTATTATGGGATTCTACCAACACATTGCACTAGTGTGACTTAAGGGTAGTCTTAGATGGTTGTGCTTATTTGAAATTTATGTTTATGATGTGCTTATGACTTGTGAATATATGTGGTTGTGTTTATGAAGCATTTCTATGAAAGTCTATTGTAATATGAGTTCAAAGTGATACATTGTACTAACTACACTTGAGGGTCACTTAAGGAAAGAAGTAAGACAAAACAGAGGTAATGTGTTGTATGTATGCATATGCCTGGAAGTATGATAAATGATTTTATATGCTATTATGTGTAGTATCCATGTCTATATGATGTATGTGAACCATATTGAGCTTCTATGTGCCTATATTCATGAAGTTTACTAAAAATACATGTTGCATGATTTCAAATAAAATCCCATCTTTAAACTCATGTTTTTGCATGGTTATCATAGTTATTGCATTATTGTACTAATACTATTCTTCTTCATCTTTTTACACTAAGTGTAGGTGTTAATGGCTAGAGGATGTTTTTTAAGTGAAGAGCTTGAGATAGATCTCCACATTTCAAGTAAAGGGACCCTTATGATTCAAGGGTTGCCTATGTCAAGATGTTTGCTTAAGTTAATGTATAGAGACTTGTCTTAGACCTCCGAAAGGTCGACAACGTTGTGTGATGACTCAAGAGTGTTTTAACAAACTTGGTATTAGAGAATAACGTTTTGAGTTTTGTCCTTAGGTTTAAAAGTCTTTTATTGCCACGTCTAGTAGAGTCTCGTTAATCAGTGGTGAGTCGCAAAACATCTATGAGATAGAGGCTATATGATGATAGAGTTTCCCTTCTTCGCTATTACCATTGAATTAACTCTATCTCTCTCTAATGTTTCCTTGTTCGTTGGTCTTTTAGATGTGATTGCTTGAATTGAGATGATGTCTCAATGCTTGAGGGAGAAAAGGTGAGTATTGATTCTAACCTTCGCCATATGATTTGGTGAGTATATGTGAAGTTGAATATAGTAGATGTTGATGTGATGTCATTTATGGCTCTAGTTGGTTTATGTGGAAGGAGATGTTATGTTGAGAATTTATGATATGATGTGGTTATAGCTTGTTAGTAGTTGTTATGGTTGAATGGAGGTCCCCTTCGATTGATGGATTGCCTTATGATTATGTAGAATTGTAGCATGATTATGATATAGGCTTGAAAATTCATGGAGAATATGGTATATTGTGAGAAAGATAAATATTGACTTTTTAGATGTTAAATGCTTCATAACTAGCATATGGATTGGAATCTTTTGTATAGGCTTGGTCCTTGAGGGAAGATAGTGTGTTGAGCCTTGTAAAGTGATTGTGAAGTATTCTAGTTAATGGGAGAACCCTTATGATTAGTGAATGATTCCCTCTATGAACCTATTCTAAGAGTTGTATAAATGGGAAAAGGAGTTCTATTCCATAAGTTTTAAGTATGATTACAATAAGGTGACTTAGAGGGATGTATGGTGTGTACCCCTTAGCTCTTGAAGAGAAGGAGTGAATTGAGGTGGACATACTTTTAAGTGGTTAGTAGTATTTTACGCTTAAATTTGGGTATGTTCAATTGAAAAAGTTCTTAAATTGTACCTAGTCCTAGTTGGTTGGAAAGTTCAACAAAAGGTGATAAACCTGTTAGGTTGGTGTTAATTTGCCTCGACCTTGGTGTTTAAGAGCATGATGTTATTTGGGTTACCCCAAGTAGGGGATAGTGTGCATAGATGGTATGATTTTTATTGCGCTTGATGTCCATATGTTGAGATCCCTTGAACATCTCTAGGTATAAAATCACTATGAAATAATGGTAAGAATGGTCCCAAGAGAGGGATGGTGTGCTTAGTTTATAAGGATTGTAATCTAAATTCCACTAGAATTTAGATGAGTTGCTCTTAAATCGGTTTATCCTTGATGGGGAGGATGATTTGAGTAGTAAGGTTGAAGATATCCTTATGTTTTCCTTTCTTAACCAAGATTAAAAGCAAAGATTTTTTAAGTAGCTTGTTCATGATAGGAGTCTTTCATAAAAGGATTAGTTGCATGTTATCCATATGTTATTCATGTATTAAATGACACTATGTTATGAATATTATGAAAGGTCATTATTGCATGAAAAAGGAAATTTTGATAAATTTGAATGTTCTTGATGTTATTTGCATCCTTATAAGATAAATGTTCAATTTGATTAGCATGCTTGATGTAACTTATATTTTGTGGTGTTTTGGCCTCACTATGAGAAATGGAGTCTCTAAATAATAAAAGATGAGTCTCTTTGAAAAATGTGTGACTTTTGAGATTGGGGAGTGTTACTATAGGCTCACTCTTGAGGAGTGATGGTTTGTCTTGACTATGTTTGTTTGTGTGCCTATAAATTGTGATAAACTTTCCTAAACGATGCATGTTTATGAATGTTGGTGATGTGCTAGAAATAAAAAGCTTCAAATTTGCTTACTAATGTTATGATGTGCTTGGTGTGACCTACAATATTTATTTCATATGGTAGGATGCCTAAGCATAATGTGGTTTGGAGTAAAGAAATCCTCCTTAATATGAATTAACCTCTATCAATTGCCTTGATATGAAATCCATGATGTCATCTGTATATGTTGTGACTAGGAGAAGGTAGTTTCTCCTTTAACAAAGTTTAGTGTGGTGATGTCATATATGACCTTGATGGTATTACGCCTAGATTATAAGATTGTGGTCGATCTACATTATTCTTGATTCTTGTGCGACTAAAATAATTTTTCAAATTTTCTCATGATTTGTGGATTATACCAATGTGTGCAATTGAAGAAGTATGTATGCATTGAAAGAATTGAAGAAGTAGTTCATATTTGATTATGTTATTTAGGTTGCATGATTGTATGAAGTTGTTGCTTCTTTGTAAGTTTTCTTAATATTGTGTGCTAACATGTTGAAGTGTTTTGAGCTGCTATAAGACTCATTGAGTTCTTGAATGTGTTTAAGATGTTTCAAGTGTCATTCAAAGACGAATGTTTCCAAGTGGGAAAATAATGTTACACACTCAAAATTAGCTAGGTGTATTAGATATTAACATGTTGGTTATCAGTTTATTAATTCCTTAAATGACTAATTAAAGTGTTAAAAGGAAGTGTGTTATGTTTTGAAGAGTTTGGAGGTCAAACGTTTAAGACGTTCGAACGTTTTGCATTGAAACGTGGTTGCATGTCTTAGTGTGTTTTGGCTTGTTTTATGTGTTGTTTGGAATTCAAATTGATATGAGAGGTTGATAAAATGTAAGTGAGAGTATATGAATTAAAGCATGCAGGCAAACATCCCCATGGACATACCACAGGATCCTTGAGGAGGACCCAACCTTAGGCCAACTAACTGCACAAGGCAGCAACTTTTGTTCCAATGTGAAATAGGTCCGTGTCACGAACTTGGTCCGCCCTAGGTTAAAAAGTTGTTCCAGGTTGCGTAAACAACACAGACTCAACTTCACAGGATGTTATTTTCAAAAAAATCATACGGGAAGAACTCCAAGTTTAAGACCTATTTAACCCCTTTCTCAAGTCAAAAACCCCAACACCAATAAGAAAAATCAAAACCCCAAAACTCTCATCTATCCCAGATTCTTTCAAAACCTCCATGGGAGACAAAAACTCAAGATCAAGCTAGAGGCTATATTTCTATAGTGAATTTTCCAATCATTCAAGGGTCTTCCATAAATAAGGTATACTGATACTTTTTCCTTAGTTATCCATTCATCTACGGAGTTCAGTCAAGGATTTTCAGAAAATGATTCAAAGACCATATTTCCCAATTTTCAATCTACCCAAAGGTTCATTGTCAAATTGATTTCAAAGTCATTATAATGATGGATTTATGTTTAATTAATATTTTAATTATGAATATCAATCCAATTTCATGAAGAACTTATGATCCTCTAAATTTCTCAAACTGGCTTATAATATGGGTCTTGTGATCTTGATGATATGATGACTAGATTATGTTTAGATTGTAACGAATTGCTTAGTTCTATAATCCTTTATGTCAATTAATTATGAATTGTTGGGAATTGATCAAGATGATCATTATCTTGGTGATTCGGTAAGTTGACCTATTTTCCTTCTAATTAGTTGAGAATGTACATTGAATTGTGAAGATTTGTATGGCCCACTTATGATAGCGGTGTTTACATTATTGTACATGTTTGTGCGTTATGATCATGGCCTTTAAGGCATTAGATGCAAGATGAAATGATATTTTTATTTCTATGTTTAGGAAATTAAAGGATTTATCCTTGATTCTAATATCATGGTCTATGTGAATTCGTGTTATATGAATTTATACGAGTAGTCTTCCACACTAATTACGTGATCTAGGTGTGTGATTGATGTTGTATATATGTGATGATCATGTTAGGGTTAGGAGTGATGTATCTGGCTAATGATGATGAATATTCTTATAGCACTACCCCTTCCTATATGAACCCTATTTGAATGTGTGATCAACGTATGCTACGAATCTTCTATTCTAATGTTCAATATGTTTGTGTCTCCTATGATGTAATGTGAGTGTGTGTAGTCTATAGTCATTAATACTCTATATTTGTGTATGACTTGAGACTTGAAGAATGTTGTACATGTGATGTAATATATAATTGGTGTCTTACTCAATGTTATATTATGGCCATTATGTAATCATGTTGACCAACGTACACACACACTTCATGCATGACTATGACAAGGAGATATTCATGATTATTAAGGAAATGGTAGTTCTAGTATGCATCATTACCTATTGTTATGCATGTGATGTATATGATAAATGAAGTTATGAACATGTGTGATTAGAGATGTTATGTGAAGGTATATCTCACATGGTATGCGCACACACATAATGTATGATTATATGAATATGTGAAAGGACATTCTCACATAATTTAGGTTCTATGATGAAAGGGAATTCTCATCTTAGAATTCATTGAGCTATATGAAGTATGAAAGAGAAAGCTCCTAAAGCCTTCCATATGAATTAAAGTATTAAAGGTTAAATTATATATTAATAAGGGAGCTAGAGCCTAGCATCGAGTGAATATGACAAGTGAGAGTGGAAGATTCACGTTAGTAATCAGGCTTCCCACAGGAGAACTTTCCCGTTTAGGAAGTCTGAGTTCCCAACATAGATGTTGTCTCATGAGATGGAAACCTACACGCTAGTAAGTCAATTTTCTAGAAGCAATCTCCATGTTCTATAACTACGTGCCCCCGTAGGTTATAGATTTTTGTTTCCAATTATATAGCTATATACGATTGGTTACACCTTAGTCACGTGTTAACCCTCTGTTTTCGGTGTGGGAGTTTAACACCAGATTCCATGTAGCTAACATGGTCTATGTAGGTTATGGCTAAGTCTCCCAAAGTAATAAATAGACTAAGATAAGATTATGGACTCTAATCGCAATTCCTTGAGAATATTACTTGGTATAGGTAGGATTATGGCCCCTACCCATGCACTCCACAATTTAGCTTCAAAAAAGGGTAAGATTAGTACATGTATGCAAGTAAGATTTATGATATGTTATGTATGAATTGGATAAATGCATTGTTAAATAACTTTTCTATGTCAAGACATGAATTATGTTTATGCATATGATTTGACCTTAAGGCTACTAATTGAGTTACTTACTATATGTGGAGGTATGAGACTCTATGTGTACATTGCACAAGAAATCTTGTGAAGGGGTATTGAGGGTGGTTTACCTATGATATGAACTAAATGAGTTATGATTAAGGTTATTGTAATGAAAAGAAACCTTATATGATGCAATAAAGTATGTGGATTTCTATTTAGTTATAAATGAAAGTGTTATGACTTGGTAAGTTTGTTATGCCTAGTCTAGGGTGACTTCTTAGGTACGCCTAGTGGAAGTAGTATTATGGGATTCTACCAACACATTGCACTAGTGTTACTTGATGGTTGTCTTAGATTGTGGTTCTTATGTGAAGTTTATGTTTATTATGTGCTTATGACTTGTGAATATATATGGTTTTGTTGATGAAGCATATTTATGAAAGTCTATTTAAGATGAGCTCAAAGTGATACATTGTACTAAGTACACTTGAGGGTTACTTAAGGAATGAAGTAAGACAAAACAGAGGTAATGTGTTGTATGTATAAATATGCCTGAAATTATGATAAATGACTTCATGTGCTATTATGTGTAGTATCCACGTCTATATGATGTATGTGAACCATATTGAGGTTATATGTGCCTATGTTGATAAAGGTTACTAAAATAAATGTTGCATGATTTCAAATTAAATGTCCTCTTTAAATTCATATTTTAGCATGGTTGTCATACTTATTGCATCCTTGTACTAATACCATTCTTCTTCATCTTTTTACAAAAAGTGTAGGTGTTGATGGCTAGAGTATGTCTCCTACGTTAATAGCATGGATGGATCTCCAAAGTTCAAGTAAAGGGACCCTTATGATTTAAGGGTTACCTATGTCATGATGTTCCTTTACGTTGATGTAATAACTTCGATATTATTTTATGTTGTTAAGGGTCGTGTCCCTATTCTACTCTATGGGTATTGATTCTAAGATGGAAAAAATACTTAGATTCTAACTATGTGTTATAATATTTTTATATATATATATATATATTAAGTAATGTTCTAGCATATGATGTGCTATGAAAAGTTTTAAATTTTCAGCTAATTTTTACGATTATGCAATGAAAGATGCATAAAGGCTTGTCTAAGACCTCCGAGAGGTCGACGATGATGTGTGAAGACTCAAGAGTTCTTCTTTATCCTAGGGTTTACTTGCGGGTCGTAACAAACTTGGTATTACATCATAAGGTTTTGGGTTTTTTCCTTAGGTTTAAAAGACTTGTATTGCAACGTCTAGTAAAGTATCGTTTATCGGTGGTGAGTCGCACCACATCCATAAGCGAGAGTCTATATGATGATAAAGTTTCCCTTCTTCACTTTTCTTATATCGTGCCATAGAACTTAACTCTATTTGATCTCTCTATTTTGTTTCCTTGTTCATTGGTCTTTTATATATGATTGCTTTGATTGAGATGATGTCTCAATGCTTGAGGGAGAAAAGGTTAGTTTTTGATGCTTACAATGGTCTTATGGTTTGGTCAGTATATGTGAAGATGAATTTATAAGATGTTGATGTGATGTCGTTTATGGCTCTACGTGGTTTATGAGGAAGGAGACGCTATGTTGAGAATTTATAATATGATGTGGTTATAGCTTGTTAGTAGTTGTTATGGTTGAATGGAGTTCCCCTTCGAATGATAGATTGTCTTATGATTATGTAGGATGGTAGCATGATTATGATATAGTCTATAAAAGTTATGGAGAATATGGTATATAGTGAGAAATATAAATGTTGCCTTTGAAGATATGAAATGTTTCATAACTAGCCTTTTGTGGATTGGAATCTTTACTATAGGCTTGCTCCTGGAGGAAAGAAAGTGTGTCGAGCCTTGTAAAGTGATTGTGAAGTATGCTAGTTAATGGGAGAACCCTTATGACTAGTTAATAATTCTGTCTATGAACCTATATTAAGAATGGTAAAAAGGGGAAAAGGAGTTTTATTACATAAGTGGGAAGTATGATTACCCTGAGTGGATGCATGGTGTGTACCCCTTAGCTCTTCAAGAAATGAGAGAATTGACGTTGACATACATTGAAGTGGTTTGTTGTCTTTTAAGCTTGAATTTGAGTATGTTCAATTAAAAAAGTGCTTTGATTGTACCTAGGCATGGTTGTTTTTAAGATCCACCAAAAGTTATAAACCTTTTAGGTTGGTCTTGACTTTCCTCGACTTTGGTGTTTAAGGGCATGATGTTATTTGGGTTACCCCAACTAGGGGATAATGTGCATAGATGTCAAGATTTTTATATCCCTTGATGTCCATCTGTTAAGTTCCCTTGAACTTCTCTAAGTTGAAAATCATTACTAGATGATGGTTAGAATGGTGTTCATAATATTAGATCCCAAGAGAGGGATGGTGTGCTTAGTTCATAAGGATTGTAAGCTAAATTCCCCTAGAGTTAAGATGAGTTTCTCTTTAATGGGTTTATCCTTAGTGGGGGAGGATGATTTGAGTAGTAAGGTTGTAGATATCCTTATCATTTCCTTTCTTACCCAAACTTGAAACCAAATAGTTCTTAAGTAGCTTGTTCATGAGAGGAGTCTTGGATAAAAGGATGAGTTGCATGTTCTCCATATTATGTATGTCTTAAATTACACTATGTTATGCACGTTATGAAAGGTCATTATTGCATGAAAAAGGAAATTTTGATAAATTTGCATGTTGCTGATGTTGTTGTGCATCCTTATAAGATAAATAAGAAATTTGATTAGCATGCTTGATGTCACTTATATTTTGTGGTCTTTTGGCCTCACCGTGAGAAATAGAGTCTCTAAATAATAAAAGATGAGTCTCTTTGAAAAATGTGTGTTTTTAAGATTGGGGAGTGTTACTATAGGCTCACTTATGAGGAGTGATGGTTTGTCTAGACTATGTTTGGTTGTGTGCCTATAAATTGTGATAAATTTCCCTAAATGATGCATGTTTTTTTTAAGTGTGTGATGTCATAAAAATACAAAGATGTAAATTTGATTCCTAATGTTTTGATGTGCTTGGTGTGACCTACATGTTGATTTCATAAGGTAGGATGTCTAAGAATAATGTGGTTTGGAGTAAAGAAATCCTCCTTAATATGAATTTAGATCTATGCATTGCCTTGTTATGAACTCCATGATGTCATGTGACTAGGAGAAGGTAGTTCATCCTTGAACAAAGCTAAGTTTGGTGATGGCATATATGACCTTGATGGTATTACGCCTAGACTATAAGATTGTAGGTGTCACGACCAGAATCTAGACCTTAGACTAGACTAGTATCGTGGACCTCTCAGAGGTTACAGACAAGCCTACATAGGTCATCATTACTTCATCGAGGTTAATTTTAGTGGAAAATTTGAACTTTTTGTTTACTTAGACTTCATAGTGAGAAACATTGAACTCGCATAACATTATCTACATGAACTCATAAGCGTTCACAACAACCATCGAATACCAAGATACTCAAATAATTGAAATAGTCATATCATAAAATATAAAGTTGCCTGAATGGCACCAATACATAGTCTGAAAATAATTGAGAAAGCAATGCTAGTGGAACATACTCAACTAGCTCAAGCCTACATCTTAGCTAGAATATAACAGGCAACCGTCCTAGAAAGCATGAGGGCCTACCAAATCCAGATAAAAGCTCCACGTCAGGATAACTTCAGCGTCGACTCATAAGCTTTAGCGTCCAACTTTACCTGCACCTAAAAGTAGATAAATATATGGAATTAGTACACATTTGTACTAAGTATGGGTGTATACAAGCACATACCATGGACATGCATGATTTAGAAAAGCTCTCTCCTAACGATATGAGTTATGGAAATTCAAGTCAGTGGACTTGCCAAATAAGATTAGGAAAGTCATACCATTAGAGTAACGCATCATCATACTATCATATTGAACACAACACATAACATATTGCAAATAGCACATAACATATTGCATATAGAACATATCATATTTCATTTCATTCGTTCATATGCAATGAGACCTTGGAATCATGGACTTGACATTAGGACTTCCCAAAATGAGGGCTCAACATATGGGACCTCAACTAGGTAGCCTTCTTTAGCAAACACAGAGTTTGCTTCATTCATTCACATGTACTTCATTTTCATTCATTCGTAAGCTAGTATAAACACCAATCATACCTAAGATGTAGCTTAAGGCTTTCATCGAGTTCGCTGTGCAATGACCAAGAATGACCTAGTGTCATTACTTAAGTCTAGCTCACCTTTGGTATCGTTCATTTCATTATGTACATTCGTTGATGCTGGCCTCATTCTTCTATGGGAACTTTAACCTTAACCGACATAGATCATGTGAGCATCATGAAATCCTTTGTCTACCAAAGAGGTGGAATCACCATCCAAAGTGACCCAAACATGCTAGCGTATATAGGGAGTCAAACCTTACTAGATCCCTATATTGGCAGTACATGTTAAAAGCCTAGGAGATATAAGGATACCCATACGCTTCATGACAGACAGTCTTATCTCATGAGATTTACGTGGACCTCCGCCCTTCCCAAAGGAGCGCATCACCACTCATATCTAGTATATCGGTGCTCTGCATAAAGTTCCATTACATTCAACTCATACATCATGGAAGTTGGCTTCTAGCATGAGGACATCATAGCTCATTAGTTGATTTCTTATCTCATCATTTGTATTAAGTATGCATTAACTTCAATACTTTCATTAGAGCTTTCATAGATACAGGTGTCTTTATTAACTTGACTCTCATATAGGTACGTATGTTTTGGTAACATTCACTTAGGCACATTTTTTAGAATGCTCTCATCTTCCTCATTACATCTTATCATTTGTCACCACATTCATTAGCTTTAGCACATTTGTTATTCATAATTACTCACCCTTTTTACGTGAATGTTCATTTCATCATATGTCAATGCACTTGGCCCTTTAGTGTGTTTCACACTCTTACTTAACCCTTTTAGGGTTACATCATTTCCTCACATACATCTTACATTCACTTACTTTTAAACGTATGCTAGACTTATGAGCCTCTACATCCAAGACATGAGGCTTCATTCATAGTTCGTTTTAGTGATTCATATCTTCCTAAGATCATATGATACAAGACTTATGCATCTTGTATATATGCCAGTATCTCGATTTCGATCTACGCAGGAAGCATTCTTTTGAACATTTATTCACGTATAACTTATGTGTCAATACAGAATTCAGCAAGGGAACCCGATTTATAATCCCTTGGATAACACTTACGTTTTTATTTATTTTCCCTTTTTCCTAATCTTCACCCTCAGCTTGTGGACCCAATTTACTATTCCCTCACTAACATTGTTTTTCCTTCCTTTTTCCTTTCCCTCACTTCACCTTAAACGTTCAGGCATTAGAGAACCCAATATCGAACCCCCACAGGCACATTTCTTTATTTTTATTTTTCCTTAACTCCTTTTGGGTTGTTCGAGAGGATATGAGTATGAATCCCACTCCTATCACTTATTTATTTTTGTTTTCAAGTATGAGCATCGGCTAAGGCACCCAATTTTGATTCCCCTTGAACCATTTCCTTACTTACATTTTTTTAGTCATTTTAACATAGTGAGGTCTTGGGTTCAATCCTTAGTGACCTCACTTACTTTACATTCATTTTACATTGTATATTTTAGAACTTTGCTTGGCTGAAACCAACCAACAAGGTGATGGAAAGTGGGTCACCTTTTTCAGCTCATTTTTATCAACAATTATACATTAGTTCTTAGGGCATTTCGTGAATCATTTAGCACGTTTTTTTTGTGTAGTTTCATAGTTACATTTCGCTAAGAGTCTTCCACTCAAATCAAAAACATTATACCTCATATGAACATCATGATTTACAAGTTTGCGCACGTTAAATACAACCATAAAACATGCCATTTTTGAACTTCAAACGAAAGTATATATCACGTCTTACACAATGCACACACATAATTTTTCACATAATTTCGGACGATATAAATTATCACTCATACAATTCCGAACACAGTTTCATGAACATATTCATCACAAACATCACATTACACACCTAATCTACCAGTAGATATACCAACCTAAGATCATTGAGAGCTAGTGACAAGGAACATGGAATGGGAAACAACCCTCGTTTTTGGAGTAGATTTATCTGAGACTTAAGGGTCTCTTGGGAGAAGGACCAAGAGGAAGAAACCCATACCTGGTTTTAGCTTTCAACACATTCAAAGTGGTGACAAATCCACCAATAAACTAATGTCCCACCTTACCTGACGAGAAACTACCTTTTTGCTCAACGTTTTCAAATTATCTTGTCGTTTGTATTTTTTTTGGTAAGTTCTTCAAATTTGAAGAAATTTTGGTCTTTGTTTTGTAACCAGAAAGAGAGTGAAATCGTGAGAGAGTTTTTGAATAAAGGGAGATAAACGCGAAAAAGAGAGATGTGAGGTAGTGTTCTCTTAGAACTAGGACTTTTAGGGAAGACTTAGTCAAATTACATTAAATAATAGTTAATAAATAATAATTAATAATAAAAATCTGATTTTCCTTTTTCTTAAATCAGCATTTAAATATTAATTAATTAAATTAATTCACGAAATTAAATCATTGCTCCCACCTAGGTTCTAACCCGGGTGGAGCAAGATTTCTCTCAAAGGAAAATTTCGTCCCTTTCTACTAAAATTTCCTCTACATCATATTAATTAAACAATTAATTAAATATTAAGGGTAATTCGGTGTTACCCTTATCCTAGAAAAAGACCATTATACCCCTAGACCCTCCAAACTTAAGATTACCCCTTTTTAAGTCCGGTTAAGTTCTTCATATTCGGCTACCCTATATGGCTGGACCCAACTTTTCATAGATCAACTAACTCACCAAGTTTGTTGGCTTGGTTTTTGCAAGGTTTAGAGGTCTGGTTCTACGCGCATTAATCCGTGTGAGCCCGGTCTAATCGTAGGCACTATAGACACATTAAGAATTACTTAGCATAGCCATTTTTAGGGTTGTAACATTATCCCCCCTTAGGAATATTCGTCCCCTAATGATACTTCTTATAATACATCACAAAGCCACTCATATCATAAAGTAGATATTATACACAATCAAGCAACAACTACTAAGAACAGAGGAGATAAGGAAACTTAGACTTAAGAGTAGGAACTCTAACCTCAAGAGCTGAAAAGATGAGGGTAGCGCGATCTTATATCGGCATTTGCCTCCCACGTAGCACCATCAAAAAGATGATTCATGTATAATACCTTCACTATGTCAATCTCCTTGTTACTCCGCCGCTTGATCTGTCTGTCTAAAATCTCAACAGGTATCTCCTCATTGGACAAGTCTTCATCAACCTCAAAACCTTCAACAAGTAGAACCGATGTTGGATTACCTAGGCACTTCTTTAAAATAAAGACGTGAAAAAATGGATGAATAGAAGCTAGATCAGCAGGCAATGCCAACTCATAGGCCACCTCACCCACACGCTGTAGGATCTCATATGGCCCAACATACCTCGGACTCAACTTTCCCTTCTGTCCAAACCTCATCACCCCCTTGATAGGTGATATGTTCAAATAGACCTGGTCACGAACATCAAACTCTAATGGCCATTTTCTATTATCTATATAAGACTTTTTCCAACTGTATGTAGTAGTCAACCTGTCCCTAATCACCCTAACTTTCTATAAGGCCTCATGAATGATCTCCGGACCCAAAATGGATGACTCTCCAACCTCGAACCACCAAACTGGAGACCTACCCCTCCTACCATATATTCTCTGAAACTGTGGCATCCCAATGCTGGAGTGATAGCTTTTATTAGACAAGAACTCTCTCAAAGGCATATGGTCATCCCAAATACCACTTAAGTCCATCACACACGCTCTCAACATGTCCTCCAATGTCTGAATGGTGCGCTCTACCTGACTGTCAGTTTAAGTATGAAAGGCAGTGCGAAGCTTTACCTGTGTGCCTAAGCTCTTCTGGAAGGATCTCCAGAAATATGAAGTGAACTGAACTCCTTTATCTAAAATGATAGAAAAAAGAATTCCATGCCATCTCACAATCTCATCAATGTTGAGTTTTGCATAATTCTCGGCTCTGTAAATAGACTTCACAGGGATAAAAAGGGAAGACTTAGTCATCTTGTCCATAGTAACCCATATGGAGTCATGCCATCTCCTAGTCTTTGGAAGACCAACCACGAAGTACATATTAGTGTAATCCCACTTCCACGTCAGAATCACGATAATCTAAGTAAGACCACCAGGCTTAAGAAGTTTTGCATTCACCTGCTGACAATTAGGACACTTGGCCTCATATTCAGGAATGTCCTTTTTCATGCCATCCTACCAATAGATCTGTTTAAGATCATGATACATCTTGGTGGAACCTGGATGTATAAAATATCTAGAACCATGGGCCTCTGCAACAATTTTTGTCCGCAAATCATTCAAATTTGGTAAACACAACCTCTCCTGGTACCTAAGTATATCGTCACCTGCCAAAGCAAAAGACTCATTCGTCTTAACCAACACTGAGTCCTTCGGCTCCATCAACAAAGGATCAAGATGCTGACCCTTGTTGACTTCAACTATTAAGGATAATCTAGAACTAGGCCCCCACTAGTAGAGTTAACATACCGCACACCCAATCTGTCCAGTCTATGTATATCTTTCACTAATTTCTTCTCATTCTCAACGTGGGATGTACTTCCTATGGTCATCCTGCCCAAAGCATTAACTACAACATTAGCCTTACCTGGATGGTAGTGGACATTCATGTCATAGTCCTTCAATATATCCAACCACCTCTGCTGACGTAGATTAAACTCCCTCTGTGTGAAAATGTACTGGAGACTTTTGTGGTCTATGAACACATCCACATGCACTCCATACAAGTAGTGCCTCCACATTTTCAGCGCAAATACCACTACTGCAAACACTAGGTCATGAGTGGGATAATTCTTTTAATGAACCTTGAGCTTTCTAGATGCATAAGCTATCACCTTACCACCCTGCATAAGAACACAACCCAAACAACCCTAGATGCATCACAATAAATAGTGTAATTCTCAGCACACTTAGGCAAAATAAGCATCAGGGCTGAAGTGAGTCAGTCTTTGAGCTCCTGAAAAATCTTCTCACAAGTCTCCACCTATTAAAACTTGATTTTCTTCTTCGTAAAAGCGGTGAGTGGGACAACAATGGAAGAAAAACCATCCACGAACCTGTGATAATAACCAGTCAATCCAAAGAAGCTACAGATATCTGTGGCAGTAAGAGGTTTTGGCTAGTTCTTAACATCCTCAGTCTTCCTGCGGTCTACCTCTGCACCTTTGTCGGACACAACATGACCCAGGAAGGTCACTAATCTAATCCAGAATTCACACTTGCTGAATTTGCCATACAACTGATGTTCCCTAAGTACCTGCAAGGTTAGTCTCAAATGTTGTTCATGCTCTTCCTTGGGTTTAGAGTAGATGAGAATGTCATCAATGAATACTATGACGAAAGAGTTAAGGTATTCACGGAAGACTTTGTTCATGAGATCCATAAATGCAGCAGGTGCATTAGTGAGACCAAATGACATAACTAGAAACTCGTAATGACCATAACGGGTACGAAAGGATGTATTTGGAATATCTCGATGCCTAAACCTAAGGTGATGGTACCCTGAACGAAGATCAATCTTCGACAAGTAACTAGACCCTTTGAGTTGGTCGAAGAAGTCATTTATTCTAAGAAGTGGATACTTATTCTTGATAGTGACTTTGTTGAGCTGTCGATAATAGATACATATTCTAAGGGTTCCGTCTTTCTTTTTCACAAACAACACTTGAGCGCCCCAAGAGGATATGCTCGGCTGAATGAAACCCTTATCAGTGAGATCTTTTAACTGCAGCTTAAACGCTGTAACTTGAGCTCGAGCCATTCAGTAATAAGGAATCGAAATTGGTTTAGTATCAGGTTCTAAGTCGATACCAAAGTCAATCTCTAGAGGGGGAGGAACTCTAGGAAAATCATCAGGAAACACATCTAGGAACTCATTCAGTACAGAATCTTAGTCTATGAAAGGAATGTCATGATCTAAATCATTAACACTCACAAGATAACACAATAATCCTTTTTGACATTATTTTATTGGCTTTAAGGTTCGAAATCAAGGGATTAGGCCGACTTGAATTGTACCCCTCCCAAACCAGCTCTACTTCATTAGGGAAACAAAATCTCACAACCCTACTACGCTAATCCATACAAGCATAACAACTATGAAGCTAATCTATGCACAGAATAATATCAATATCGTTCATTGGTAATTCAACCAAGTCTGCACACATAGTCTTACCATATACAACTATTGGGAAATCCTTGTATACTCTATCAGTTCTTACATTATTTTAAAAAGGTGTACTAACCAGTATCGGATCATGCAAAACATCAGGCAATATCTCAAAAGTGAGAGCAAGCTAAGGACATACAAAGAAAAGTGTAGACCCTGGATCAAGTCAGGCATAAGCAGAAGTTGAGAATTCTTGCAGCATACCTGTGACCACATCAGCGGAATTCTTCTACTCCTCCCTGCCTTTCAGGGCATAGAAACTATTCCTCTTAGGAGGCTCGGCTGCTGCTGCACCCTGTTGATTAGGACTATGTTTAGCATAACCTCCAGCCTGACCCCTGTTCTATGGGCAGTCCTTTACAATGTGCCCGTTCTTTCCGCAACCGAAGCAGGAATTAGTTCCCTGTCTGCACTCTCCACTATGAGCATGGCCACACTTGGCACAGTCCTTTTTGGGAAGATGCACGTCACCTCCATTTCCCTTCTTGTGCTCGAGTCTGCCTCCTCGAGATCCTCAGCAATCATAGATCCAGTGTAAATAAGAGGATTCACCCTCGTGAAGTGTCTTAACCTGCTAGCCATGGTGCTGGAAGTTTGATTCTCCCTAGGAACACCTTGTTGCTCCGCCTAGGCTGTCATAGCCTGAGGTTTTAAAGTGATGGCTTGGGAATATGTACCAAAGTTGTCCTCACTTCTACATCTATCGACACAGTTGGTTCAACACGCATCTCCATTCGAGCAATTGGATCCTGGTTAGGAACCTTATTTACCCCAGCAACTGCTCCTCCAATCTCTCCGCCTGCGTTTCTCCTATAATTTATCTTTCTAAATCTCAAGAATTAATGTTAGATACGCTCTTAACACAAAAAAATCAGGCATTAGAGAAGGCACGATAAGATAAGAAAGAGTGAATTCTCCTATGCATCATGCAGTCTCTAAATCAGGATAGTGGTGCACTTCACTACAATGACTTAGAAACTACTTGATGTGGTTGATGTGTACTTATTATCCTCAGAATTTAATCTTGCTCTGATACTAACTTTTTTCACGACCGTAATCTAGACTCCAAACGTGATTGGCGTCGTTGACCTTTCAGAGGTCGCAGACAAGCCTACACACGTCATCGTTTCTTCATCTAGGTTAATTTTAGCGGAAAATTTGAACTTTTTGTTTACTTAGACTTCATAGTGAGAAACATTAAACTTTCAAAACACTATATACATAAACTCATAAGAATTCGCGACAACCATCTAATACCAAGATACTCAACTGAATGAAATAGTCATTTTATAAAATATAAAGTTGCAAGAATGGCACCAATAAAATGTCAGAAAATAGTTGAGAAAGAAATGCTAGTGGAACATACTCCACTAGCTCAAGCCTACATCAAAGCTAGAATATAACAGGCAAGCATCCTCGAAAGCTTGAGGGCCTACCGAATCCGGATGAACGCTCCACGTCCGGATAACTTCAGCGTCAAGTCGTAAGCTCTAGCGTCCAACTTTACTTGCACCTAAAATTAGATAAATGTATGGAATTAGCAAACACTTGTACTAAGTATAGATATATTCAAGAACACACCACGGACATGCATGATTTAGAAAAGCTCTCTCTTAACGATATGAGCTATGGAAAGTCAAGTCAGTGGACTTGCAAAATCAAATTAGGAAAGTCATTCCATGAGAGTAACATGCATCATCATACGTATCATATTGCACCCAACACATAACATACTGCATATAGCACAAAACATATTTCATGTGGAACATATCATATTTCATTTCATTCATTTATATGCCAAGAGACCTTGGAATCATGGACTTGACATTAGGATTTCCCAAAATGAAGGCTCAACATATGGGACCTCAACTAGGGAGCCTTCTTTAGCAAACATGGAGTTTGCTTCATTCATTCATACGTACTTCATTTTCATTCGTTCATAAGCTAGTGTAAACACCAGCCATACATAGGATGTAGTTTAAGACTTTCAATAGGCTCACTGTCCAATAACCAAGAATGACCTAGTGTCATTACTAAAGTATAGCTCACCTCTTGATTATCCTATCCTAACACCTTGGTATCGTTCATTTAATTATGTGCATTCATTGAGGTTGGCCTCATTCTTTCTTTCGGGACTTTAACCTTAACCAACATAGATCATGTGAGCATCATAAAATCCAGTGTCTTCCCCACACCGGAAAGAGGTGGAATCACCATCCTAAGTGACCCAAACATGCTAGTGTACATAGGGTGTTGAACCCTGCTAGATCCCTATATTGGAAGTATAGGTTCAAAGACTAGGAGATATAAGAAGATCTATACACGTCATAACGGACAGTCTTATCTCATGAGATTTACGTGGACCTCCGCCCTTGCCAAAGGAAGGCATCACTACTCATAGCTAGTCTATCGGTGCTCAGTATAAAGTTCCATTAGATTCAACTCATACAACATGAAAGTTGGATTCTAGCAAGAGGACATCATAGCTCATTAGATTATTTCTCATATCATCATTTGTATTATGTATGAACTAACATCAATACATTCATTAGAGTGTTCATAGAGACTGGTCTCTTCATTAACTTTACACTCTTATAGGTGCCAACTTTTAGGTAACATTTACTTAGGCTCATTTGAGATTGCTCTCATCTTTCACATTACCCTCTTATCATGTTGTCACCACACTCATTAGCTTTAGCACATTTGCCCTTCATAATTACTCACCCCTTTTACGTGAATGTTCTTTTCATCGTATGTCAATGCACTTGACCCTTTAGTGTGTTTCACACTCTTACTTAACCCTTTTAGGGCTACATCATTTCATCACATACATCTTAGGTTAACTTAATTTAAAACGTATGCTAGACTTATGAGTCCATACATACAAGCCATGAGGCTTTAGTCATAGTTCGTTTAAGTCATTCATATCTTCCTAAAATTATGTGATAAAAGACTTATGCATCTTGTATGTATGCCAAGATCTCGATTCTGATCTATGTAGGTAGCATTCTTTGGAACATTTGTTCACGTACGACTTATGTGTCAATACAGATATCAAATCCCTTGGATAACACTTATGTTTTTATTTATTTTACCTTTTTCCTTATCTTCACCCTTGGCTTGGAGACCCGATTTCCAATCCCCTCACTAACATTGTTTTTCCTTCCTTTTTCCTTTCCCTCACTTCACCTTAAATGTTTAGGCATTAGGGACCGAGATCAAACACCCACAAGCACATTTCTTTATTTTTATTTTTCTTTAATTCCTTTTGTGTTGGCCGAGAGGATGTGCGTTCAAATTCCACTGCTCTCATCTCATTATTTTTATTACTTTCTCCTTTTCTCCTCATTCGATCGAGATGTCGTGGAATCGAATCCCACTCCTACCATCTTTTTTTTAACTTTCTCATCATTCTTATGTTTGACCGAGAGGTGGTGGGTTCAAATCTCACTCCTCTCACTTATTTATTTTTAGTTTCTAGTATGAGAATCTTCTAAGGAACCCAAATTCGACTCCCCTTGATCCCATTTCATTAGTTACATTTTCTTAATAATTTTAACATGGTGAGCTCTCGGGTTCAATCCTTAGTGACCTCACTTATTTTAAATTCATTTTACATTGAATATTGTATAACTTTGCTTGGCCGAAACAAACCAAAAAGGTGTTGGAAATTGGGTCATGTTTTTCAGCTAATTTTTATCAACAATTATACATTAGTTCTTTGGGCATTTCGTGAACCATTTAGTACATTTTTTAGGTGTAGTTTCATAGTTACATTTAGCTAAGAGTGTCTCACTCAAACCATCCACATTATACCTCATATGAATATTACGATTTATACAAGTTTGTGCATGTTAATTACAACCACAAAACATGTCTTTTTCGAACTTCAAACCGAATGTATATGTCGCCGCTTACACATTGCACACACATAATTTTTCACATAATTTTAGAAAACATAAATTATAATTCGTACAATTCCAACCGAACACAGTTTCATGAACATATTCATCGGAAATATTACATTACATGCCTAATCTACCAGCAAACATACCAACCGAAGATCATTGGGAGCTAGTGACATGGAACATGTAATGGGGAACAACCCTAGTTTTCGGAGAAGATTCATCTGACACTTAAGGCTCTCTTTTAAAAAGGACCAAGAGGAAGAAACTCATACCTGGATTTAGCTTTCAACACCTACAAAG
Source organism: Solanum chilense (assembly GCA_032847665.1). Lineage (NCBI taxonomy): Eukaryota > Viridiplantae > Streptophyta > Magnoliopsida > Solanales > Solanaceae > Solanum > Solanum chilense. The sequence continues at coordinate 36,018,042 of CM064973.1, read as the reverse complement.
TGCTGCCAAATCCACCAATTAACCAATGTCCCACCTTACCCGATGAGAAATTACCTTTTTACTTAACGTTAAGAAATTATCTTGTTTTTTTTTTTAAGTTCTTCAAGTCTAAAGAACTTTTGGTCTTTGTTTTATTTTCTATTTTATAACCAGAAAAAGAGTGAAATCGTGAGAGAGTGTTTCAAGAGAGGGAGATAAACGTGAAAGTGAGAGATGTGAGTAAGTGTTCCCTTAGAACTAGGACTTTTAGGCAAGACTTAATCAAATTATATTAAATAATAGTTAATAAGTAATAATTAATACTAAAAAATCTAATTTTCCTTTTTCTTAATCATTATATAAATATTAATTAATTAAAATAATTTACTAAATTAAATAATTAAATTAAATCATCACTCCAACCTAGGTTCTAACCTGGGTGGGCCAAGATTTCGCTCAAAGGCCAATTACGGCCCGTTCTACACAAATTTCCCATCCACCATATTATTTAAATAATTAATTAAATATTTAGAGTAATTAAGATGCTACCTTTATCCTGGAAAAAGACCATTTTACTCCTAGACCCTCTAAACATAAGATTACCCCTTTTTAAGTCCGGTTAAGACTTAACCGGGTAGATATTCATATTTGGGTGCCCTATATGGCTGGAACCAACTTTTCCTAGCTCAACTAACTCACAAAGTTTATTGGAATGGTTTTTGAAAGGGTTTAGAGGTATGGTTCGATGCGCATCAATCTGTGTGCACCCGGTCTAATTGTAGGCTCTCTATACACATTAAGCATTACTTAGCATAGCCATTTTTAGGATTGTTATAGTAGTCGATCTACAATATTCATGACTCTTGTGAAACTAAAATAATTGTTCAAAATTTTCTCATGAGTTGTGGATTATTCCTACGTGTGTAATTGAAATCCAGTGTACGTGTAGCCTTGTGATGAAATAATGAACATGCCTAAAGTTCGAGAAGCTAGTTCCTCAAAATGGAAATTAATATGAAGAAGTATGTATGCATTGAAAGAATTGTAGAACTAGTCCATGTTTGATTATGTTGCTTAGGTTGCATGATTGTATGAAGTTAGTGTTTCTTTGTAAGTTTGCTGACTATTGTGTGATAACATGTTGAAGTGTTTTGAGCTGCTATAAGACTCATTGAGTCCTTGAAAGTTTTTTAAATGTTTTATGTGTCATTCAAAGACAAATGTTTCCAAGTGGGGGTGTATTATCACACCCTCAAAGTGAGCTAGGTTAAATTAGAACCTAACATGTTGGTTATGAGTTTATTAATTCCATAAAAGACTAATGATAGTGTTAAAAATCAGTGTGTTAAGTTTGGAAGAGTTTGGAGGTCAAACGTCAAAGAACGTCTAAGACGTTCGAAATTTTTTCCTTGAAATGTGCTTGTATGTCTTATTGTGTTTCAGTTTGTTTTATGTGTTGTTTTGAATTCAAACTGATATGAGACGTTCATAAAATTTATATGAGAGTATATGAGTTGGAAACATCCCGGTAAAACGCCGCAAGGACATACCAAAGGGTCCTTTAGGCGGACCCAACCTTAAGCCAACAAGCTGCACAAGGAAGCAGCTTTTGTTCCTTGGTGAAATAGGTTCGAGTCGCGTACTTTGTCCTCTATAGGTCAAAAAGTTAGTCAGCTTTATGGACACAACGCAGACTCAACTTCTCAGGAAGTTATTTTCAATAAAATCATGTGGGAACAACTTTGCGTTTAAGACCTATTTAACCCCTTTCCCAAGTCAAAAACCCCAACACACATATGAAATATCAAAACCCTAAAACTATCATCTCTTCCAAATTTTTCCAAACACTCCATGGGAGACAAAAACTTAAGATCAAGCTAGAGGCTAGATTTATATGGTTTATTTTCCAATTATTCATGGGTCTTCCATAAATAATGTATGTTCATACTTCATCGTTAGTTATCCATTTATCTAAGGAGTTCAATCAAGGATTTTCATAAAGTGATTCAAAGACCAAATTCCCAATTTTCAATCTAGCCAAAGGTTCATTGTCAAATTGATTTCAAAGTCATTATAATGATGGATTTAGGTTTAATTACTATTTTAATTATGAATATCAATCCAATTTCATGAAGGAATCATGATCCTCCAAATTTCTCAAATTGTCCAATAATGTGGATCTTGTGATCTTGATGATATGATGACTAGATTATGTTTAGATTGTAACGAATTGCATAGTTATATACTCCTTATGTCAATTGATTATGAATTATTCGGAATTGATCAAAATGATCATTATCTTGGTGATTTTGTAAGTTGACCTATTTTCCTTCTAATTAGCTTGGAATGTACATTGAATTGTGATGATTGGTATGGTCCACTTAAGGTGGCGGTGTTTACATTCTTATACATGTTTATGTGTTATGATCATGGCCTTTTAGGCATTATATGCATGATGAATTGATATGATGATTTCAATGTTTAGGAAGTTGATGGATTTAGCCTTGATTCTAATATTATGTTCTATGTGAGTTGCTGTTATGTGAATTTATATGAGTAGTCTTTCACACTAATTGCATGATCTAGGTGTGTGGACAATGTTGTGTATATGTGATGATCATGTTAGGGTTAGGATTGGTCTATATGGCTAATGATGATGAATATTCTTATAGCATGATCCCTACCTATATGAACCTATATGAATGTGCGATCAAAGTATGCTACGAATCTTCTATTCTAATGTTGAATATGATAGTGTCTCCTATGATGTAATGTGAGTGTGTGTAGTCTATAGTCATAAATACTTTATATCTGTGTATGACTTGAGACTGTAAGAATATTGTACATGTGTTGTGATATATAGTTGGTGTCTTACTCAGTGTTATGTTATGGCCATTATGTGATCATGTTGACCAACGTACACACACACATCATGCATGACTATGAATAGGAGATTTTCATGATGATTAAGAAAAGGATAGTTCTCCGGTGCATCATTATCTATTTCTATTTATGTGAAGTATATGAATGAAGTTATGAACATGTATGATTATAGGTGTTATGTGAAGGTAGATCTCACATAAGTATGCACACACATAATGCATGATTATATGAATATGTGAAAGGACATTCTCATATAATGTAGGTTATATGATGAAAGGGAATTCTCATCTTCGAATCCATTGAGCTATATGAAGTATGAAGGAACAAGCTCCCAAAGACTTCCTTATGAATTAGAGCATTAAAGGATTAATTATATATTAAAAGAGAGCTATAGCCTAGCATCGAGTGGATATGACAAGTGAGAATGGGATCTTCATGTTAGTAAGTCCGGCTTCCCACAAGAGAACCTTCACGTTTAGCAAGTCCAGGTTTCCAACATAGATGTTGTCTCATGAGATAGAAACCTCCACACTAGTAAGTCAAGGTTTCTAGAAGCAATCTCCATGTTCCATAACTACTTTGCCCCATAGGTTATAGCTTGTTGTTTCTACATATATAGCTATGTATGATTGGTTACACCTTAGGAACGCGTTAACCCTCTCTTTTCGGTGTGGGAGTTGAACGCCAATTTCCATGTGGCTCATATGGTGTGTGTCGGTTATGGCTAAGTCTCCTAAAGTAATAAATAGACTTAGATACGATTATGGACTCTAACCATAATTCCTTGAGATGATTACTTAGTATTGGTAGAATAATGGCCCCTACCCCTGTATTGCACAAGTGAACTTCAAGAAAGGATAACATATGTACATGTATGCAAGTATGACTTATGATATGTTATGTATGAATCGTATGAGTGCATTGTTAAGTAAATTTGCTATGTCAAGACATAAATTATGTTTATGTATGTGAATTGCCCTTAAGGCTTCAACGTGAGTTACTTAGCATATGTGGAGGTATGATACTCTATGTGTACATTGCACAAGCAAGCTTGTGAAGGGGTTTTGAGGGTGGTTTACCTATGATATAAGCTAAATGATTTATGACTAAGGTTATTGTAAAGAAAATAGTCCTTATATAATGCTTTGAAGTATGTGGCTTTCTGTTTAGTTATAAATGAAAGTGTTATGACTTGGTAAGTATGTTATGCCTAGTCTAGGGTGACTTCTTAGGTACACTTAGTGGAAGTAATATTATGGGATTCTACCAACACATTGCACTAGTGTGACTTAGGGGTTGTCTTAGATGGTGGTGCTTATGTGAAGCTTATATTTATGATGTGCCTATGACTTGTTAGTATATGTGGTTGTGTTTATGAAATATATCTATGAAAGACTGTCATAAGATGACCTTAAAGTGATACATTGCGTACATGTATGATATTGGGGATGACAGAGTTTATGATGCAAAAAAAATACTAAGGAAACGGAAAGGGGCCAAGCAAATAAAAAAGACACCATTGCGCCAGATCGGTTTAACACCGGATATGATGAAACTTATAAGGTTTGGTTTAAAAGTAATGTACAATGTATCTCGTATCTAGTCCTTAACAGTTGCCACAGCGTGGAAGACAAAGAGGCCAAAGTTGTGATCATTCTGAGGAAGGTAAAAGGGAAAGCCCAAGAAATTCACGCAAAATTTCTTGAAAATCAATGTACTCTCGAGAATACAACTCAGGAATTTGAAAGGTTGATACACACTTTTTATGAGATTGAATTATGGGTTAAAGAGAAGATAGAGGGGATGTAATACGACGATTGGGAAGAAAATATACGCCGGAGTGAGGGTTACCTGCCTATGTTACGGTACACGTTTCAGCAATACAAGACACAAGAAAGCAGCGCAGTAGCAGGGCCATCAAGGACACATAGTGGATTTTGCCTCTGTGTGGGTTTTTCTATATGTATTTTTGTTTTTATCATCCCCTGTGTGGGCTTGCCTTTATTGTATTTCAATACACTTCAAAATGACCCATGTGTGGGCCTTTCTTTTTTGTTTGTTCCCTATTTCCCGTGTTTGATTTCCCCCTTTAAATATTATTTCCTATATGTGAAATTACTTGGGGGGGTAAATAAATGGTTCAAATTCACAGGTACATCTTTCAAATACTCTAGGCCTACCCTTCGCACAAAAGGTTCACCCACATGTTTAGGACACGATGTATGTGCTTCAACTATATATGTGATATTTTGCTTTGAATAAGGACGTTGCAAACCCACCCCTTGTAAAATTTCCCAAAATATATACAAGTAACTATTATAAATGTCCGACCATTTCTCGAGTCTTAAGTTCCTCAACCAAAAAAGTAAATTCCGAGCACCCAAATCCTAAACATCATTCGATCTTCTCAGGAAAGGTAAAATCACCGCTATGAATAAAGGCAAGAATATCAAGATCGAACCAACCGAAGAGGACTTAAACTTGCTTGAACAGAGGCTCCAAGAGACTATAGTAAAGAGATTCGGGGTAAAGGTCACCGCTACAGTCTTTAAGGCCTCAACCATGCAATTAGAGAAGTAATTGACGGTTAAAATATGGAGACACACTATTTTTGAGGAAGAGATAGTTGATATATGGAGGCTACGCGTAAAATACCATCCTCTATGTAACACACTCTTTTCCCCTGAGAACATTAAGTACGACATAATGGAAAAATATTATGAGAAGGGGGATGCCCATAAACTTCCTTTCCAAGGACGTCTGGTAGAAAGAAACCAGAAAGGCACTCTGAAAGTATATCTTCAGGCACATTAAATCAGGATGGAAGTCATTCAATGAGTCCTCATCTATGAGCGTTTTCAGTGTAAGGGTATTACGGAACCTAGCAAGAAAATCACCTCCCAAGCGAAATTGGAGGACATTCGCAAAACCTATGTGTATCATCCCTACAAGAAGGGGATTTGATATAAGAGTGTGTGGAGTTTAAGACTTCAACTTGTTACACGCTTGACCCCGACTTAGCCTCAAACAGGTGGGGTGACAACGTCATCATTTGCATGTGATGAACCGAGGTTTCACATACCAGTCACTGAAAAGACCGAGTTCTATCGTTGCTCCTTTACGTCGTTCAAGAAAACCATGTTGGAGATCTACTTACAATTTGTTTGAAAAGAAGTCCTTGCCCCTCTCCATAAGAACGTGGAAGTCTTATAATCCCTTGGAAATGAGGTTCGAAAGTGCTGCCCCTATAACCAGGCCCCTGATCATAGCATTTAAAAATGCCTTGCATTTTGCCACGAAGTTAAAGACCTCGTCAACATGGGAAATATTCAAGTTGAGTTTGTTTCCCGTGACTGATGCTATAAGTAGAAAAATCATGTTGAGATGGAGTAACGTTTCTCTTTAGAAGCTTTTGTTTGTTTTTCAATTTCCTTGTAACCTTCAAAGATGAATGAATGAACAAATATTTCCTTTTGTATTCGAACTACATAGGGACTGAATTCTCTTAGTGAGATAAGTAGGCATCCTTTCAAGGCCCAACCCCTATCTTTCAAAATTTTCATTCTCCACTCAAGGCCCAACCAGCATCTTTCAAAATATTCATTCTACAAGGTATGAGGCTCGGAGCAACGGACATCAAAAGAGATGCAAAAAAGAAGACCTTACCTCAACGTGATTTAACCTTTCGGATATAATCCCCAACTAAAACAAACAAATTCCTGCTTGTTCAAAAATGAGTCCTCCCATTTACTAGTGGGATAACATGTCCTCAAACAAAGCAACTTTTGTGTGTTTACCTGTTCTATATGTGATATTTTGCATTACATATTCTGAGCTCAAACTAAAAAATTTACCTTTAAGTTGTTTTCCTTCCACACGTACTTAAAACTGGTCAATGTCAATAAGCTGGCTGATATAAAGGCCCTGCAGATTCCTTTCCATATCAAAGTTTAGATAAGGGAAAAGCAACGGGGGGGGGGGGGGTAATAAGGAAGAATCAACCTGGCCGATATTGTGGTTACTCAACCTACCATCGCAGATCAAAAAAAACTGATCATGCAATTGATGCAGCAGATTGCTAAAATAAGGGTTGAACGCACAGGAGACAAGATCTGCCTCCGCCATGTTTTACTGCTAATGCTTCGACAAATGAAAGGCCTCCGTTGTACTTACCTTCTTCAAACATGGAATAAACTAAGAATCCACCATCCACTCCCACTTAGAATCCCTCACTTATCGACTTAACCATGCAAAGTTCTCAATACACATCAACTTTCTACTAGACCACACCACCTCCTCAAAACAATAATCATCAAATGCCACCTCCTCCTCAAAATGCCATTTACCAAACCTCTCCGCCTACACAAAATCAAAACACATTCAATCCCCAAAAATCCCTCCATCACCAAAATCGAAAGACTAACCCCCAAACATACCCCTTAAACTACCAAACCACCCAAAATGCCCCAATTCCTTCTGTTGCTCCACCATTACCCCGAAAAACCACCTCCCAAATTCTCGTTCTCAAAGAGCACGATGTGAATGGTTTTGAGCTCGACCATTATGAAGAGCAAGAAAGGAAATGGAGGTCGAAGGAAGAGGTTGTGAAGCTGGATATAAAAGAAGAGATGCGGAAGGCAAAGAAGGAGTTGCAATGTGTTCCTGAGGTTGCCAACTTGAATTATGAAGATCTATGCATTTATTTGAATTTGGACCTTCTAGAAGGGTTCAAGATGCCAAAATTCGATAGTTTTGGAGTAATAGGGAATCCCTTACCTCATCTAAGGTCCTACTACGACCAACTCATGGGAGTCGGGAGAGATGAAGCTGTATTAATGGAACTTTTTCGGTGAAGTCTTAATGGGGAGGCTCTGAAGTAGTTCACATCTCACGAAACAAGGCAGTGGCCTAGTTTGAATGCCTTGGTCAATGTCTTCATTGAATTATTTGCTTAGAACGTGAAGATTGTCCCTGATTGTTATTCCCTAGAAAAGATGAAGCAGAAATCCAACAAGAGCTATAGAGAATTTTCGTATAGATGGAAAAATTAGGCAGTTAGAGTTTGGCCTCTTATGTATGAAAAGAAAATTTTTGAAGTATTTGTGCGGGTTAAGGAATCCAAATATTATGACAGAATCAGGCTGCTTCGAGCAAAGTTTACGAGATAGTCAAGGTAGGTGAGACTATCGAAGAAGGATTAAGAACTGGGAAGATTTCCAAAATCATTCTCACACTAAAGAATTAACCTTTACACACACAGATAATTTATTAATCACCGCATATGATCTTATTCATAAATGAAGAATAGTTCGAGTCTTAACTTAAAAAAATTTGGGATGTTACAAATTTTTGTTCTGAGAGAGAGTAGGAAAATTCTCTATCAAGTAATCCTTTTTGTAATACCTTCAAATTGGAGGAAAATATCTAGATATATGACCCTTTTTTTATATTTCTTGTATTCAATTATTGGGCAATCATGTAAGACATGCCTAGTTTGATAATTATCGCGATAATATTTGACAACATAAGTTAGTGATTGCAAAAATTGAATTATTCACTAGACGCGTAAATTTCAAATGAAATCATTCATATTTTAGGCAAGGAAAGGCATCTTGAAGAGTTGGCAAAGGCTGTTGGTAAGTATACTACCCGTATTGGTTCACAATCATCAGTTCTAGCCATCAAGAATTAAGTCAATATGTCACTGTTGCAGTAAGCTATGTTTGGTAGACGCATCAAAAAATTTAAGAGCTGGTTTAGTCAAGATTAATTGATTCTAGATGGAATCCATCTTTGAGAGAAAATCATAGACAAGTTCCCCCTTTTCTTGTATCAAGATGGCTATCTCTTTTATCAATTGTAAGCGATTATAAAGATCAAAAGTAGTATATCGTTGAGAGATATAATCTCATGCCTCTTTTGCAGTGTCAAATTATCCATAATTTAGGTGAATACTTGGAACAAAAGTATTTCAAAGCAATGTAATGATCTGATGATTTTCTGTCATGACCCAACCCACCAAGTCATGTTGGCACTTACATATTACCACTTAAGTAGGAGAACTCTCTTATCCAAATAGTGACATCATGCGGAAATTAAAGAAAACAGAGATAAATGGAATAGCAATAGTTTAATAAATAAGAACTCAAACACAAATTTAGTTAAACCTTTTAACTTATTAATACCTCTCATAGATCAAGTCTAAACATGTACAAGATCTACTAAGAATAACAACTCGAAATAATAATAAAAGATACAACTCCCACCATGCGGAACAAAAGTAGAAGTTGTTGGAGAATTTCTTTGTCTTCTCCTAATGAAACATCACAACCCTGCATCTAAACTATGTCAAAAGACATAGCAAGAGTAGTATCAGTACAACCACATAAACTAGTAGGCATCATTGGTTAACCCGATGCCCACCACATAACATAAGAAATCAATCAATAGGAATATACCATAGACCATTCGCTTCTTCACCTCAGAAATTGCACTAGTACCTCTTAGTAGTAACGATCTTTTCGTTTAACTCACTCACTAGTTTCGGTCATAGCCTAGTAATTCATACACATAGAAGAGACAACGAATACGACTAAATATATTTAGACTAACTACCTATGGCATACCCTTGTTTTATCTTTTATATTACTCCTCTTTAATCACATGGTACATGTATAAAGCTCGCTAACTATTTACCACTAGCCCCCCCCCCCCTCCCTTTTTTTCATCTTTAGAGTTAATCTGTTTAGACAAGTCAACCCTCACCCACCCTTGTTACCTACAAACACGGATTTACAAGAAATATATACACTCTATACACTACCTCCATGTCTCGCCCTCCCAATATAATTAGGTCCTCATAATCACTTACAACCGGGTAAGACAATCATCAAATATAACTTACAAACAACACACACTTTTTCATTACAAGATACACAAGTATGTCAAGTTATTGGTCCTCTCAAGGGACCCAAACCCAAATTGTTAGCATACCGAAACTTGGTACCCAATTCAATAAGTATGTCATAACGTGGTAACCGATCCCATAGGTATGTCAAACATGGCAACCGATCCAAGTTAGTTATGTTAGAACATGGAAGCCAATCCATTCATCAAACCACTATTACAAGTATATGGTACATACTCAAAATCATACAACCAATTCATGATTCAAGACATTGATCATTTCTATATTCTCATTTACAATTAATGTAATCAACAACTCAACTTTCACATTCATACATGTAACATAAACTAAACACTAATGATCATACCTCACAAAATCATAGGATCACAATCGTCCCAAAAAATTATTTCTCGAGATATATTAGGCTAACGTTAATTCTACCATTCTTAGTCCTAGGTTTTAATTTTAATTCATCTGATGCTTAAAGGCCTACGCACAAATCCTACCATTTATTTACATACATTATGCAGTGATCACAAATTTATAACTACTCAATTCATTAGTTTGACTTTGATTCTTGTATCCGAGTTTCATGATGGCAATCTTGAATGGAAATCCACCCTTCGTCGTGCTCCTCACGCAAGAAATATCTCTCTCACTCTTTTCCAAGCTTAGAACAATTTTTTGCGGAGTTCCTAAAGTGCTTTAAAAATAAATTAAATATTTTTTAATGGATAAATAGGATTTCACATTATTTATATTCTGTCTCGCATATCCCGCTCTAGCGCCAACTTACCCTTCCCTGGGACCACCGCCCTAGCGCATTTGTCCCATACTGGCGGGACAATTCTCAGATTTTTATTTCTCTTAAATAACGACTGTACGAATCATAACATTTCGGCTATCTCAATCATCAAAACGATAAACAAACTTTTCATTTGTTTTAGTCTCTGTTTTCTTTGGACAAGTTAAATCACATGTGGCATATCTCTATAACTTTCTCCCTTTCAAAAAGCTATGCATTGCCTCACACCAGTGACATTGAGAACAACAACAATAAGTTGAGAAATATCGTTCTTGTCCATGATATTCGCACAATAAATTGACGTAAAAAAGGTGAAAGACAAAAAAGAACCAATAAAGTGATGATAGTAATTGCTATCAACAAATACCACAAGAAAAATTAAAATAGTGAATATAATTTTAAACAATTTGAGGAGACACTCATACCAAAATTAGAGAAACATAGAAAAATCTGAAAATTTGATAATTATATTTATCATTGAATAAAAGAGACTTCAATCTTTTTGTAAACAAGAAGTGAAGAAGCAAAAAGAAATGAAATACCTAGAATGTCTAAATATATGCTTTATCAAATTTTAATCGTGAAAAAATAGAGTCCAATTAAAATACTATGAAACTTTTTATTATTTCGTGCAAGATCTTGTGCTATGAAACTTTTTTATTTTCTCGTGTAAATTTGTACATTTCAATCAAGTCCTGCAACTACCTTTTCCCACAACTAATATTCATTAACTTCTACTTCAACATAATATTTGATTTTTAAGCCAAACACAATATAAGAATGAGACCGCTATATTAAGTTTATTAGTTCGTCTAAGGAGCATAATTCATTGTACTGAATCTCTTTATTTAAATATATTCAAATGACAACTACATCTCAGCCTTGTACAAGTTACCGTGAATATATGAGTCCTCATCAACTGAACCAAATTTGTCAAAAAGTAGGATTTCCTAATAAGATCTCAAAAAAGTAAGAAGCCCCAAGAAGAAAGAAAATTTATCTCCAAGCTCCATAGTTGTGTTTTATAAAAACTTTGTATCTCTGTATTAGGAGATATTAATAGCTTATTTGGTTGACTTTTAAAGTAGTTTTTTTCCCAGTTGATTTATTTCCAATCGAGAAGCTAAATTTGTTAGTGTTGGAGGAATTAGAAGTAGAGGTATGCACTATTTGGATTAAATCGAATAATCAAATCAAATTTTTATTTCAATTGGTTTTTTGGATTGGTTTTGGATTAATAAATTACTTTGTTTGGTGTGGAATTTTTTAAAAAAAACAATAATAAACCAGAAAAAAATTGTCTCTGTCCCCCCCCCCCCTCCACCCGCTCTCTGTGTGTGTGTGTCTATATATATATATATATATATATATATATATATATATATATATATATATATATATATATATATAGGTTTAGGATATGTTGGAGTTAACAACTTTTTTCCCTTTTCGATCATTGCCTTACATGATGATAATGTTTTTATTTTCTACTTGAACATCTATAATAGGCATATTTATGTGTTTTGTGTTTTAAGTTTTTCTTATTATTGATATTTTGAAAGTATATTTTAGGGATTCAATATTATTACATTGGTTATGTTAATAATCATTGACATAACCGAATAACCAAATCGAAAAAAGCTGAATGGAATAGAGGAAAAACCAAATCAAACAAAATTTATTTTGGATCAGATTGGGTTACACATTTACAAAACCAAAATATAAAAAATCCAAACAGATTAGTACAAAACTAAACTGAATGCACACCCCTAATTTGAATTACCCCTCTTGTACATATATATTACGAGATCACTCACTTAGATAATTTGGAGGAATATTAATTAAACTTCTTGTATACATGTGATTGAAAATGAATTCAGACAAAGTTCTTCCTTGAAACGATTGTGTTTAGTTGGCATTACAGGAATAAGGTTGTTGTCAGATTCAACAAAGAGTAGGGCGGTGTGGATTTTTTTGAACGTTGAAATTTCCTTTTCTTTTTCTAGTTGCAGAGAAGTTGTTTGATTTCTGTTAGTTTTTAGAGAAGGAAGGAAACACATAAAAATCTTATCTTCTTTTGTTATATAAAGTAGGAACATTAGTTTGATAAACGAACAAAGAAAAATTTATGAAAAGAAAAAACTACTTATTCATTATAACACGGATATATATAGGAGTTTACAAGTAAATCAACTCCTAAGAATAAGATTAAAAAACTAAGGTTAAGGATAAGGATAAGGATAAGATAGAATTTAACTCCTAAAAGTAAATAACTACCCTACAATACAAACAATTTGGAATGAGAAGTTGAAATTTATTGCTTGATAATGGTTTGGTTAAGATATCAGCCATCTGCTCTTCAGTTTTGCAATAGAGGAGAATCACGTCACCATTATTTTGCAATTACCTCTAGAAGAAAAGCTTGATGTTGAAGTGTTTTGTTTTCCCATGAAATACAGATTATGAGAAATTGATTTTGCAGATTGATTGTCCACAAATACTTCAGTTCCCTTTGTCTGATTCATGTGCAGATCACCAAAAATTTTCCTCAACCACAATGATTAATTTACTGCTGCTGTTGCAGCCACAAATTCCACCTCTGCAGTGGATTTAGTCACAATGTTAGCTTCTTTGAGCACCACGAGTACATTCCTGAGCCAAGACTGAAACAATATCCAGATGTGTTGTTCATGTCATCTACAGATCCAGCCCAATCACTATCAGAATACCCAAGTAGTTTCAGATCTATTTTTTTATGAAACTTGACACCATAATTGATGGTTCCTTTGATGTATCTAACAACTCATTTTTCTGCTTTTAGATGCACCTCACTAGTACAATGCATGAACCTCGATAGAATGCTTACAACATACAAAATATCAGGTCTTATAGCTGTGAGATACATCAAACAACCGACTAAGCCTCTGAAGTACGTTTCCTCCACTTTCTCTACTCCGTCATTCTTGCTTAGTTTCTCTTTTTGGTTCATAGGAGTATTCATCTCCTTGCAATCTTCCATGTTGAATTTCTTGAGAATTTCCTTCGAATATTTCTTCTGGCAAATGAAAACTTCATCTTGTCCCTTCTTGATTTCCATACCAAGAAAATAAGACATTAGACCAAGATCAGTCATCTCAAAGACTTGCATCATTTGTTTCTTGAAATCCTCGATATGCCTTGTATTGCTTCCTGTAATTAGTACATCATCCACATATATAGACACAACAAGAATATCAATGCCATGATTTTTAACATAAAGAGTAGATTCTGATAGACTCTTTTCAAAGCCTAAGCCAAGTAAATGGTCATCTATTTGACAAGACCAAGCCTTTGGTGCCTGTTTAAGTCCACAAAGTGCCTTTATTAACCTATAAACTTTATCCTCATTTCCTTACTTCACAAAGCCTTCAGGTTGCTCACCATAAATTTCTTCTTGTAGAAACCCATTAAGGAATGCTGATTTGACATCCATCTGATACACTTTCCAACCCAACAGTGCAGCAAGAGTAAGAAGTAACCTGATCGTGTCAAGCCTAGCTACTGGTGCAAATGTATCAAAATAGTCCACACCAAAAAATTGAGCATACCCCTTGACTAGAAGTCTTGATTTATGGTTATTCACTGAACCATCAACATTTAGCTTGGTTTTAAAGACCCATTTGAACCCGATTATATTTTTGTCTTCATGTTGATCAACAAGATCCTAAGTCATGTTTTTCTCAATCATAAACAACTCTTCTTTCATTTTCAGCAACCCATTTTTCATCATTTTTGGCTTCATTGTACCCAGCAGGTTCAAATACTGCTACATTGTATCTTTGATATATATCACTGAGTTGTCGAGTACCTTTGACTGGTAAATCATCCACCATTTCATCCTGCTATGAGAGTGATATTTTCTTCTTAAAAAATAGGTAGGAGACTTTTTTGCTTTGTCAGAAGTGTTAACGACAAGTTTCTTCGAGTCTTCCCAATAACACTCTTTATTTTCTGTAAAATTCACATCTCTATTAAAGATTATATTTTCATTTTGTGGTTGGAGGACTTTATATGCCTTTGAAATTGAACTATATCAAATAAAAATGCCATTGAAAAATATTTTTCTAGTTTATCTCATTTAGCCTGAGGAATGTAGGAAACACAAAGAAAACCAAACACTTAAAGAAAATTTAACGATGGTTTAAATCCATGCGAAGCTTCAAATGGAGTTCCGTCTTTCACTGCCTTTGGGGGAAGCTTATTTATGTATTTGCTGCCTCTGTCCAAAATTTCTTTGGCAAGTTTTTCTCGTGCGACATGCATCTGGTCATCTCCATAATGTATCTGTTTCTTCTCTCGCTTACTCCATTTTGTTGTGGAGTATAGGGAGTAGTAAGCTGATTTTCATCAACCCATTTTTCATCATTTTTGGCTTCATTGTACCCAGCAGGTTCAAATACTGCTACATTGTATCTTTGATATATATCACTGAGTTGTCGAGTACCTTTGACTGGTAAATCATCCACCATTTCATCCTGCTATGAGAGTGATATTTTCTTCTTAAAAAATAGGTAGGAGACTTTTTTGCTTTGTCAGAAGTGTTAACGACAAGTTTCTTCGAGTCTTCCCAATAACACTCTTTATTTTCTGTAAAATTCACATCTCTATTAAAGATTATATTTTCATTTTGTGGTTGGAGGACTTTATATGCCTTTGAAATTGAACTATATCAAATAAAAATGCCATTGAAAAATATTTTTCTAGTTTATCTCATTTAGCCTGAGGAATGTAGGAAACACAAAGAAAACCAAACACTTAAAGAAAATTTAACGATGGTTTAAATCCATGCGAAGCTTCAAATGGAGTTCCGTCTTTCACTGCCTTTGGGGGAAGCTTATTTATGTATTTGCTGCCTCTGTCCAAAATTTCTTTGGCAAGTTTTTCTCGTGCGACATGCATCTG
Organism: Solanum chilense; assembly: GCA_032847665.1. Lineage (NCBI taxonomy): Eukaryota > Viridiplantae > Streptophyta > Magnoliopsida > Solanales > Solanaceae > Solanum > Solanum chilense. The sequence goes on along the minus strand of CM064973.1, from coordinate 36,002,527 downwards.
GTCATCTCCATAATGTATCTGTTTCTTCTCTCGCTTACTCCATTTTGTTGTGGAGTATAGGGAGTAGTAAGCTGATGATAAATATCTGCTTCCTCACATAGCATGTTAAACTGGTAAGAAGTGTATTCCTTTCCATTATATGTTCTTATGGACTGAATTTTATAGTTCGCTTCATTTTCTACTTTTGCTTTGAACTTCTGAGAAACATTAGAAGCCTTCGACTTATGCTTGAGAAAATAAATCCAGCACATGCGGGTTAGATCATCTACAAAAATTATATAGTAAAGACTACCTTTTAGTGAAGGAGTTGTTTGTTGTCATGCTATATCAGTATGAATTAATTGCAATTTGTTCGAGGTGCTTCAAGTTGTCTTTGAAAATGGAAGTCTGTTTTGTTTTCAATATTGACACGCAAGACAATTTAAAGAATGTAATTCTAAAACAGGAAAGTCCTTAACTATCTTCATTTTTTTCATTTTAACCAACCTTTCATAGTGATAGTGTCGGAGTCTCTTGTGCCATACTTCTGAAACACTTTCTTTTGCTGAAAAAACAACATGCTCCTCCTCAAATAGATCTAATGAGAAACTTTTGATTTTCATTCTCACTTTAAACATTTCTTGATCTGAAGCATCCTTTATCAAGCAATGATTATCTTCAGAATTTAACTTGTAGCCTTTTTCCAAATAGACTAACTTTTGAGCATTTTTATTTCACCCTATTTTATAACCAAGCAAGGTGTTCGTCTTTCAAGCGTTAGTCCCGAACACTAATCTCCTCAATTTAATGAGAGGTCCGAGCTCTCTATATTCACTAGTGTATCTAATCTCTCCTATGGTCAATTCAAGACTAGATACTAGGTTTATTTTATGGTGCGCATGTATAAAATAGTAAAGAAAGAATATAAAAGTAATTTGAATTTATAACTGATCATTCATTCATGAAATCTCAAATATTCAACAATCGATTCATAGCTACAACCCGAGAACTTAGGGCGTTTAGGTACTCATGCTCTTAGTAATCAACAAAAATATAATTGTCCATAAACAAATCCAAAAATAGAAGATTTAAGAGGATTACAATCTTCATATATTCCTTCCACAATAAATAAAAGGTGAACCCTAATAATGGCAGCCCTAGGATCTATTTATAGTAGTAGATAAAGTTAAGAGCAAATCCTACTCAAATTAGAACTCCTAGTTAATGTTTAAAACTTGGAAAGTCGGGAATGGGCTACGGTGGCACGCCTCTATTGCGCCTAGAACATCTAATACTGAATTACTGCAAGGCACGGTGCGCCTGCCAGTGCGCCTCAACAATGACTCTACGTGTAAGGACTTGGCGCGGCATACCTGCCAGTGCATCTCGCCTATTTCCTACTTAGTCATTTTCATGTCAGTCTAGTTCCTACTTAGTCATTTTCATGTCAGTCTTTGTTCCTTCTTTCTTCGTTCCAACTCCACTTTCTCTGACACTTCCTAAATTTGCTAATCATGTGTGTAAGTGCATAAACATATCAAATAACCACAAAATCAAGCTAATAAACTAAAGATTGTCCTTTAACACCACCAAAACATTAGAAAATATTGACTACTAAGGCATGTAAATGTTCCTAAGATCAATAATTTTATTTTTTCAAATGGAATGAAAAAGCTTGGGTGAAAGGCATATCATCACTTTCTCAAGCTAATCTCATAAATAATTTTATTTTTTCAAAGAAAAATTAGGGGAGAGGGGTTCTCCTAGGTTCCCTGTTTTGGTTGATGAAGAAGTGCAGGTCTCACCTCTTATTTTGAATGGAAAGTTAAGTCCACAAGATTTAGAATTTATTCTTAAAAGTGTGATTGAAAAGAAGAATGAAGTAGAGGCCTTAGCAACAAGAGTAAATCCCATTAATGCTTATGTTATTGATTTGGGCTATGATTCTTTTGATTAGGATGAGGAAGATAATATATTAGACGAATGTTTTGATAAAGTTGATAGGGATGGGGATACCTCACCTAGGCATCAAAGTAGTGGAAGTAACAAAAGAAATAGGAGACACATGGTAGGAAACACAGTTAGGATGGTAAAGTTGTCTGGGAGTTTGTTCCAAGACAACTACCTACGCGACTTACAAAGCAAAATCATATGACAGTTTCAATAGACTTAACGAGATCCAATCAACCCAAGAAAAAGTGATGATCTGTCAAATATTGTTAGATATATTTGAAGAACAAGAAGACAAGAGGAAAATACTTCACTTTCTTTTAGACGGGCAACCTTTTTTTTTAATTCATACATTTGTAAAAAGAAGGTTGAGGTTGATAACACAATTTTCTTGTTGTCTTTTATAATTTTAAATTATTTATATATCCTCATTGGTAATATCATCATAAAGTATGTTACTTGGTCGAAATTGCAGAAACCTAAACAAGTAAAGTCGTCTTTGAATTTTACAAACCCTAGAGAGAGAAAAACTAAACCCAGTTTTTGGTTCCTATTATGGGTTCGCAGAAATATGATAGACAAATCCCTTCTTTCTAGCTTGATTTTAAGAGGCTTAAGACATATACAACCCTACTCTATTTTACTCTTCATTCTCTATATGTGGAGAGTAAAACAGAGAATGTCTTCTCCAAGCACTCTCTTTTTATCCTCTACTCTCCGATTATAGGGAGTTCAATAGTAGTTCTCCAAATTTGGAGAAATACTTTTCGAACTCTCTATTTTACTTTTTGAATATTATATGATTATTTCTATTATTTTGTAATTAAGATTGTATTTTTCATATAAGACTATTAATAAAATCTTTAATATTCGCAATTCTTATTAAATGTAATGTAACATTTTCAATATATTTTATTATATATATACTACTTTAATATCGTATTAATAATTTTAAAAAAAAAATTAGTTTTCTTCACTTTGTGATAGAATTTGATGTTAATATTAATTTTCACTATAAGATTGCAAAAAAATATAAATGATAAGGTGAACAAACTAAATTTAAAAATACAATACATAACATAATAATATAATTAGAAGACAATAATACACTATAATATATAACATAATAATTTCAAAAAGCACAACAGTAATTTAGTAGTTGTTAGGATCGAATTCACGCACACACACTAGATGAATAAAGAACACAAGAACTTTCAAGAGAAAGAGATGAGAGATCTAGAGAGAGAAAGAGAAAACTCAATATTTCATGGTAACACCCCGTGAGTAAACTTCCACGGCGGTGAGGTATATTTATATTAATAAATCAGAGTATTTTTGGTTACAGAGAATAAATAGAGAATAAATAGGAAAGCCTAAAATTTAGGTATATATATTGATCAGGCTCCACTACCTAACAGTAATCCGGTAGATAGTTTCTAGATTTAACAATAACTGTAAAAGGAATTAGTGTATGATTTAGAGAAGTTATGGTTGTGATTGTTGTCGGGCTTGTTGATTTGTTTTTTCAATTATTCGAAGTTGTTTTTTGGAAACTTAGAATAAAATATAATGTAATATTGGAAGAGGGTCATATTTACCCTTCTACTTTCAGGAGAAGGTTATATTTGCCCCTCATCATACTTTTTTGATATATTTACCCCTTTCATCCAACTTTAGACACATACTTGCACTCCAACGTTAAATCTCGTGTCTTTACTTTTATCATCCTACCTGACAAATCTTAATCCAATTAAATTTTCTATCAAATTGTTGGAAATATAGAAAGAGAATACTATCATAGAAAAATGCTCAAGTTTTATATAGGATACTAAATGGCACTTGATATGATTACAATCATCAATTACATCTCTATTTATACTAGTAATAATGTAAATCACGGGCCTTACATAAATAACTTGTTATCTGTATCACAAATTACTAAATATATGTATTACAAAATTCTAAAAGACTTCTTGAGAAACTAAGAAACAATATTGAAATACTAAACATCAAGGTATGAAATCACTAATTCCAGTACTCCCCCTTAATTCATTTGCTTGAAAAACTCCAATGACTTCTCGAAGATAGAAAACGTTTCACTTGGAAGTAATGTGGTAAATACGTGAGTAAGTTGTTCTCCTGTCTGACAATAACTGCAGCTGAACTTCGCCTTTCTCTTGTGTTTTTGAATCTCTCTATTTTTATTGATTTTGGTTTTTCAAATCCACTTTAAACTTACAACTTCTATTTCTTTGGGTATACTCACACATTCCCGAGTATTATATTTCTCAATCTTCTGATTTTTTTGCAAAGGCTTTCTTCCAAACATCATCCTTTATTGTCTCCTAATAATTTTCTTTTTTAACACCGTTAAAGTTGCATCATTGATAAATGTCACTCAATATTTTTGTTCCTCTTGGATGTGATTCTTCATCATATTATCTGAGATTTCTCCTCCTTCAGGGACATCTTCCTCTTCCTCGTTCTCTTCTTTATTTGCCTCATCTAAATATATTATAGAAATATTATCTACCTTTTCCTTAGAATGTATCTCACAAAGGTCTTGCACCATGTCTTTTTTCTTGAAAAGTTTCAAACCATGAAAATTCAAGTGACAATATTTTTTATGCCAAAATCATGAATCATCTACAATTTCATTTTTAATGCATTGTAATAAAATTGTAAAAGAAAGTTTCTTTTATCATCTTTACTTCAACAATGACTTGATTTGGATCAATTTTATCATAAATCCTGCAATAATTATATCTAAACAAAACAGAATAACCACTTTCCAGAATAACCACTTTCCATGAATTGACCAATATTAAGGAAATTTTCTATCAATTCAAGAACATCACGCACATTATGAGTTTGCTTACCGCTCTCTTTTATGTTGATTGAAATGATACATTTACATTTTGCATCAACTAAACCTCCATTTCCCATTCTCATTTTAGTAGTTATTCTACAATTAATTGAGAGGAAAACTTTTTCATCACTAGTCATGTGATTGCGAAAATCACTATCAATATATGTATCATTACTTTTTGCTTAAAGATCACATTGAGAAGCAAAGAAAAGATTTTCTTCCATTTCTTCCTCATGCTCTTTGCAGAAATTTGTTTGCTCATGTCGCTTGTGCCAACAAGCATTCTCAATATGGTCAACTTTATTTGAAAAAGTTATATTAGGGCTTGCCTCTATGCCAAAAAATTTCTGCATTGTAATTAGTCCTTTTGCAAATTTACAAAAAAGACTAGTACTTTTCTAATTTTTTTCTTCAACCTTCTTAGAATAATCATCATGATCCTGCTTCGTTTTTGGATTGTAATTCTTATTTTGTTGATTATTTGAAAATTTTTGAGAATTCTAATTTGTTCTAGACTAGAAAGTTGTCTATTTGGGTTGATCTTCATTAAAACCCTTCAATTCTCGTGTGCACAAAATGATCCGACTAGCTCTTTGATACAATGTTTAGAAAGATCTTTCATCTCCTTAGTGATAGACTCAATGTACTCTTACTTTTATGTGACACTAATTAGAATATGATCCACAACTTGCTGGTCGAAAATTGTATCACCATGATTTCTCATTTAAATAACAATATTCATGATTCTTGTGCAATATTCATATCTTTTTTTAGATTCTATCATCTACAAATTTTAAAAATCAATTCAAAAAGTTTGAATTTTTATAGTGCGTACCTTTTCGTCACCATACACTTCAATTTCCAAAGACTCCCAAGCTTGCTTTGCAGTCTCACAAGTAGCAATTTTTACAAAAAATGCTCTTCAGACTCCCATTTGGATTTTGTTTTAAGGCTTTTGCATCTTAAAGGTACATAGCCTCAAGATTTTTGATCTCTGCTACTGAAATTACACCATTGTTTTTTGGCTCTTCATAGTCGTTACAACAATAGTCCACAAACGTTCAGCTTTTAGATGTGTTCTGATTCTTATCTTCCAGTATTCAATATCATTTCTATAAAGAATGAAGTAAGAACAATTGAAGAATCAACACCTTCATTTGTTTTGAATGCCATAGTTTTCTTCACCTAACCCCAGATTAAGTACGAATTCTACTCTTGATACCAATTTGTAAGAAATGTAGAAAGAGAATACTATCTTTAGAAAATGCTCAAGTTTTATATAAACTACTTAAGGCCACTTGAGATGATTGCAATCATCACCTACATCTCTATTTATCATGTATTATTAAAGTGGAAAGAATTTAAGTTAAAAGTTGAATTACGAAACTTCCTATACTAAATAAAAAAAGTAAAAAAAATGATTAATTAATTATGAATCATTTATTATATTATTATACTAATGCTAATCATCATATCTTGTTTTTTCCGTTTTGACTTTTCATTTCCTTCCTAATTAATCTAAATTATTCTCCCAATACCTATAATTTTTCACTTATTGCTATGATAATTATAATAAAGAAGGTGAAAGAGATGCAAGGTAATTAATTGTGAGAGAAATTTTCACTTATTTGTATTATATTTATAATAATAAAAGAGTAAACAGAATGAAGAGTTGCAAGGGTAATAAATTCTGAGAGCTATATATAATATTTGTGTAGCAAAGAAGCGGCCAACCAGTGGTAATTATTTTTGCAAAGATGAACGATTAGTAAACAAAAAATTTCATTTCTTTCTAAACACATTAGTTGATCGCTTATTACTTTCATTTTATTTTTTTTACATGAGTTTATGTGTATAAATTCTAAAACTTCGTTGGGCATGCAATGATGGAAATGTCTGAATCCATCTATTCATAAGTTTTCTTTTAATATTAACTAATATATTTTCATATTTTGAGAAAATTCTCTATTAATATTTAGTTTTTAGGAAATTATAGGAGGAACTCAAATTGGCGTTTCATCTGAGCATGCAATGATGGAAATGGATGTTGCAAATTTTCACGGAGGTTGAAATCCATCTATTCTCAAAGTTTTCTTTTATATTAACTAGTATTTTCTCATATTTTAATATTTAGTTTTTAGGCAATAGTAGGAGGAATTAAAATCGTGTTTTCACCAATTACATACTTATGGCAAGTAAAATGGTAACTCTCTTCTTTCTTTCTTTCTCATCTCTCAATTAACGTTTTCCCTTATTTTGTTACAACTTAGGTTTTCATGTTTCAGATTCTACCAAGCTACCATCTTTGAAAGAAAATTAATATAAATAATGAAGATGTTCCTATCTGAATATTATGTTGTTAACCTTTTTATAAATTGCAATTAACGTAGTTCCTACAAAAAAAAGCATAAGGCCTCCAAATTTTGGGGTCTCATTTTAATTTTTAAAATATTGAATACTATTTGTAGAAAAATAATTATTTATATAAAATTTTAAAAAAATCGTAAAAGTTCAACACATATAAAGTACTATGTCTCATGAAAGATTATATGGTTTCTTATATTATCAACTGAAAATAGATATATATTAAAGAAATCAATTATATAAAAGTATTTTATATCTCAAACTCAAAGAGTTAGAAGAATAGACTTTATATAAAATAAAAATTCTAAAATTTAAGGCCTCTATTTGATTTTGATTTTAGGTCATTAATATGTTTGTGCCGCGTCTAATGCAACTACTAAATTGAACTATTAAAGAAAATTTAAAATCAAATTTTAGTCCAAAGAGACCCTTTTTTATTAATGAAAAACTCTAATAATATATACTCTTTCTTACCTTTTCTACTTGAACTATGATTAACATTTGAGTGAAAATATATTCTTCTTATTTGGCTATTATAGTTGCACTTGTATAACAGGAAGTTAGATTCTTAGACATAACTTAAGCAGAGAAGCAAATAATCTGTTTATAATATTTCTCTTCTAACTGAGAATCGATATATGAACCACTCCTGTATCTTATGTACTTTTTTATAATTTGGAAGAACGATTACTACATAAATATGTGTGTGATGAGTACTAAAATGCAACAACTTCAAATAACTTTTTAGAAGTGTGACGGGAACATCAAATAAGGACTTTTTTTAGAAGTGTGACGGGAACTCCTGTATATACGTTTTAAATTAACTTTTTTTAAGTAACCTATTATAAATTTTAAACTTCGGTTAGTTAGTAGTTAGCAAATTATCAACAAATCACACATGACTAATTTGAGCCCAAATAGAAATACACACTAACAACAATAAGTTAAATGAAAGAAAATGGGAAAATGCATAAGTAACCCCTCAACCTATGCCCGAAATCCCAGAGACACACTTATACTATACTAAGGTCCTATTACCCCCTGAACTTATTTTATAAGTAATTTTCTACCCCTTTTTAGCCTACGTGGCACTAGTTTGAAAAAAAAAGTCAACCATCGTTGGGCCCACAAGATAGTGTCACGTAGGCTAAAAAGGGGTAAAAAATTATTAATATTATAAGTTCAGGGGGATAATAGGACCTTAGTATAGTATAAGTGTGTCTCTGAGATTTCGGGCATAGGTTGAGGGGGTACTTGGGCATTATCCCAAAGAAAATAGTTGATATCTATATTTTTATAGAAAAAAATCTATTAAAATTAGACATTTTAGTCTAGAAGATTATATTTGAAATCCATCTTCTTTTCTTCTTCGATGCAAAAGTAAGCTCTATGTACACACAGATTAATCTATACAAGGTTTATGGTGTTTATAAAATATGATGTGATAAATTAAATTGACATGAGATTAGACATGTATAAATTTCATACAGTAACAAGGGGATAACATGCAATGCACATTTTCAATACTAGTTTTAGTAATAATGTAAACCAAAGATTTTGCGCAAATAAGTAGATACATGTATCACAAATTACTAGAAACTAATCCTAAAATACATCTTGAGAAACTAAGTGACAATATTGAAATACTAAACATCAAGGTGTGAATGCATTAATTTCAACACTAATTTATTATCATACCGAACCAATATTACAACCACTCCAAATCTTCTTCATCCACAAAAAAAATCATCAGCCGACTTCAACCCATATCTTTCCTCTACCATAACGTGATTCAAATAATTTTAATTTCAAATTACCAACAGAAATAGATAGATAGACTAGTGGAATAGAATCATAATGTTTACCACTTTTATACGTGAAATACACTGCAAAATTCTATCAAGAACACAACACACAGGCCTAACCAAATATTGTATACGAACATATAATTCATAGAGTAAATTTGTACCAAAATAACATTCAGAAGAAGAAGTCTGTCTATCAGGCTAACGAATTCTCAAAAATCAAGATTTTTCCGTCGGCACGAGGCTAGAGTTTGACAATGAAACACCGATATAGATTACATGGATTAAGATTGAAATGATGATTGAATCAACTAGTTCTGATTCTTCAAAAGCAGGAAAACAAAAGCAGATTTGAAATTTCTTGAGGAGCAAGTACTTTTCTATTGAATATAGGGAATACTTAATTTTGATACTTGAGGGATGCTTTCTTTATGTTTGTATAAATTTTACTTTACTCTCCTCTTTTCCGAAATCAAAAACCTTCCCTGAAGTCGATGAAGAAGCATGGATGGAAACCTAACATTGATAATGAGATTTTGTGGATGAAGAAGCTCTAGCTGATACATGGATGAGCAGCCGTAATTTTTTTCTCTATCAAAGGTTAGAGATGAGATTTAACGATTAAAGGGCAAATATGTGCCTAAAATTGGATGAGAGGGGCAAATGTAACACTTTTCTGAAAGTACAAGGGTAAATGTGACCCTTTTCAGATTTAATATTAAATAAAAAAAAATTAGAAAAAGTAAGATTTTATATTACATGAAAATTATATAGAATGGTTATTTAGAAAAGACAAGTCATCTACGACCACCTAAAATTAGTGTCATTATTCACTTAGACACCTCTATTTAAGTCTATGTTTATTGAACATCTCTCCCGCATTAAGTTGATACCACTTGAACATTTTTTATCTACGTAACATTTTTAGTGTGATTCACGACTAGTGACCGCGTGAAAGCACTTTCTTACATTTTCTAAAAATAAAACGAGCCTGTCTTCTTCCTTATGCGACATTGCTCTTCCACCTTTCTCCTTCCTTTTGCTTGTGGCCATTATGCCTCCACCTTACAAACAAAAAACTGCCGCCGCCGCCCGCCAATAACACCCTTGTTATCGTTCTGCTTCTTCCTTCTACACCTAGCTTATTCGGATCCTGTCGGCTGGTGACGATGAGCTTGTCACTCATAAAAGGCTACTTCTTGCCGGAGGAAGAAAAACAATAAACTTGTCGATAAAGTTCCACATAATCGTTATAAACTTTTTTCAAGCCCAACTTCTTCATCTTTCGAACTTCTGTCTGCCCTTGATGCCTTTTCCGAGTTAATTTTTTTTTGTAATTTACTCTCTTTTTTTCAATTGGAGCAGCAAAATACTAATTTAAATAGGATAGGCAATAAGAAATTGATATTATCCTTTTTCATATTTATTATGTGAAGTTTAGTTAGTATGAAATTAATTATAGAAGATTTTAATGATGTCGAAGCTTAATGGTCGTGGGTGGAAACTGGATAGTGCTACGGTGGAGGGATAGCAGGGGAAGGGTTTGGGTGATGGGAGGGTGGGGTTACAACTGTTTTTTATTTCTATTAAATAGTAATATTTTTCTTTTTCTTTCATATTATAATACATTTTAAATAATTTAATGAGATCCAAATAACCGATGTCATTATTTAATATGTCAAATTTCCATGTTACCGCTAGTGTATGTCTCTCATTTTATACTTTTAGCTGATTGTTGAAAAAATGTTCAAATCAAATTCTAAGGGGTAGAGGAGTGCAATAGGTACAAATCTAAATTCAATTGTCTAAGTGAATTATGCAGACAAATTTAAGGGTTTGCAGATGACATAAACCATTTTTAAATTTAAAAATCAGTTTCAATATTTTTGGGGGCCACTTGTCACATGTCGTCTTTTCATTAATCATTTTGTCATGTCATCGAGAGTGAATCACGCACAAATTATGTTTTGTTGTTGATTAACGGAAAAATGTCTAATATGAACAAGATTTAAATAGCTAAAAGTGTTGAATAGGTACTAGTCGCAGTTGAGGTGTCTAAGTGAATTATGCAGACAACTTTAAGGTGCAATGGATGACTTAAATCGTAATAAATTGTTCTTTGTATTATGTACTAAAATTGTATTATAAAGTAATCAAGTGAAAAAAAATGTTCTTTGTAATATGCACTAAAACCGCAAATATATTAAAAGTGATCACGTGAAAAAAAATGTTATTGCTATAAATAATAAATGTCTTTAATATCATAGTATATTTATGTAAGTTTTCTATTGGGATTGGATTTTGAGAAGAGCAACTTTGACATATAGACAATACAAAAAATCATATTTCTATACTGTATTTATAGTTTGCATAATTGTGCTCAATAACAAACATAAATATGTATATTTCTCTATACATATACAAAAGAAAACAGTTGTATAATCTGTATCTATATCGATATACATATACAAAAGATCAATTATATAATATGTGTTTGTATAAAGCGAGAAAGAGAGAAAGACAGAACAGAACTGGGCAATTGAATATTTATATTGTATAGTTATAAGTGTATAGCATAAAGATATATTTATTTGCATTTGTGTATACAATTTTCTCTTTATACAAACAGAAACACAATTTATACATTTTTGTTTGTATAAGCGAGAGCGGCGGGAGAGACTACCTAGTGAGATCTTGGAGAGTGGGGAACAAGATTTGGGAGAGGAGAGAGAGGGGAACGAAAATATATGTATGTATATAATTTTCTCTCGCTTTATACAAACACAAATATATTTTATACATTTCCATTTATATAAAAGTGAGAGAGAGAGAGAGAATAAGAGTGGCGAGCGCGATTCATCAGGAAAGAGGTTAAATAGAAACAATTTGCTATGGGGTACAATTCAATCAAACTATGTTTATAGCATTTAAGTTGAATTAATAATTAGATGTTATATACAATTTGCCCTTTTGAGATACTATTAAAGGAATTGAATGGGCAAAAATTTAGTTTAAAAGATGGAAAAATTACCTAACTACACAATATTTCTTTCTATAATTTCTAAAATTTCATACCATTTTAAAATATTTCAAAAATCTCTCTTTTCCTCTTTTTCTCTCATTTTCTAGATACATTATTTATATCATTTCCAATCCAACGTTTTTGTTCCTATTTTAACACCTTAAATCACTCCCATATATCAACAATTACATCAATCACTCAATTTTTTAATTTCAAATCTATTCTCTCTCAAGTTCATCAATTTTAAGTTCCTAAAGAGGTAGAACTATTTCTTCATCAATTTTTTATTTTCAGTTCTTCAGGTTTCAATTTTTTACTAAAAAAAATAATATTTTTAATTTACAATTTTCTTATACATATGAATTTTCCTTTGTATTTTTAGTATGGTACCTTGTGTATTTTTTTTTTTTTTGATGTTGAAAGTTTTCATAAAAATAGATCTAATCAACTCATTGTGATTCCGATGATGATGATGATTGGGCTATCTTGTAGGAACCATTAAAAATGAAGAATGAAAATAGAAGACGAAATCGAAGAAGTATGAAACTTCATCTTTTAAAACGAATGTGGAAGAAACCCCCAAAAAGGATGGAATTGTTGCATCTGCTATGTCGTGTGTTATCTTTGAAGAAAATGATCTAGGATTAAAAATTTTAGGAGGTTGGTTTTTGGATAAATGGTTATTTCTCTAAAATTTTTGTTATTTTGATTTAAATTTTAATGTATTTTAATTTTGATCTCAGTATGTATTTTTTATTTATTTATTTGTTATAATTATAGTGCTTGTAGTATACAATACAAAATAGGATACTTTGAAAACTATTTAATACAAATAAGTTTTATAAATATAAGTATCACACAATTTTATCGCTCAAGAGGTTGTTTATAAGTTAAAGATATACTTTATATCTAACCACGACAATGTATATTTTAACATCTACCAATTACATAAATAAAAGTATCAAATATATTATTTTATCTTTCTTTTATATGTGATACTTAACATAAAGTTACAGTAACTACGGTTATTCACAATTATGATGTATCATATATATTATTATTAAAATAAAAATATATTTATTTTATAAATATTTTACCATATTATAAAATTCAATAGTTTAGCAGCTCAATTAAATTATTTTCCAGTAGAAATGTACACAAAGTTGAACAAATTTCTATTTATTAATATTTAACAAGAACACTTCACTATATTTGAAGTTGAATGTATTTTTCTAAAAAAATGTATCATTTTTCTTTGGGTAAGAAAGTACAAGACTGTGAGTTGTGACTTTCATGTCTATATCGTCCACAACGGTGTCTGCTCATAGTTGGATTATCACTTGAGTTCTTTTTCTTTTTTTTCGTGACTGTCAAAACATTCTTTTGTATCGAGATGGCAAGACAATTTCTTATCTGGTAATGAAACCATTGAATCTTTCAAAATTACTTATTTACCTTTCAAGGTAAACAATATAATGTTTCATCAGTTGGCTTATTCTCTCTATTAAGTATCAATTTGACTGATTTATAATATATAGTTTGAATTATGTATGATATTAAAGCTTATTGTTTCGATTAAGTATCAATTTGACTGATTTATAATAGTTAGAATTATGTGTCAAGTACAATTTTACATTTTATGTATTATAGTAAAGTTTACTATTTATATTAAGCATCAACATCATTTTTTCAATTGCAGAATAGTCGATACTTTATTATTAGTAGATACAAAATTAAGGAAAAAAATTATGTATATGATATATCGTTTCTTCAAATGATATCTTTTTTACATGTCGTATCTTTTAACTTTGGCACATCACAACTATTGGTACTATTATTCTATCCAATACAAAATTTACAAAACAATTAAGTATTAGAAACACAGCAATATATACCAAACTAACTTTATCAAAAATTAAGAATAAAAAAATGTAACCAGAAATGAAAACATAACATTTTTAAGTTATTACATCATAAAATAGTAACCTAAAAATACTTAATAAAGTATCTAATATGAGAATTATTAGACATGAAGCAAAATAGTAATTCTAAAAAGCAAACATCAAGTATCTTTCGGGAAGAAAGTACATGTTGCGTCCTTTTTTCACCTTCAACACACACAATTTCACAGGTTATTGCATCAAAATTTTGTATATCTTCATCACTTTTATCCGATGTATCAATGCATAGCGAATACATATTGAATCCTACCTCATGTTTCTTCATTCCTATGTACAATTTCACCCCCATATCATTCTGAATATATAATGGAGACAAATTATCTTCAATAATGTAACTGATCTCGATTTGTTTATTTTTTTTGAATTCATCAATACCCAATTCAGCTGCAATTGTTGAAATAAGATTTATGAATGAAATATTTTCTCCAACCACTATCACATCACTTTTTTATCGCTCGTATCTAACATCACTTTCCCTTGATCCAAAATACCATAATAAGATCAAAATATTCAATTCGAATCTTCACAAAATTGCGCTCCAAAATTGTTTGAATCAAACTTTTAATGTTTTTTAGAAGAACAGGAAGAATATTTCATAATTTGGAATTTAATAATTATAATTTAGGTAAAAGTTTATGACTGATTGGTTGAAGGAAGAAACGTACGCGTGACTTGCGGGAATCAATTAATTTTTATTTTTGATCCCTTATTTAATGCTTAAACTGATAACAACAACTTAATAATTTAAGTATCAGTCGTTATTAATTAAAGTATTTACCTACAATATTATGTATCCGAAAAACTCTAAAAATAAGAGATTTTTTGTAATTAATGAAAGAGTAGGGATAGAAAGTAATTTCTCTGTTATACTATGTCATTTGCCATATTTTTATAGTCAATTATGGTCCATTGAATTGGAATTGTGGCCAATTGAATTTAGAACCTGGCCAAATTGAATTTATTTAGTAAATTTGGCTAGTAATTAAATAAGACGAATTAATATAATTAACTAACAAACTTTTTAATCTTAATCAACCTAATTATAAGCTAAATTATTTTAAATATAAACTATTATATAACTAAGTTAATTAACCAAATAATTTATTAAGACAAATTCTTTTTGACACGATTTTTTGAATATTCATAAAATGTAAAAATTATATTCATATTATATAAAATATATATATGTATTATTTAAATTTTATAAAAGGTGAAAAATTGGAAGTGATCACAAATTATTCTTCTATTTTTCTTTTGAAATCTTATAAAATTAATTATTTCAAGTCGTTTGAAATTGAGAAGCTCGATCATTAATCTATAATGTGGAGGTCCAAAATTGGGTGTCATAAATAATGATAATCTTTTTTTAAATTACCATTCAAAAATTGATACAATTTCAAAAATGACCATTCTAGTAAAATTTTTCGATTTTATATAAATCATTACATTGCTTTCTTTTGATTTTTTTTTTACAAAAATAGTCAATTTGTCTAATAGTTATATTACTAACAAAAATATAATCAAATTTGAATTTTTTTTTGTTTCAATAACCAATTCCATATATTTATTTAAGAGAAAAAATATAATGTTATTTTAAATTTAATAATATTTACTAAATGAACATATTCATTTTATTTTACTTTTTTTGTAAAAATGACCAGTTTATATTTTTGCAAAAAGAGACCTCTTTTTTCTTAGAAAATCAGAAACTATGATACAACCAAAAAAACTTTGATTTTTTTTAGCAAACACATGAGTATACGTATTAACTCCATAATAGCATAAAATTAAACTAAACACCTCATTAATAATAAACATATATGTACATAATAAGAAAACATAATCATATAAGAATCACAATAGACTTGGCTAAATCAGACAAACTTAATGAAAACAACTTAATAAAAATATAAAAAGAACATGATGCATTAATAAAATATTACTTTGTGAAATGTAAAAGCAAATACATAAAGGTGATGGCAAGCAAATAACGAAACCAATATTAGTTGAACCAGCAAATTCACAGAAAATGATTGTTGTTCTTCTTATTCTAAACTGTTTCTTTCTTTCTCTTATTTTTAGAAGACTTTGGTACTTGATAAGCTCAAACTTACTTCTCAAATAAGAATTAAAGCGGTCGTGTCAAGTAAATAACCCAACTAGTGAGGTTGGGATCGTTCCCACGAGGAAAATAGTCTAGACTTAACTTCAACCTGTTATTACTATTGTTTGTTCAATGATTTCCTTGGAAAGTAAAAACAATAAAGGGGTATTTTTATTTCGTGTTCCCCACAGGTTCATAACTTGATAACTCTAACTATAACAATTCTTTCCTAGTATCATGCATGCAAAGTGATAAGTTATGTATTTCTAAATCCTTGGTCCGGCATCTAGAAAATCTCACTCCGCACCTTGGTCCGGCTACGTGTGTTGCTATCCTAACCCTTATCCTTACCTCGTACCAATCAATACTAGCCTATTAGATAGTATAAACTAAATCTATGTTAATAATTCTTTTACTATTATCTACCTCCTTGGTCCGGCAAGTAGCATTAAGGCGAGTTCTAACGTTGGCCATCCGTTAAAAAGACTTCTAAGCGAAAGAATTATTAATAGATGCAAGATACTATTCTAGAATTATTATTTTAGTTAGGGTTTATCTCATTATTTGCCTATGGTTCCCACAACCCTAGTTATGGAGTTTAGTTACTCATGGCCATAAACACAATATTCAAATATATAAAATAAGAGTTCATGTACTTACTTCAATGAGAAAGAGTAAAATCCAAAAGTTTGCTTGATTAATCTCCAAAAATCACTTGCAAGAATCTCAAAATCCAACACTAATACACAAAGTCTAAGAATATGATGTCTAATCTAATAGAGTCTAACAATACGGAGTCTAAATATCTGGTATCTAACTTCTAAAACGAGGTTTTTCAAACTATTTATAAAAAACAAAAACCTAATTAAACAAGGATTCTTATTGCTGGAAATCTGCCAAAACGCGGCTGGATCGACGGACCTCGCGACGGACCGTCGTGGTCACAACGGACCGTCATGGACTCCGTCGTCCCATACTTGTGCAATTTCTTCTGCTTCTCTCTTCATTCCCCTCAATGGCAAGTATGACGGACCGTCATAGGCACAACGGTCCGTCGAGGGTCTTCGTTCCAAAACACTTCAACTCTTGGAATCTGGGTACTGGGATCACTTCTCTGAACTTCATGACAAACCTGCAGGACGGACCGTCATAGACACAACGGACCGTCACAAGCTTCGTAACCCCACACTTGGTCAGACTTCCCCATCTTCCTTCAGCAGATGCACTACGCTGCCACCTACGGACCGTCATAAGCTCCGTACGTGGTCTCTTCTGCATTTCTTCACACAAAATCTCCGCATTCAGCTTTGGACAGATTTCCTGCAAAACAAAGAGAAACTTATATAAAAATTAGCACAAAAAGACTTTTGGACACACTAAACTTAAGGAAAAAGTATTAATTATACCGTGAAACCATGGTATATCAACACCCTCAACTTAAATTCGTTGTTTGTCCTCAAGCGACGCACTATGACTCACTACACAATCTTTGTACAATAGTATCCATGTTTTATCCTTTGCAATCATTTGGCTAACAATCCCGATTAATCTCATCAAATCTATGCATGCTATCACTATTAGGCTTGAATTTTGTGGGATCAGAACATGACACAGACTCACCATGCATTAACACCTATCCTCTTCAATTTCTCATCGAGGTGCTAATAATTCCGGTATTGCAACTAGTGTCCTCACTTTAGAACAAAATCCTCATTTTTCACATAATGATTTTAGTTTGAGTATAAGGATTATTTTTTCAAAACTCACTCTCAGAACAAAGTCACACTCATTCATACCTATTGCCATAAGCTGGCCCTTATTTTCACTGCCTTAAGTTCTCTCTACAACCCTTAGGATCACGATAGGACTTTCTTAGCTAGTAACATAGGCTCAGGGTCAGGTAGGGTATATTTAGGTATACTTTAGTGACTTTTTGCCCTCCTTGACATATCGGCTAAACCTTCCACTTTCTATCATTTTATCTCGCCCAGTTTCTCATATTCTTTCACCTTGCTATTTTCTCTTATTTCTTCATTTGTGTAAGTGACTCTCTTCTTTTCTTGCTTGTATTTCTTGTGTATTTTTATTTTTCTTTAATTTTGTTTTCATATAATTCTTGAGTCACTTTACTTTTGTTCTTTCTCTCTCTTTGTTCTTTCAACCCCACTTTCCAGAGCATTCCTCATAGTGGCCACCCTCAACTCATGGCTTTGCCATGAGTCAAGGTACACAATACCCAAAGTTGGGTCAGGGCCATAACGAAGGTTGTTTATGCATTAGCCACCCTCAACTTATGCTTTTGGCATAAGCTGAGGTGCACATGTCCAAGGAGGGACCAGGGCCAACACATTGTTCCCACAAAAGATCCGTTGGGGTGAAAAGAGAAAGGTCTAATTTTAAGCTCAGATTATTTGGATCAAAGAAGGATAAATTTCATTTGGTTTCTTTTATTTAGGCTAGAAATGGGCTATATTGAATAAGGGCCTATGATCCTTTCCTAATTGTCTATTACAACTTACTTTTAGCAGGACTAACCAAGCAAGTTCTAGCTCAGTACCAATAGTGGACTATTCAAATTTCCTCACACTCACTTGACATCTCATCACTATACCAGATTATCAGAGACCTAGTTCGAATTTAAGACTTAGGGTAATGCAATGGTGTAACTCTATTTCATGCTTAGAACCACACAATTATCAGTTACTATGCCTAGTCATGCATTATTTTCCAGTTTATCAGGATATCATTTTAGCCATCATGCTCCAGAATTAAACTATGTACAAAAGATATAAACATGACGGTTCAACAGAAAAAGTAATCAGTCTTTTGGGGAAAGAGAACACAGGCAAGAAAACCCCCAAAAGAGGATATTGAATTGGGATACTCAGACTTCACCCTAACACTCACTTTCCATTTACCCCACCCCAACAAAAAACATGCAATTGTCCCCAATGCATAAAAATTAGAATACTCGAGTGGTAGGTGAAGCAAACCTGTGGTGCGAAACACCGTCGATCAGCAAGCTGGTGGGTTTGGTTCCCCAGAACCCACGTCCTCTGCAATCTGGACACCCTCAGTGGTGTCCTCAACAACAACCGCACCATCAGTAGTGCCTCCTGCTATCTCTACAATGTGGGATCTAGACGCCCCAGCCGCTAACTCTGATGCTCTCATCTGGTGCACCGCCTCCTCAGCAAGTGAGGCTCTCCTCGCAGCCTCTATCTCTCGGCGCTCCTTCTTCCGTGCTCGCGTCTCGTCCTCTGCTTGACCCTTACGCCTCTTGGCACTCTCTCGAGGGGGAGGTGGTGGAATTTTAGAAGTAGCAAAAAGGGCCGCCAACACTGTGTCCTCAGCAGGCTCGACAGAAAGGGCCTCAGAATCCGGCACCCTAGCCTCTAAGATCGTGTCGATATCTGCACGAAGACTGTCGACTACAGCCTGAAGAGTCGACACATCCACCAGAGGGTCTGGTCGGGCTACCACCCTCAACTCAAAGGCGTCCAAGCGCTGGTTAACCTCAGTGATCTTCCGCTCTGTAAACTGCACCATTTTCCTCTCTAGGCGCTCTTCGAACTCAGTAATCGACTTCTGCATCTACAACTGGATATGATGCAGAAGAGTGGCTATTTGTGCCTCTAGTTTTTGGACCCTAGCAAGCGGGACGAGTGCCGGTAGAGGGGCTGTGCGAGAGGAGCTCGGGGCAGTGCTTCTACCCGGAATAGACTCGACCGGGGTAGTGTCAGTGGACGCTGCCTGTGTAGCTGTGCGGGCCTGGGCTACCGTATCAGCAAGATCATCAGCAAGTGGGGGCAGCTCCGGACGGGGCCCTTTGCATGGAGCCAACTCATTGGCCTCGTCTCTGATGAGGCCGACGTCAACAGTGCCCTGCGGGGTCTTAACTCCACCGGGCCAGGTCGGGTACGACTCATTAATTACGCGACGGTTCCCTGACGACGGTCAATCGCAGTTGTGACGACCCGTCGTTGGTTCCATCGTGTGTGTCCTAGTTTGAAAATAACAGAAAGACGTATCTGGTACGACGGAGGCATACGACGGTCCGTCGCAGGCGCAACGGTCCGTCGATGTATCCGTCAGTGACTGCTGCAGAGTAGTTTTCTGCAGAATTTCCTGGTGATGTGCCTGCAAATTTAAAAACCCATTAGTTGAAAAATGATACCATTACTAAAAAGACTATACGTATTGGGTTGCCTCCCAACAAGCGCCTGATTTAATGTCGCCGGCACGACTGGGGACCCTTGATTACTCAGACTTCATCAAGATGGTATGCCTCTATCACTTCATTCCCCTATGCTTTATGCCCAAAATAGAGTTTTATTCTATCTCTATTCCCCTTAAACCGCACTCCCTCCTTGGCTTTTAACTCAACTGCTCCATGAGGGAATACTTGGGTAATCAAGTAAAGGCCAGTCCATTTAGACTTGAGCTTGATCGGAAGACAAGGCACCCCAGAACTGTCTACAAGCACCAAATCCCCAACCATAAACTCTTGTTCTGCATTTTTCTGTTCAGTCTCCTTCTTCATCTTTTCTTTGTGGGATATGGCAGATACCGATTGGAGCTCACCACTCTGCCTCATGGTCCTACAAATGTTGAAGGTCGCTTCTTCATTATTCAACCGAAATGTCATCTGTCCCTTCTCCATATCAACTAATGCTCTACCTGTAGCAAAGAATGACCTCCCATGAATAATAGGCACTTCAAAATCGATCTCACAATCAAGAATAACAAAATCAGCCAGAAAGATGAATGACTCCACTTTTACTAGCACATCATGGAGTATCCCTATGGGCCGTTTCACTGTCCGATCAGCCATCAGTAGCCGCATCGCAGTGGGTTTTGGATCCCCCAAACCCAATTTCTTGTAAATCGAGAGGGGCATGAGATTTATGCTTCCTAGTACTCATCTGTGGCTGGGTTGTGAGTGGACTGTACTGCGAAGGTGTTTCTCCCTGTATCAGATTTCCTAGTACTCCAAGCTTTGTTATTCCGGGAGATTTTGTCTAATTTTTCAGCAATCTCAGCATAAGGGCATTCTCCATAAGATCCACCTGCTATAGTGTCCAACACCGCTTTGTTGTTATCATCCTGTCCCCGATAGAAGTATTCCTTCAGTGACTCATCATCTATACGGTGATTTGGAACACTTCTCAAGAATGAGGTGAATCTATCCCAAAAACTACTAACTGACTCTCCTGATAGTGCCACAAAGTTGTTCACTCTGTCTTTGTGGTTTAATTTCTTGGAGACTGGATAGTAGCGTGCTAAGAAGACATCCCTTAGTTGGTTCCAAGTGAAGATTGAGTTGTATGGGAGCTCAGTGAACCACATAGCAGCCTCTCCCGCCAGTGAGAGAGGAAACACTCTGAGACCTATTACATCTAAATCCAAATCAGGCCTCCCTACACAACTTTTACACACTGCCCTTACCTTAGCTATATGGGCATGTGGATCCTCACAAGGTAGCCCTGAAAACAAACCTCTAGCAGTGAGCATTTGCATCAGGCTAGTAGTTACCACAAAAGTGTGACCTGTGGGTAGAGGGGACAAGACAAGTGGCCCATCCAAGTCTGCTATGTTATCATACCCTCTGTAGTATGCTTGGGGCCGTGGAGCGGGATTTTGTCCCCTCTGTTGATGTTCACCCGGAGCATCGGGTAACATCTGACCATGATATCAACCGGAGCTGGGATGTTCTAGTTCGAATCATCATCATTTATTCCCAAGTTTCGATTCATATTGCGCAGTGTACGCTCTTACTCGTGATTGTAGGGAAACAAGGGTTCTGTTCCTCTCCGTGTATTTGGCATACAAGGAGGATAGTTCTGAAAAGAAATCAAAAACAATAAAACAAAGTAAAATCAAGAAAATATCAACTAAACTATAGTAATAAGTTCAAGTTAATCTAAAAACTAGATTCCCCGGCAGCGGCGCCAAAATTTGATATGCTCAAACATATTTCTCAAATAAGAAGAAAAGTGGTCGTGTCAAGTAAATAACCCAACTAGTGAGGTTGGGATCGTTCCCACGAGGAAAATAGTCTAGACTTAACTTCAATCTGTTATTACTATTGTTTGGTCAATGATTTCCTTGGAAAGTAAAAACAATAAAGGGGGGTTTCTATTTCTAAATGAGTAAAATTAATTAACAAACTTGACAGAGACACTTAACAACTTTGAATGTTAGATTTTAATCAATTAATCAAAGTAACTAGGGTTTACGTGTTCCCCACAGGTTCATAACTTGATAACTCTAACTATAACAATTCTTTCCTAGTATCTTGCATGCAAATTGATAAGTTATGTATTTCTATATCCTTGGTCTGGCATCTAGAAAATCTCACTCCGCACCTTGGTCCGGCTCCGTGTGTTGCTATCCTAACCCTTATACTTACCTCATATTAAGCATTGTATTCGATATTTGACTAAGTTATTACCTCGTACCAATCAATACTAGCCTATTAGATATTATACACTAAATCTATGTTAATAATTATTTTCCTATTATCTACCTCCTTGGTCCGGCAAATAGCATTTAGGCGAGTTCTAACGTTGGCCATCCGTTAAAAAGACTTCTAAGCGAAAGAATTATTAATAGATGCAAGATACTATTCTAGAATTGTTATTTTAGTTAGGGTTTATCTCATTGTTTGCCTATGGTTCCCACAACCCTAGTTATGGAGTTTAGTTACTCATGGACATAAACACAATATTCAAATATTTGAAATAAGAGTTCATGTACTTACTTCAATGAGAAAGAGTAAAATCCAAAAGTTTGCTTGATTAATCTCCAAAAATCAGTTGCAAGAATCTCAAAATCCAACACTAATACACAAAGTCTAAGAATATGATGTCTAATCTAATAGAGTCTAACAATACGGAGTCTAAATATCTGGTGTCTAACTTCAATAACGAGGTTTTTCGAACTATTTATAAAAAAAAACAAAAACCTAATTAAACAAGGATTCTAATTGCTGGAAATCTGCCAACACGCGGCTGGGTCGACGGACCTCGCGACGGACCGTCGTGGTCACAACGGACCGTCATGGGCTTCGTCGTCCCATACTTGTGCAATTTCTTCTGCTGCTCTCTTCATTCCACTCGACGGCAAGTATGACGGACCGTCATAGGCACAACGATCCGTCGAGGGTCTTCGTTCCAAAAGACTTCAACTCTTTGAATCTGGGTACTGGGATCACTTCTCTGAACTTCATGACGAACCTGCAGGACGGACCGTCATAGACACGACGGACCGTCACAAGCTTCGAACCCCACACTTGGTCAGACTTCCTCATCTTCCTTCAGCAGCTGCACTATGCTGCCACCTACGGACCGTTGCAAGCACTACGGACCATCATAAGCTCCGTACGTGGTCTCTTCTGCATTTCTTCGCTCAAAATCTCCGCATTCAGCTTTGGACAGATTTCCTGCAAAACAAAGAGAAACTTATATAAAAATTAGCACAAAAAGACTTTTGGACACACTAAACTTAAGGAAAAAGTATTAATTATACCGTGAAACCACGGTATATCAGTACTCCCTCTGGCTCTAATTTTCTTCTACTTTTTTTGTGCGTCTTTTTTCTTTTTTTTCCTATAAAAAATAAAATTCAAAATAAAGTTCAAGCAAAAACATCAACATGATAAAACTTAATTAACTCAAACAGAATAATACAAATCCAGCACCAATCTGCCTTATATTGTTAAAAAAGATTGTGATGATGGCAAATTTAGATTGAGGATGAGAGGGGGAAAAGACACTACTAAAAAACACCTAAAAAACAACGAAAGAAAAAGCGAAGGACGACATCTCTCCAAAAAGTGACGTCAATAGCCACACTGTCCATTATATTTTAATAAAATAATTTTTTAATTTTTTTCAAAAAGCGACGTACGACATCACTTAGTCCGTTGTTTTTCAGTGAAAATGTTGGTCAAACATTTTGTAAAAAAGCAAAGGACATAGAGACGCTGCCCGTCTCTTTCTTTAAAATATATGCTAATGCAGATCCGGATTTTCCCCATTCTCCATATATCCTCATTCTCTTTGCATTTTTAATCCCTTCCTATCTCTCAGCGAAATAACGTCGGTGTCGACCACGACTCCCGTCTTCCTTTCCCAGACCGCCACCACTGCCCACACCATTGTTTTGCTTCGCCAACCTCCACCCCGACCCACTGCCCTTTCCTCCTTTAATTCTGGGTTAGGGTTTATTTTTGGTTTCGTTCAGTTAGTGTATTGAATTGATTAATTAGTTTATTCTATTAGTATTTTATTGGTTTTTAGTGTAATTGATTGTTATTTAACTAGTTAGTGAATGCTTTAGGGTTATTCAATTAAAGGTTTTTATTGAATATTGTTTTAAGTTTGATTGGTAGTTAGTTTGAAATAGTGATTATTTGATGGTTAGTTTGTTTTTCTTGATTGTGAATTGAAAATTTTAATGTTAGGTTACTTTGAATTCGATTATCATAGGATTTCGTTTTAAATTTTGATATTGTAAGATTATTTTGATTTTTGGATTTGTAATATTAGTTTTAGTTAGGGTATTTGAGAATTTGTTTGAATTTGGGTATTATTTGAGTTGGTTTGATTTTTGTATTTTAGGACTAACTAGAGTTTGAAGTATTATTAAGATTTTAGGACTAATAGTTTGAATTTGGGATTAGGAATAACTAGCTAGTTTGAATTTAAGATTGGACAAGTTAGATTTTGGGATTTTAGGACTTGTTTGAAATTTTAATTTAAAGATCATTTTGAAATTTGAAATTTGAAATTTAGGAGTAGTTTGACTTTGGGATTTTAGGATTTTAGCACTAGCTACAGTTTGATTTTCGAATTTTGAATTTAGGAGTAGATCGAATTTGGAAAATTTGGGATTTGAATTTACTATAAATTGAACTTAATTAGGTATATGAACTTTAAATGTTGTTGACTTTAATTTTGTATAATTTAATTTTTATTCTTATTAGAACATGGATTTTATTTGAACTTTATTAGAATTTTTAGTACTTGAAAATCTTTTATAAATTAATTAATTGAACACACATGGTCTGGTCAAATGCGTGAAAATCGCTCTAAGCTAAATTGAAGCATAGTGAAATGTGAATGAAACATAGCAAGAAAACAAGAAATGGCACAAGTTAATAAAAATATATCATGGCCAAAGAAGGACAGCGGCAGGCAGCGGAAGGGCATCGGTGGTGCACAAACATGGGAAATGTGCAGGAGAATTCGGGTGGAATTTGATGAGGTAATGACTAAAAAATGTTTATACATTGTATTGGATCAAAAATTATGGAGGGAAATGGCAGCAAATGACTGAAATCCAGTCAGCCAAACTCACATGTCAAGCACATTCGACGGTTACCTTTTTATAACCGCTCGTGTCCAAATTCGTTGTATATCTTGTATGCTTTTTGAATTTGAATTTTTAATGTTTCTTATCAGTTGGGGATGTCAACTGAATTATTTTTTAACGGGGTTATTGTATAACAATTTTTAGACATGTGTCACTACACTATGCAATGTAAATACAAGACTACCAAATATTTTATAAATGGACAACCTTGTGTGTTGGACGTTATTGGACATAGAAGGGAGGATAGACTTGTTATCTTAAGGCGAAAGAGGAAATATTTAGTCTTGAATTTCACTAAGACACTTGGGGAAAAAGTGAGTTTAAAAAGTGTCTAACGCAGTAATCGACTTGTGATTGCGTCTTGAGTCAAAGTCGAAGTTGAAATTGGAAAGAATTGTATTTCCAATGAGTGAGTCCTTTGTATTTATTGTTGATTATTTATATAAAGGTTGGGTTTTGAATGTATGTTTATGTGTTCATTTCATTATTAAAAGTTTGAAAAATAGTTTCTTAGGAAAAAACATTAAAACGTCCTTAAAACGTTAGGCAGACTATGCTGCAAAAGGGCTGAGTTGAGTGACACTTGTTTCATGCACTTAGAGTATTTTCTAAGACTTGGTGCGGTCCTCGATGACTTACTCAATAATCTTTCAAGATCATGTAAGTTCAAGGAAGCCTTAATCACTTGGAACGCTAAGAGAATGCTTGTAAAGACTTAGAAAGAACAGGAAAGAGAGCTTTGAAGAAAGCTTTGTATTATGCTTGGAGAATGCTTTACAACTTGCTTGGTGACTTTGCAAATGAAAGGCACCTCTATTTATACTACTTCCTAGGGGATAAAGTGCAATTAATATTTACTTGACAAGTCCCTAAGATATTTACACTTTGGTCACCTTTCTAGAGAATTCTATAATGCTTTGGGACTTTCCCTATTCTTCTTGAGACTTTCAAAAGGTTCTAGAGTCCTCCGCACAACTCTTGAACGTTCTACGCCTATCCGGACACAAAATTAGGCTATAATTATGGGGGGACATCACACGTTTCCCCACTTTATAATGCGACGACCGCGTCACATTGTAAACTCCTGGACTTTGTCCTTGAATTGCCACAAGTCCTCATATTTCTACCATGTGACCTCCTCTGGAGTTTGTCCCTTCCAATGTACTGGGAACATGGAACTGGCTTGTTGACCTCACTTCCATTTAGATTGATAATCTATGATAGCTTCAATCTCCCTGTTGTGCAAGGCGGTGACAGTAATGGGTGCCCGTTGTGATAGATTGCGGCTAGGATCCTCCTTGTCCTCATGGTACGACTTGAGGACGCTTGCATGAAACACCAAATGGATATTGAAGTGTGGAGGTAACTCCAACTTGTATGAGATCTTTCCCACCTTGGCAACGATCTTGAACGGTCCCTCATATTTGCGCACTAAGTTTATATAGACACCTCTTAGTGCCTTGAACTGTCGTGGGTTGAATTTTACCTAGACCATGTCGCCTTCTTTGTAGTCTGTTGGACGACGCTTGCTGTTGGAGAACTTCTTCATCCTTTTAGCTGCCTTGTGGAGTAGGACTTGGCAGTGTCAAGATGCTCCTCCCATCCCTTGGCAAGATGGTATGCTCCCAAACTCTTACCCTCAAAACTAACCGACAACGAATGCAGAGTTTGGGGTTATTGGCCTTTCGCCAACTCAAATGGTGTACGCTTGGGTGACTCACTCCTCTGCGTCTAGAATTCTGGCCTAGTCCTGATGCGCACTAACATAGTGCCTTAGATAGCACTCCAATAGGGTGTTGATGCATTCAGTCTGGCCGTCGATCTAAGGGTGGAAACTTGTGGAGAAGTGAAGCTCCGTGCCATGTATCTCAAACAACTCTCTCCAAAATTTCCCGATAAAGGGGTGGTCTCAATCGCTAATGATATGTTTCGGCTGCCCCCAATATTTCACCACAATCTTGAAGAATAATTGAACAGACTCCTTCACGGTGCAACCGAATGTGACGAGCATGAAGGTAGCATACTTTGAAAACTTTTCCACCATGATCATGATCCTACCAAACCCGTCGGACTTCGGCAAGGAAGTGATGAAGTTCATTATCACGCTCTCCCATAGGTGTTCTGCTATGGGTAGTGGCTCTAATGACCCTCCCGATTGCCTTTTCTCCACTTTGTCTTGTTGGAACACAAGACAAGTCTGCACATAGTACTCGATATCGTCCCGCATATGTGGCCAGAAGTAAATAGCCTCAATCAGCGCCCTCGTACGGCGCTACCCTAGATGGCCAGCCCACAGTGTGTCGTGTCTTTTCTTAGTGATGCACTGCTTGATCGACCCAAACTTGGGCACATAGACCCTTCGACCAGTTGTGAGTAAAAGGCCATCTTCTACCCAAAAGCATCTGGTTATGCCTTGGGTAGACAATTCCATCAGCTTCTTGGCCTTTGGATCATGTTGCATGACATCCTTTATTGCATCTTGAATGTCACAGTGAGCTGTAGTGATGGAAGCAAGCACGACCTTCCTACTTGGTGTGTCTTCCACGACGTTGACTCTTCCTGGCTTGTACTCCAAGACGTAGTCAAATTAGGCCAAGAAGTCTTTCCATCTAGCTTGCTTTGGGGTGATATTTTTTTATGAGTGGAAGTATCTAATGTCCACGTTGTCGGTCTTCATCATGAACATGGAGCCCAGTAAGTAGTGTCTCCATGTGTGTAGGCAATGTACAATGGTCGCCATCTCTTTCTTCTGCCCCGTGTAACTCCATTCTATATCATTTAGCTTGTGGCTTTCGAATGTTATTGGGTGTCTATCCTTCATTAAGACTCATCCAATGGAATATTCTGATGCATCCATATGTACTTCGAAGGTCTTGGAGAATTCGGGCAGCATGAAGAACGTCTCTTATGTCATTGCGGCCTTGAGACCTTTGAATGCTCTTTTTCAATGCTCGCTCCAAACCAATGGCTTATTCTTCTTTAACAACTCGGTCAGCGGAGAGGCTTTAACAGAGTAGCCAGTGATGAACCTACGATAGTAGTTCGAAATTCCAAGGACGGATCGTAGCTCGATCACCTTCATGGGTGCCTCACACTCTTGGATCGCCTGAATCTTTGCCTCGTCCATCTGTAGTTTGCCCTAGCTGATAACATCGCCTAAGAAGTGAGCCTCGTGTTGGGAGAACTCTTACTTCTCCCGCTTGACATAGAGTGGGTAGTCCCATAATACTTGAAAGATTTTCCTCAAGTGCTCTGTGTGCTCCTCTAATGTGCTGCTATAGATGACTATGTCATCCAAGTACACAGCCACGAACTGGTCCAAGTAGGGATGAAATATCTTGTTCATCAGCATGAAAAAAGGTGGCGAGTGTGTTGGTTAAGCAAAATGGCATCACCAACCACTCATATACTCCATATCTTGTCACGCACGATGTCTTCGGCTCATCTCCCTCTGCGATGCGCACTTGGTAGTAGCCTTTTCGGAGATCCATCTTGGTGAAGTATTTGCACTTCCCAAGTCTATCAAACAATTCTTCAATTAGAGGGAAAGGATATTTGTTCTTTATTTTAACTTATTGAGCGACCGATAGTTGATGCATAAATGCAACGACCCATCTTTCTTCTTCTGCAACAACACAGGAGCTCCATAAGGTGCCTTGTATGGATGGATGTGACCGGCTTCGAGCATCTCATTCAACTGTTTCGTTATCTCCTCTAACTCGGTGGAGCCATACAGTAAGGTGCATGTGTGGCTGTCTTGGCTCTGACCTCCAACTCTATCTTGTGATCTACCACACACCTTGAAATTAGAGTCTTTGGAAGCTCGTCCAACATCACGTCCTTTGTTTCTTCAAGGACCTTCTCTATGATTGGTTCAACGACTCCATAGTACCATTGTCTTCTCCTGAACTTGCAATGGTATCAAGGAATGTCGACTCTCCTTTCTTAAGGCCCTTCACGATCTGCATAGCCAACAGGTGGGTGTGTCCATCCTTCTTCGGTACCTTGACTAGAGGTACCAAAGACGGTCGTTCCCACTCCATCACCATGAGTTGCTGGAGGTAGGGGTCGATCATCGTATGGCATTGCTGTAAAAACTCTTGTCAAAAAATGATATCACAGATATCTAAAAGAGTGATGGTAAAGTTTGTCTTACCTTGCCACTTTCCTGTGATGCTCACTCCTTGGGCAACCCCACACACAAGAGTCGGTGGAGCCATTAACTATCTTGAGGCGGGTGTTTCTTGGGATGTAGTTCATCCCTACCTCTCTGCCGCCGTCTTGGTCATAATATTTTCTTTGTCCCTGGAGTCTACCATGGCACAAGCTGGTCTTCCATTTATGGAGATGTCTACATACTGCGTGCTGAAGTCTCTCGGCTTCTCTGTCAGCTTGGCTATAGCACCGCATAATCCTACCACTCCAAGTTGCGTCGTGCCCGCATCTTGCCCTTGATGTTGTGCGTCCTTCTCCTTCCGCTCGCGTAGGATGGCACCAAGGTTCTTTATCTCGCGGAAGCTGTCATAGCCGTGAGGTCAACCGCAAATAAAGCAACCAACTCCTTTATTGGTCTGCACCCGCTTCTCCGTGTAATTTTTGGCACACGAACCACTTGGTTTTCCGCTTATGGGGGTCGTGCTGCTTGGGGTGTGCCTTCTTCTCCTTGCCTCATCCACGATCTCCCTCAGCTTTGGCGTGACTACTTCTTACATTCCTACCTTTCGCCTTATGAAGTTCATGCTGAAGTATCTCAAGGACTCGGCTTGTGTGATGGCTTCTTTTATGGTCTTGAACCATCGCCGCTCCAAATCCATCTTGGACCAATTTTACAGCTCGTCGATTAATTGGAACAACATGTCATCATCTATGAGGTTGGAAATTTGAAGTGTTAGAGTTGTGAAAACCTTCACATATGCCCGAATGCTTCCCGTTTGCTTCCGTTCTAAGAAATTGCGTTTAACCTCGTACATGACATTGTTAGGGAAGAAGGCTTTCTTGAATTCTTCACATAATTGCTCCCACGTGTTGATTGTGCACGTCCCCTTCCCAATCTTAGCCTCTTTGCACATCCACTATAGAATATCCATCTCGAACAGATACAACACGACATATTGATCTTATTTTCATCGCTTCTCACCCGACCACACTGAAGTACTTCTCTAAGTGCCATAGAAATTTTTCCAGCTCTTGAGCATCACAGACGCCCTTGAATATGGGTGGCTTGGGAGCCTTGACTCTAGCTTCCCTATCACGGTCAAGTGATGTACATCCTCCAACCTCCACGCCTTTCTTGAGTGTTTTCACTTCGGCCTTCAGCGTCTTGATCGTGCTAAGCACATCCATAAGCCAACACTCCAAATAAATGATGGCCTCCTTCATCTCGAACTCGGTCCGCTAGCGACCCTCCAACTTTTTCTTAATATTCTCAGCCACCTCAAAGGCGATGTCCCCAAGGGTCTTGAACATGTCGTCGGCCACATTCATGCGCTGACCTAATATCTCCAAGGCTTGCCTTGCCATTTCCACCCTTGTGACCCATTCTTCTCCAGCGGTGATGTCTATGGCGTCTTCACCCAATTCATCATCACTTACTTCATTACTCGATGGCGGATGAGATGTTAGCACCTCGCTAGGTCTGGGATCAGGCAGTACCTCCTCATTACCCTTTTGATGTTGCTTCCCCTTTAGGTTCTTCTTTCCACCATCCACACGGACGTTGGTGGTGCTAGCGTCATTAACGTCTCCTTCGATAGCCATTTCCTTAGCATCAAACCTCACTATGATACCATGTTGTCACGGACATAGAGTATTTGCTAAGACTCCATGCAGACCTCGACAACTTACTCACTAATCTTTCAAGATCTTGTAAGTTCAAGGAAGCCTTGAAGACTTGGAACACAAAGAGAATGCTTGGAAAGAATTAGAAAGAACATGAAAGAGATCTTTAAAGAAGGATTTGTATTATGCTTGGAGAATGCTTTACATATTGCTTGGTGCCTTTTCAAATGAGGGTCACCTCTATTTATACTTTTTCATAGGGACTAAAGTGCAATTAATATTTACTTGACAAGTCCCTAAGATATTTACACTTTGGTCCCCTTTCTAGAGAACTCTACAATATTTGGGACCTTCCCTAGCCTTCTAGATATATCCAAAAGGTTCTAGAGTCCCCCGCACAACTCTAGAACGTTGTTCCCGTATCTAGCGGAATCATTCTTGAATTGTGGCGGAACGTCACACTTGACTTCCTCACATTCGGCTAACATCTTGCACGAAATTTATGTGAAGTAATGTGCCCGTGTGACAATTTAGTATCATAGCGTTGCTTAGATTATTCGATGGCTGGTGGAAATGCTGAACTGCAGGAGAGGGTAACAAGATTGGAAGCGCTTATTGGTGGGACAGACTGTGGGGAGGACTTTGTTGGTCTGGTCACTCAAATTCCAAGAAGAAATGCAGAATTGACCTTAACCAAGGATGTCTTAAATGAAAAAGTGTTGTTATTGGAGGTAGAATATGCAACAAAAAATGACACTACCCAACAAAAAATGACACTACCCAACAAGAAATGGAACTCATTTGCAGGGAGAAGGAAGACTTGCATGGGGAAGTTTTTCTTCTATGTCAGGCATTAGAAGGAACAGTTGGACCCATAAGAATGAAGGTTCTAGAATCTAAGGCTTACAATAGTGTGAGGAGTTCCAAGGAATCGTAGAACTTTCTTTGGGATATTGAAAACTACTTCAAGGCAGCAAAGGTTCAATATGGTTACAAGGTATCAGTCACAACAATATATTTAGGTGATTATGTAAAGCTTTGGTGGAGAACAAGGGTTGATAAAGTAGAAGATTCAAATCTACCACAGATTGAAAAGTTGAAAATGTTAAACAAAAAATTTAAAACTCAATTCCTTCGTAGAAATTCATCTTGGTTGGCAAGAGATGGGCTGTGACTTTTGAAACAAAACAACACGGTGAGGGATTATATCAAGGAATTTTCATCTTTGATGATGAACATAAGCAACATGGTTGAAGAAGACAAGTTGAACTAATTCATCAGCGGGTTGAAAGGATGGGTACGAAGAGAGTCGATGAAATCAAATGTTTAAACTTTCAAATTCTGCCATAGTGGTAGGAGACAAGTTGGCTGACTTCGATGAGGGTGACAACCCAAGGGACTTTTTTCACTTCAAACAGAATGTTAAGGGGAAGGAGTGGAAGAAAAATGAGAAGGACCAAGCTACCGAAAAAGAAAATGAAGGTAGGAAAACTAGACAAGGGGAGTCTTCTTTTCCTAAACAGAAGGGAAAGTTTGGGGGATGTTGTGCTTGTGGTGGTTCACATTTGAAAAGGGACTGTCCGGTGCAAGTCAAAGTGAATGTCATACTTGTTTCCGAATTGTAAAGGGAAAAGAACAATGAGGCAGGAACGCCAAATATAAATTTTTGGCGTTGGTTGAAGATGGACATGATGGGCACGATATGATTCTTGTACAAAATCGAAATAGTATCATATGAGAGATTTCCTCGACGAGGACGTAGAGTTTAATCAGGTTGGGGAAGTTTGTAAGGGTCCTGACCAAGTAACTCGACATAGGCACAGTGGTGGCAAAGGGTTGGCATGTATGTCTTTGCTAAGGGCCAAAGTGCGGGTGGAATCAATCATGCTTTGTGTGATCAGAGTGTTAGCATGGTCAAATGGGTTCAAATTATATTGGTCGGACAGTGTCAAAACATGTCATGGGCATCGGCAAGGAAACAACCCATGGCATGACTTAAGCTCTGGTCGACGTTGGTTTTGGGTAAAGTTTGCATGCGAAAAACACATTGTCTGGTCAAATGCGGGAAAATTGAGATAAGATTAATTAAATCATAGTCAAATGTGAATTAAAAAAAACAATAAAACAAGAAATTGAAAGAGTGAATAAAAGATAACATTGCAAAAGCAAGACAACGAAAGGCAGCGGCAGTGCGTTAGTGGTTCGCGAGCATGGGAAATATGAGGGCTAGATTCGGGTGGACTTTGATGAGGAAATGACTATACAATGTTTAGAAATTGTATTGGATCCAAAATTATGGAGGGAAATGGCATCAAATAACCGAAATCCAGTCACCCAAACTTACATGCCTAGCACATGCGGCAATTACCTTATTGTAACCGCTTGTGTCCGATTCGTTGTATCTCTTGTATGCTTTTTGTATTCGAATTTTGAATGCTTGTTATCATTTGTGGATTTCAACTAAATTATGTTTTAGTGGGCTGATTGTTTGACAAGTGTTAGACATGTATCACAACACTCTGCAATGTAAACACAAGGCTGCCAAATGTTCTATAAATGGACAACCTTGTGTGTTGGACGTATTTGGACATAGAAGGGAGGATAGACATGTTATACCAAGGTAAAAGAGGAAATATTTAGTCTTGATTTCACTAAGTCTCTTAGACAAAAACGTGAGGATTTTAAAAAGTGTCTAAGGTAGTAATCGACTTGTGATAGCGCCTTGAGTCGAAGTT
Source organism: Solanum chilense (assembly GCA_032847665.1). NCBI lineage: Eukaryota > Viridiplantae > Streptophyta > Magnoliopsida > Solanales > Solanaceae > Solanum > Solanum chilense. Next base: position 35,968,582 of record CM064973.1, on the reverse strand, counting down.
GAAGTTGAAGTTGGATAGAATTGTTGTTCAACGAATGAGTCCTTTTTATAAATTATTTATTATTAATATAAAGGTTGGGTTTGGACCGTATGTTTAAAGGTTTATTTTCTAATTGAAAAGTCTGAAAATATTCTAAGGTAAAAATAGTAAAATGTCCTTAAAACGCTAGGCAGACTAGGCTTTGAAAGGGCTGAGCTCAGTGAGACTTGACTGTCTCACATAGGGATAACCTCTTGAAAGAAATTTAGGTGAAGTAATCTACACGTGTTAGATTATTCGATGGCTTCAAGAAATGTTGAACTCTGGGAGAGGGTGACATGATTGGAAGCACTTATTGGTGGGACAAACGACAGGAGGACTTGGTTGATATGTTCAATCAAATTCAAAGAGTGAATTCAGAACTGACCTTGACCAAGGAATTCTTGAACGAAAAAGTGTTTTTATTGGAGGTAGAATATGCAGCCAAACACGACACTTCCCAACAAGAAATGGAACTCGTTTGCACGGAGAAGGAACACTTACGCAGCGAAGTTCATCTTCTACGTCGGGCGTTACAAGGAATAGTTTGTCCCATAAGAATGAAGGTTCCAGAACCTAAGGCTTACAATGGTGTGAGGAGTGCCAAGGAAATGGAGAACTTTCTTTGGAATATTGAAAACTACTTCAACGCAACAAAGGTCAAAGATGGTGAAAAGGTGTCAGTAAAAACAATGTATTTAAGTGATGATGCCAAGGTTTTGTGAAGAACAAGGGTTACCGAAGTAGAAGGTTCGAGTCTACCACAGATTGAAATGTGGGAAATGTTAAAGTATGAAATGAAAACTCAATTCCTTCCAAGCAATTCATCTTGGTTGGCAAGGGATGGGCTGTGACGTTTGAAACAAAACAACACAGTGAGAGCTTATATCACGGAATTTTCATCTTTGATGTTGAACATAAGCAACATGGTTGAAGAAGACACGTTTCACTATTTCATAAGTGGGTTGAAAAGATGGGAACAAAGAGAGTTAAGGACACAGAATGTTTAAACGCACAATTTTGCCATAACGGCCACAGACAAGTTGGTTGACTTAAATGAGGGATACGACCCAAGGGATTATTCTTACTTCAAAAATAATGACAAGGGGAAGGAGTGGAAGAAAATTGAGAGGACCAAGATGCCGAAAAAGAAAGCAAAGGTGGGAAAACTAGACAAATGGAGTCTTCTTTTCCAAAACAGAAGGGAAAGATTGGGGGATGCTTCACTTGCGGTGGTCTATATTTGAAAAGGGAATGTCTTGTGCAAGTGAAAGGGAATGACATACTTGTTGTCTAATTGGAAAGGGAAAAGAACAATGAGGCAGGAATGTCAAATGTAAATTCGTTGGCGTTGTTTGAAGATGAAGATGATGGACAGGATATGATTTTTGTCCGGAATCCAAGTAGGGTTAGATGGTAGAGGACATCGAGTTTCACTAGGTTGGGGAAGTTTGTAAGGGTCCTGATCAAGTAACTCGACATAGGAACGGTGGCAGAAGAGGGTTGGCATGTATAACTTAGCCAAGGGCCAAAGTGAGCGTGAAATCAATCATCTGTTGTGTGCATAAAGTGTTACATGGTCAAATGGGTTCAAATTATGTTGGTAGAACAATGTCAAAACATGACATGGGTGTTAGAAAGACAAATCCCATGGCATGAGTTGGGCGCTGACCGACATCGATTTTGGGAGAAGTTTGCATGTGCAAAACACATGGTGTGGTCAAATAGAGGAAAATCAAGCTGAGAAAAATTTAAGCATAGTCAAATTTGAATAAAACGTATAAAGAAAACAAGAAATGAAACGAGTGATTAAAAAGATAATATGGACAAAGCAATACAGCGGAAGGCAGTGTTAGGGCGTCGGTGGTGTGCAAGCATGGAAATGTGCAGGTGGATTTGGATGGACCTTGATGAGGCAATGACTATACAATGTTTATTAATTTTATTGGAGCCAAAATTATGGGGGGAAATGGCAGCAAAGGACCGAAATTGAGTCAGTCTAACTCACATGCCAAGCACATGGGGCGGTTACCTTTTTGTAACCGTTTGTGTCCAGATTCGTTGTATCTCTTGTATGCATTTTGGATTCAAATTTTTAATGTTTCTTTTCAGTTGGGGATTTCAACTGAATTATGTTTTAGTGGGCTGATTGTTTTATAAGTGTTAGACATGCGTCACAACACTATGCAATGTAAACACTAGGTTGTCACATGTTCTATAAATGGACAGCCTTGTGTGTTGGACGTTTATGGATATAGAAAGGAGGATAGACTTGTTATCCTAAGGTGAAAGAGGGAATAATTAGTCTTGAATATCAGTAGATACTAAGAAAAATATGTGAGGGTTTGGAAAAGTGTCTAAGGCAGTAATGGACTTGTGATTGCGCCTTGAGTCGAAGTCAAAGTTGAACAAAATTTTTGTTCCAACGAGTGAGTCCTTTTTATTGATTGTTGATTATTCATATAAAGGTTGAGTTTGGACCGTATGTTTATGTGTTCATTTCCTTATTGAAAGTCTGAAAAATATTCTAAGGAAAAAACAGTAAAACATCCTTAAAACATTAGGTAGACTAGGCTGCAAAAGGTCTATGTTGACTAAGACATGACTGCCTCACATTGGGCTAAACTCTTACACGAAATTTAGGTGAAGTAATCTGCTCGTGTGACATGATACCAATTAAAAAAGATTTGATTTTTTTATCTAACACTACTCCTAGGAAGTCTACAACTCTTTGCAAACTGAACCTTACACTCACACGAATTTGATTAAGTATAGAAATCCTTTACTTAGTTTTATTTAGGCAAAAATCAAGTTAAAAACACAGCCAACATACAAGAACTCTTCCAAACCTTTTATTAATTCAAATCAACAAATGATAAGGCTTCTTAAATTAGTCTAAGGCTGAAATCATTCTTCCCTTGCCTTAGACGAATTTCCACCCTAAATAAAAATTCTGCACAAGGCAGTTACATCGGCCATTACATCTGACAAGTGTCTAACACTTGCCTCACAAAATTTAAACTGAGGTCCAGCACTTAATATTCTAAAAGATAGAATATTTTTCGAATTCAAAATACATTTTAAAGCATAACAAAATTAACCATTCTAACATTTAGAATATTTCGGCCTATTTCAACACTTAGAATATTTCAGCTTATTCCAACAATTAGAATAATTTAGCCTGCTTCCAACACTTAGAATATTTCAGCATGCTTCCAACACTTGGTCTTGTTTCAGCTTTTGTCTTGCCAACGCCAAGTCCATAGCCTTTTCTTGTCAAGCCAACACCCTGCCTTGTGTTGCTAATGAATCTGCCCACATGTAAGCCTTGTGCGTCCAAGCTGCCTTTCCATCACTCAAGCTTCTTGAACCTTTGCTTCTCACTAAATCTTAGTTGCACAACTGCACTGTTTTGACCACACACATGCCAAGACTGATTCCCAAATCCTTATCATGCCTGCACGTAGTTAGATCAAGAGTTTAAAGGTCTAACGGACTACCTGCACCACTTGAACTCAATTTTCTCATCGAGATTGTTTTGAGATAGTCATCGATTTGAGCATCGAACTACCATAAGTCTTTCGCTTTCTCCAAAACTGCATTATCTGCACTCTTTCCTTTCCAGTTAATCAAGAATTCAATCTTCGTTTTCTTCTTACTTGTACCCAAAACCCAGTTATCAAGGATCTTCTCAATTCCAGCATCAAATTGTGTAGGTACTAATAGAGGAGCCCTCTTTGATATGTTTCTGTTCAGATCATCTGCATCTGCAAAGTAATTCAAGAAACTCACATGGAAAGTGGGATGAATCTTTAACCTTTCTAGCAGTTTCAATCTATAAGCAACTTCTTCGACCCGTTTCATCACTTCAAATGGACCATTATACTTAGGTATCAAACCCCGATGTCAAGTCTTACTTTCAATTTGTTTCGTGACTTATGGAGTAAGTTTTTACAACACCTTGTCACCCACATTGAACTTGAATGAGTGGCGATGTTGGTCAGCATACTTCTTCATGTGCCACTGAGCCTTGTTCAAGTTGTCTTATGTCTCAGATAACATCCCAAGTCTGTCCCTTGAAACCTTGTACGCTGCTGGAGCCTTTCCTTGATTTTTAGACTAAGCAACATCGAATGGCATCATAGCCTATTAGCCTAAAATAATTTTGAAAGGGCTCATTTCTTTGACAACTTGTGCAAATTATAACAAATCACAGAGCGTCTACCAATACAAACCAGTTATGTTGACTTGCTGTCACATAGTGCCTCAAGTTTTCTTCAAACAAGTGATTAATTCTTTCGTCTATCCATCTGTTTGTGGGTGATTTTCAGTAGAGAAATTTAACTCAGTTCCCATCATGTTGAACATAGCCTATCCAAAACCTACTTGTGCACCTTGTATACCTATCACTCACAATGTTAGTCGGAATGCCAAAGTATTTAACCACATATTAATAGAATAGGTCAGCAGCAATCTCAGATGAACATAATTCATGTGTAGCAATGAAAATAGAATATTTTGAAAACTTGTCTACCTTAACCATTATCGATGCTTTGCAATCTACTTTAGGAAATCCAGACTTGAAATCCATACTTACTGACAACCAAGGCCTTTAACGAATAGGCAAAGGCTTCAGCAAACCTGCTTCTTTCTTACGTTCAGTCTTTTCTACTAACAGACATGAAAAGTCTTTACGTATGCCTCTATGTCATCTTCCATCTTTGACCATAAATAAGCACGAGACAGTAAAGCTAACATCCTTTCAATATCTGGATATCCAACCCAAGCAGAATCATGAGCTTTCTTCACCAAGTCTTTGCGCAGTCCACCCTGATTTGGTACAATGATTCTCCCCCTTTAAATAGAGTAGATCGTCCTCGATCCAATAATATCTCATTGTGCCATCTTACACTTGACTCATCACTTAACATATAATAATTCATTTGTAGCATACATCCTAATTCTATTAAATAAATCATTTTCAAGTTTTGAAATTGAATATACTGCACCAAATACCTCTTTTTGACTCAGTGCATCAACAACTTGTTTATTTTTCCCTGGTTTATGTTCCCACATGAAATCATATTTTGCAAGAAACTCCTGTCGTCTTGCCTGTTTGGACTCAATTTCTTTTGTGTCTTGTAGAATTTATTGACTATATTATCAATTCTTACTACAAATCGAGTACCTAAGAGATAGACTCTCCAAACGTGTAGACAATGCACAATAAAAACCATTTCTTTCTTATGTGTCAAATATCTCTGCTCAACAACATTCAATTTTCGACTTTAAAAGGCCACAATATGACTTTCCTGCACTAACACACCTCCAATAGATTTATCCGATGCATCAGTATGTACTTCAAATGGCAACTCAAAATCAGGCAGCTTCAATATGGGTTCAGACGCAATAACTTCCTTCAAATTTTGAAAAGCTTCTTCACATAGTAGATACCACACCTATTTATAATTTTTCTTCAACAAATCATTCAAAGCCGCTGCCCTTTTTGAATAACCAACAGTAAATTTTCTATAATAGTTAGCCAACCCAAGAAACAACCGCAAATCCTTAATATTACGTGGTGCCTCTCAATCAAAAATGGCCTGCACTTTCCTAGGATTTATTTGAACTTAGTTTTTACTATCAAGATGCCCCAGAAATTTTATTTTCTGTTGAGCAAATTCACAATTTTACATCTTTACATAAAGCGTTTATTTCCTCAATTGAGACAGAACCATACTCAAGTGATTGATATGTTCATCTAATGTTAGTCTATAGACTCATCAATATAGACGACCACAAAATCATCAAGATAGTCAAACAACACATTCTTCGTTAAGTTGCAAAAGGTAGTCGGGGCATTGGTTAGCCTAAATGGCATTACAAGGAATTCATAAGAACCATATCTAGTTATACACATTTTATTAGGTTTATCACCTTCTGCTAATCTAAATTGCCAATAGCATGCCCTAAGATCAAGTTTTGTTAACTAGCATGTCTTGCTCAACCTGTTCATTAAATCTTGCACCAATGGAACTAGATACTTATTCTTTACAGTTGTCTTGTTCAGCACACTGTAATTTACACACTTTATCATCGTCCCATCCTTCTTCTTTTGAAACAAAACAGGAGCACCATAGGGAGCTTTAGATGGTCGAATCAGACCAGCATCTAACAAATCGTTCAACTGTTTATGCAATTCAACCAACTCCTTAGGAGACATACAACAAAGAGCATGTGCAGAACCAACCGTACCTGGCAGCAACTCAATTTTATGATCAATATCCCTCCATGGAGGCAAAGTCTTTGGCAACTTAGGCGGCATCACATCAGCAAACTTTTGCAGCAACTCGGCTACACAATCAGGCACCTCTATCATTACATTTGTTTTCAATTTAACTAAGGAAGCAAGTATAGTTTAATTACCCTTCTTCAGCCCTTTGTCAATCAATATACCAAACAACATCATTCCTCTATCCTTCTTCTTAGCAACATTATTGACTTTCCTAAACACCTTTCACAAAACCAGCATTTCCCTCATTCATAATCACGATACAATCTAAATATGAACAAGGAACAAACTGGAATTTTCTCAGAAAATCAATACGAAGTATCATCTAAAAATATACTAACGACATCACCATCAAGTTATGTTTTCCTACTCAATTTCCACTCGGCATAGACACTCCATAAGCCATACACACAATGGCTTGTGCGTTCACATTCAATGTTTTGACGTAGGAAGGGCTTTTATGCAACTTAATCCCCAATTTTGCAACACTACTAACATCAATAAACGTATGAGTAGCCCCCATATTAACCATGGCCATCACACATTTTTTTATCTTCATTTTTAAATGAATCAATGAGGCATGTGGATTCGAAGTCTTAGACGTTCCCTCAATATTATTAAGCAATGTAATATGATTAAAAGACAAACCAATGGATTGGACATAGCAGCCACAACTTCCTGTCCATCTTCATCCTGATTCATTTTTTCCAGCAAGCAAAGCATTCACTCTTTCCCTGTTCGGACAAGACATAGACGAATGAGTACCACCACAAGTCAAATAGCCTTTTGAACTTCCATCCTTATTCTTTGGCTTGTTTTCTTCATTTCCTTCCTTCATAGGTGTCTTCCCGTTATTATTCGCATAGTCTTTACGATTCTCTCTTTTCCAGTCCCCTTTTTTCTCCCCCTTTTTGTTGGATTTCAAAGTATAAGGAACATCAATAGTAGGTTGACTCTTTCTGAAATCTACTAATGAATCAGCATAAGCAATTGCCCCTGGAAAATCCTTGACATTCTGCCTTCGAAGTTCGTTTTGAGCCCAACTTTGCATACCCAAAATGAGGTTGTATAATTTATCCTCATCAGACATGTTTTGAATGTATGACATCGCAGAAGTAAATTCCTTAATATAATCCCGCACTAAAACCATCTGCCTTAGTCTCTTCAATTTGTCCCTTGCAAGCTAAGAAGCATTGCTAGGAACAAATCAATCACACATTTCTTTCATCAATTTATCCCACGTATCAATTCTGGTTCAAACAACATTACATATGACCAAAAAAAGAATATTTTGAGAACTTAATTAGATCAAACAAAACATATTTTTAAGTTGAACTTAAACTTGAACTAAAAATTAGAACTTGAACTTAGACTTTTAACTTGAACTTGAAATTATAACTTAAAACTTGAACTAGAAATTAGAACTTGAACTTGAACTTAGAATTTGAACTTGAACTTGAAATTATAACTTGAACATGGACTTAGAATTTGAAGTTGAACTTAGACTTAAATGTGAAATTAGAACGTAACTTAAACTTGAAGCTAATTAATTAGCTTGAATATATAATTAATGAAATCTTGAACTTATTTATCTAATTTATATTTAATAATTTTAGAACTTCTCGTTCTAGGAAACTGAGGAAGCTTAACATAAAAAAAAGATGATACAAGAGTACTATATTACTTCTTTAGTCAAAGTAGGAGATGAAGATCGTGCTTCTAAATTTTTAAAGTTCAATTACAATTGTTTTCATTAATTTGTTTGTGTCCATCGTCTAGTATTAATACTTTGATTTAATTTTGTGATAATTTTTATGTGTTGATTGAGTGTTTATTTAGCATAAGTACTAACACTAGTTGATCCCATTGAGGACAAATTGATTTTCTTGCAAGATCAATTTGTATCCATCTAGTGTTGACACTTAAGCTTTAATTTAGGAATAATGTGTTTGTTTAGCATAAGTACCAACACCAGTTGATCTTGTTGATGACAAAATTAATTTTTTTTGCAAGATCAATTTGTGTCCATTGAGTGTTGACAATTAACCTTTATGTTAGGAAATATGTGTTTGTTTAGCATAAGTACAAACACTAGTTCATCCTATTGATGACAAATTTATTTTCTTGTAAGAACGGTTCATGTTAGTTGATCCTAATGATGACAAAATTGATTATCTTGCAAGATCGATTTGTGTCCATCTAGTGTTGACACTTAGCTTTAAAACTAATCTAGTTAAATTTAAAAAGTTAAGAAAATAATATGGTTTAGTTGGTAGATTTAATTGTTGGAATTAAATATGAATACTAAACTAGTTAAAGTTAAAAATTTGTTAAATTGTTTAAATAAGTTAGAAAAACAATAATGTGGTTTAGTTGGTGGATTTAGTTGTTCTATTAAGTAAAACCAAACTAGTTAAAGTTGTTTAAATAAGTTAAGAAAAATATGTGATTTAGTTGGTGGATTTAGTTGTTGTATTAAGTCAAAACTAAACTAGTTAAAGTTAAAAAAAATTGTTAATAAGTTATAAAAATAATGTGGTTTAGTTGGTGAATTTATTTGTTTGAATTAAGTCATCAATACTTAACTAGATAAAGTTCAAAAAGATTAAATTGTTTATATAAGTTAGGAAAAATAATGTGATTTCGTTGATGGATTTAGTTGTTGTATTAAGTCAAAAGTAAACTAGTTAAAGTTGTTAAGCAGTTTAAATAAGTTGGAAACATTAATATGATTTAGTTGGTGGATTTAGTTGTTGGAATTCCTTCATGAATACTAAACTAGCTAAAGTTAAAAAAATTGTTAAGTTGTTTAAATAAGTTAAAAAAATAATTTGGTTTAGTTGGTGAATTTAGTTGTTGGAATTACGTCAAAAACTAATTGAATATCTATATTTTTGTGGGATGATGCACAAGTATCCCCTCAATCTATGCCCGAAATCTCAGAGACACACTTATACTATACTAAGGTCTTATTACCTCCTGAACTTATTTTATAAATAGTTTCTACCCCATTACTGCCAACATGACACTATCTTGTGGGCCCCAAGTGTGTTGATATTTTTTAAAGCTATTTGTGAATGTATAATATGCATTATGAAACTGGTGTTCATTTGAAATCCGAGTTTATTGGCAATGTTAAATTTTTTATTGAACATGCAATGACACTTGACATTTTCAAGAATAATGAATTGGTTAGGTGTCCTTGTAGCGCATGTAAGTGTTTAAATTTTTTTGGACCATGTAAGGTTATGGTTCATTTGTACCGTAATGGATTTAAGGCGAAATATTTTTTATGCATTGATCATGGAAAAATTGATGGATTGAATGGCATGTTTTATAATTCGATGTCCGTGGATGTATATAATAAGATTGCACCATATTGCCAAATTAGGTTTGAACAGATTAGGATTCAACATGAGAGGGTTTATGAAATGATCGATGATGCTTTTGGGGTTCAATGTGGGATATAATCTGAACAATATTTTGATGAACCTCCCAATAAATAAGCAAGACGCTTCTATGATAAATTTGAAAAGTCTAGCCGTCCACTATGTGAAGGGAGTCCGCGTTCTACTCTGGTAGTTGCGGTTAAATTAATGAATAGTAAATCAAATTGGAATGTTGCTAATGTGGCTATGGGCTCATGGTTGATATTTGTCTGTTACGTAGCAAGAATTGATGGGAAATAGAGGGAAAGAGAGGAACTTGAAGAGTTGAGAACTTGAAAATTCCTCTTATGCTTTATTGAAAAGGCATTTGTACCTCATCGGTGGTGAAAACAAAATAGGATAGTTTGAATATCGAAACACTCCTATTAATTCTTAAAAGGGTTGGAAAGAGGGACTGTCTTTGCGCCGTCATCGTCGCTCGCTCGTCTCGGCTTTGGCTTTGGCTTTGGAAAATGATCGAGAGATTATTTTTTAGAAAAAGTTTTTTTAATTATTTAATTAATTAATTAATTAAATGGCCAAAATGTTTTTAATTAGTTAGATGATAACAGAAACGTTTTCAGTTATTTAGTTGAAATTAATCGAAACGTTGCAATTTTTTAGGTGACTAACCCGATCCTACTCAGATTCACGGACGACCCATTTTATTTAAAAACTTTCTCATTTTATTTAAATTTCCTGCCATTTTTGAAAATGTCTGTTCTGAAAGGTTGCAACTTTCAGGAACAGTCAATAACATTTGAAAGGTTGCAAACTTTCATTAATGGTCGTGTAATTTCTAAAAGGATTTAAATTTTTGGAACCTATCCTCTTGCCTGTAAATACCATTCACTCTTAATAATTTTTGTAACGATTTTTTTATCTATTCTTCTTCTTGTGCATAACAAATTTACTTCGTATATTTTACTGTTGTTGACTGGTTCGCTGACACCAGAGTATTTGGTATCTATACGCTGGTGATTGAGATCATTTTACCTTGGGAGGTCATATTCAAAATCAAACCTCAGATACTAGATGGGAATAATTTCCTTAAGGGGACACTGTGAGTTCAATGGACTTGATCTTTCTTTGTTCAATTTTTTTTTGAAGATTCTGGTACGTTATACATTAGAGTTTTTTTTTCTTAATTAATTTTTGTTCATCTCTTGTATTGATTCTGTAAACTTTGGATACTTTGTGTTTCTGAAAAGTTTTATTAGAATTAGTAATTCTGATTTTCAAACATAGACTGACAACAATCTTAAGGAAATTATTTTATTATATATTAATATTAGTTTTTGGTGGAGAAAAAAATCTTCGTAATTTTATACTCCTTGAAGTCTGCAATTATAAGTTATTGCTTACTAAGATTGTATCGATATTTGTTTATCGAAAATGGAAAACAACGGTGTTACAGTGGCTGTTGCTATACCATCCCGAATTGTTGTACCACAAGCAGAGAAATCGGGTAAATTCACTAGTGTGAATTTCAAAGGATGGCAGTAACGTGTATTTTTTTTTGGCTTACCACTCTTGGTCTATAGAAATTTACCAATGAAGAAACACCAGTGCCTGCTGATGATATGCTAGACAGAGAAAAATTCATGATTATTGAAGCATGAAAACATGAAAACTTCCATGGAAAGGCTACATTTTGAGTGCATTAGAGGATGACTTATACAATGTTTATAGTGTAATAACAACTTCAAAAGAATTGTGGGATGCACTTGAAAAGAAATATAAGACAGAAGATGCATGCTTGAAAAATTTTGTGGTAAAATGGTAGATAGAAAAACTGTTGGATCACAAGTGCAAGAACTTCAACTTATTCTCCATGATGTGATTGCTGATGATATGGTAGTAAATGAAGCTTTTCAAGTGGCTGCAATGGTAGAGAAGTTGCCTCCTTCGTGGAACAATTTCAAGAATTATCTAAATCACAAGCGTAAAGAAATGAAGCTTGAAGATCTTGTGATTTGGCTCAAGATTGAGGAAGATAACAAAAAATCCGAAAAGAATTCTCATAAGAGCTCAACAATCATTGGAGTTAATATTATTGAAGAAGCTCCTACCAAAGACAAAAAGTGAAAGAAGTCCAACGGGCAGAAGTCAGAACAAGCTAAGAAGAAATTCAAATTCAACTATAACAATTGTGCCAAGACTGTTCATAGATCTTCTGATTTTCATGATCCAATAATGGACAATGGAAAAGGAAAAGGTAAAAGTCAAGCAAACATTGTGGAAAAGATGGAAGGCGCAGATGACTTGTGTGCAATGATCTCGGAGTGTAACTAAGTTGGAAATCCCAAGGAGAGGTTTCTCGACTAAGGTGCTAGATACTAAACATATTTGCTCTGCGAAAGAAGTCTTTGCAACGTACACTCTTGCTGAGTACGATGAAGATTTGTTCTTGGGAAACAAAGCAACAGCAAGGGTTGCAGGAACTGGGGAAGTAATGTTAAAAATGACATCTGGCAAGATGTTGACTATGAACAATGTTCTGCATGTCCCTACTATTAGGAAGAATTTAGTTTCCGGTTTATTACTCGTTAACAACGGGTTTAAGTGTGTCCTAGTGAGTTATAAAGATGCAATAAGCAAGAATGAAATGTTCATAGGAAAGAGCTACCTCAATGAGGGTCTTTTCAATTTGAATGTAATGGTTGTTGACAAAATTAATAAGAATTTTGTTTCCGTTTACTTATTGGAGTCAAATGATTAATGGCATGCTTGTTTGAGACATGTAAATTACAAAAACCTTGAAAAAAAATGGTTACTCTAGAAGTATTGCCTGATTTTAAATGCGATAAATCGAAATGCAAAATTTTTGTGGAAAGTAAGTTTTTTAAACATCCTTATAAGTCTGTTGAAAGAAATTTCAAAACTTTAGACTTAATTCACAGTAGATATATACAATATGAAGTCGACACCATCTCGTGGTGGAAAAAAGTATTTTATAACTTTTACTGACGACTACACTCAATTTTTTTATGTATATTTGCTTAACAGTAAGGATGAAGCAATTGACGCATTTAAGCAATAAAAAAATGAAGTGGAGAACCAATTGAATCTAAAGAAAATATGATTCAGAATGATAGGGGTAAAAAATATGAATCTCATTTGGTAGAGATGTGTTTGGAATATGGAATTAGTCATCATCAAACTACTGCACCTTATACACCACAGCCAAATAGTTTGGCGGAACGGAAGAATAAAACATTAATTAAAGGAACTGATGAATGCCTTGATGATCAATTCTGGTTCACCACGAAACCTTTGGGGGGACGCCATCCTTACAGCTAATAAGATACTCAATAGGGTACTCCATCGAAAAACACAATCAATTCCAAAGTGTGGGGGTGTTTAGCCAAGGTAGAGGTTCCTTTAGTGAAAGGCTTAAAATTGGACCCAAAATAGTAGACTGTGTATTTATTGGATATGTTGTAATCCATAAGGCCTGCCAGTTTTTTGTTCACAAATTTGATAATGTTCAGATTCATGTTAATACGATAATTGAGTTTGATAACGCTTGTTTTTTAAAAATATTTATCTGTATAAAATTGAATGTGAGTGTACAAGTGAATGACCTAAACGACCACGAGAAGAATCAATGGAAAATGCACTAACTATTGAGGATCTTACGCACAGTACTCACTAACTGACACCTGCTTCTTTCGGACCAATTTTGTGGCACTATTGCTTGAAAAGGAGCCTCAAACATTTAAAGCAGTTGTGTTTTCGTCTGAGTCAACTTATTGTAAAGAAACAGTCAATAGTGAGACTGAATCAATTTTAAGTAATCACAGTTGGGAATTGATTGATCTTCCTCTAGGAAATAAACCTTTAGTATTAAAGTGGATCTTTGAAAGGAAAATGAAACTGATGGGACTATTGACAAATATAAGGCTTGACTGGTAGTCAAAGGGTACAAACAAAAGGAAGGTCGTTCATGATCTTAAATCTACCAAATGGATGTAAAGACAGCCTTCTTAAATGGAGAGTTGGAGGAAGATATTTACATGGAACAACCTGAAAGGGTTTATACTTCTTGGTAAAGAAAAGAAAGTGTGCATACTTGTGAAGTCACTTTATGGACTCAAGCAAGCACCCAAACAACGACATGCTAAATTTGACCAAACTATGTTAGCAAATGGATTGAAGATTAACGAATGTGATAAATGTGTTTACATTAAAAACGTTATGAATCATGAAGTCATTATTTGTTTGTATGTTGATGACATGTTAATAATGAGTAAATACATTGACGATATAGCGCATGTTGTCCAACAAGTTCAATATGAAGGACTTAGGAGTTGCTGATTTGATATTAGGGGTCAGGATTATTAGAATTCCTTAGGGACTAGCATTATCTCAATCTCATTATATCGAAAGAGTATTGGATAAGTTCAATTACTTGAATTTCAATATTGTCAAAACTCCAATTGATTTAAGTTGTACATTTCAAAAGAATGAAGGTCAAAGCGACTCTCAATTTTAAAATGCCAGATTATTGGGAAGTTTGATGTATATTATAATTGTACGTGACCAGATATAACATGTGGTATTAGCAAACTGAGTAGGTTCACTAGTAATCTGAATCGAACTCACTGAATGGCAATGAAACGTGTGTTGGGATATCTCAAATACACACAACACTATACTTTGCATTATAATGAATATATTTGTGTAATTGAAGGATATAGTGATGCAAATTGGAACACCGAGTCAAATGTAGTAAAATCCACAAGTGGTTATGTGTTTATAAGTGGTGGAGGAGAAGTATCTTGGAAGTCGTCCAAGCAGACATGTATTACTCGCTCCACAATGGAATCTGAATTCATTACTTTACATAAGGCTGGTGAAGAAGTTGAATGGCTCCAAAATTTCTTAGAGTATTCTATTCTGGCCCAAACCTGTTTGACCTATTTGCATACATTGCGATAGTCAAGAAGCAATAGTTAGGGCAGGGAGCTTCATGTACAATGGGAAGTCTCATCATCTACGACGAAGAAATAACACCGTAAGACAACTGCTATCTAGTGGAATTATCGCATTTGACTATTTAAAGTCAAGCGATAATGTGTCAGATCCACTAACGAAAGGCCTAGTGAGAGAGGTAGTTGAAAGATCATCTAAGGGAATGGGTTTACGGCTTAGGACAAGTCAGCATGACGATAAATCTATCTAGCAGACAAGAGATCCCGAGAGCTTGAATCAAGGAGAAAAAGAAAGTTCTGGCTGACGGTTCGACATTTTTAATTAACTCAATCCATTTTCATGATGAAGACAATGTTCAGGAACAAGGTTAAGACATTAAGACTTGTTAATGAGGTAATAAAGCTTGAAGTTATCAATAATTTTCTAAGTTGTGTATATTTTACCAAATAGTGTACCTATGAGATGACACGGTTAGAAATCACCTATGTGAGTGTGAAGTGGAAGCCGCTTCAAAGAGAATTTTATGTCAAAAGCCTATTCTCTATACACTCATGAAATCAAGAGGTGTTCATGGATGAAACAGACACAACCGTAAGAACCATTTACAGTAAAGGATTAATTATGTGAAATATGGTTGTCTAGGTATACACCAAAGCTCGACGGTTCAAATATATTACATCTACCGATTGGACAAGTATATCCAACATATGTTCCCTACGGAAAGGCCAAGGGAAAACCTACTTATCCAGATGCAATTAATCCTTGCCTGTAAAGTACACACTTGTTTGTACATTCCTATGTTAGAATCATTCCCCATCAATGTGGAGGATTCTTGGGTATATAGCAAGAATTGATGGGAAAGAGAGCAACTTGAAAAGTTCAGAACTTGAAGAATTGGGAACTTGAAAAGTCCTCTTATGCTTTAATGAAAAGGCATTTGTCGCTCATCGGTGGTAGAAAAAAATATAGGAGAGTTTAAATATCGAAAAACTCCTATTTATTTTTAAAAGGTTTGGAAAGAGAGACCCTCCTTGCGCCGTCGTCGTTGTCGCTCGCTCGTCTCGGCTTTGACTTTGGCTTTAGCTTTCGTTTTGGTTTTCGCAAATGATCGATAGAGAGATTCTTTTTCGAACAATGTTTGTTGATAATAGAAATGTTTTCAGTTATTTAGTTGAAATAAACCGAAATGTTTCAACTTTTAAGTTGACTAACCCGACCTGACTGGGATCCGGGCACTGTTTGATTTAAAAACTTTCCCATTTTATTTAAATTTCCCTCAATTTTTAGAAATGACTGATCTGAAAGATTGCAACATTCAGGAATAGTCAGTACCATTCAAAAGGTTGCAAACTTTCATTAATGGTCGTGTGGTTTCTGAAAGGATTGCAACCTTTTGGAACCTGTTCCTCTTGCCTATAAATGTCATTCACTCTTCAAAATTTTCCGAATTAATTTTTCTGGTCTTTTCTTCTTCTTTTGCACAACAAATTTTTTTCGTGTATTTTACTATTATTGACTAGTTTGCTAAAACCAAAGTTTTTAATGTCTATACTCTGGTGATTGATATCATTTTACCCTTGGAGTTCATATTCCATATCAAATCTCGGATACTAGATATGAATAATTTCGTTAAGGGGACACTGTGAGTTCAGCGGTCTTGATCTTTTTTTGTTCAAAATTTTTTTAGATTCTGGTACGTCACAGATTTAAAGTTCTTTTTTCTTAATTAATTTTTGTTCATTTCTTTTTTCGTGCTTATGCAAAATTTTATTAGATACAGTAATTCTGATTTTCAAACACAGACTGACAACAATATTTTGAGTGAACTAGTTAATCCGGAGTTTAACATACTAAAGAATTTCTATCAGGCAAAGCGTTTGGTGTCAATGTTAGGATTGACGTATGAAAGAATTCATTGTTTCGTTAATGATTTTATGGTTTTTTACCAAACTAATAGTGAATTGGAAAATTGTAAGTTTTTTGGAAATGGAAAGATGGTCCTAGTTCACGCAATGCATTATCTACCTATCATTCCTAGGTTAAAGAGGATGTATGCATCGATAAGGTCTGCCCCACATATGAGATGACATCATGAATATACAGAAGTTATGATCCTTTAATCATTACACAAAATGTCAAACAAATGTATTACACTTCATATTTTTTGTGTAGAGATAAAATTGATTGGTGGATTATTATAAAAATTAAGCATGTTGGAAGAATTGAAATTGACAATGTCTTAGGTGTGGCGTAGCAAAATGATGTTGTAATTGTTCAACAACAAGTTGATGTTGAATCGGAAATTACAGTACAACATCCTCAACATAAAGGTTGGAAAAGTTTCCACTTGGGTTCCTGTAATTTTTGATAGTTACTTTTAAGACAATTTGTCCTATAGGATGTCAAATCGATTATTTCAAGAGAATATAAGTTAGTTATCAGTTTTAGTTAGTTAGTTACAAATTAATTGTATAGTATAGTTATTTAGAGTTATTGTTAACTAGCTTTTAGTTTATATATATATAGAATCACATGTAATAGTTACTCTCTTAATTCACATTTAATGAAACCGATTTTTATGTAGAATCATCTTCTTCTCTATCATATGTCATATGAACTCAAGGTTCATCAATGGAGGAATTTGATTGATGTGTTGATTTTCTCAACTGGCAAAACTTGATGATGACAATCAAACTAATATTTGTTCCATGCTTTAAATGGAAAGCTTTTGATTTTTTTCCATATAAATCGGACATGCTAATTTACCCACTGTACTCCACTCTAATAGCATACATTCTATAAGCTAAAAAATCATTAATTGTCCACA
Source organism: Solanum chilense (assembly GCA_032847665.1). Classification (NCBI taxonomy): domain Eukaryota; kingdom Viridiplantae; phylum Streptophyta; class Magnoliopsida; order Solanales; family Solanaceae; genus Solanum; species Solanum chilense. The sequence goes on along the minus strand of CM064973.1, from coordinate 35,951,079 downwards.
TTAGTAATGCTCGCATATATAAGAAATTCTTTCTTCTTTGACACATTTCAAGTTAGTACAGCATCAGTCCATAATAATTTCAGCTAATCTATTAATGCTTGATGAAACATATCAATTTTTGCCTCGGGATTATGACGCCAAGAATGATCACTGATAATAACAAGTATGATGCAGTCATGCAAGCTCAGGAGGAAGATTATAGGGAGTAATAATTACCGACCAACAAGAGTATGGCAATGTTGACTAGCTATAAGGTGTAAAACCATCTGCACATACACCGAGTCTAACATTTCTAGGCTCTGATGTGAAGCTTGGATATGTTCGATCAAAATATATTCATGCATCCCAATCTAACGGGTGGCCCAATAACTTCTTCCCTTCAATATTTATGATGCCATGTCTTCTGTTTCGAAGATTTTGTGATCAAATCACATAATCGTTGGATTCTAGTAATAAGCGGCAAATAATACATTTTCTTCTGGGGAACCTTCTTGTTGTTTTTGTTGCGAGCATTTTGTTATTTATAAGGAGGCTCGTGGCAAAACATAGATTTACATCCTTTTTGTATCATCCTTCTAGTACAAAATACATCCATTAACACAACAGTCAATTTTTTGACTAGTTAAACCAAGTCCTGACACTAGTTTCTTTGTGTTGGTTAGTGAGCATTTTAATATTATTTTTATGTTAAAATTGGTCATTTTCTCAAATGGCTTATTTCTGCCTCATTGACTCACAGGACAAGTAATGCCAATAACTTTTGGAAGAATTCATTGCAAACATTTCCGTGAATGTTGAATAAAAATAAACATTGGCAGCAACTTCATTTGCCATTGCATGCATTTGTCTCACCCCTTTCTTTATTTCATTCTTTATTCCTCCATTTTTCTTTGTAACCTATGTAACTCCTAGGACATTTATCTTTATCTAATTACTACCCCATCATATATCTTCCTATTCCTTGCTAGGAAGACATCCTCGACTATAAATAGTAGTGGTCTTCATTTGGTTTAAGGTACAAGGAAAAACATAGAGTGAAAAAGTTAGTCAAAAAAGAGAGTTCTTATTAATTGATGGGAGGTGTTCTTAGTTGTGGAGCTTTGCACTCAACTCTTGCCCAGAGTTTAAAAGCTATACTTTGTGAAGGCTGCTGTATTCTTGGGAAACAAGTCAAAGAGGACTACTACTGGATCGGTGAAAACATTTGCTATAGTGGGATTGAATCTCCTTAAAGAGTGTGAGATATCCGCTCCTTAGCCTAAACAGATGTATTCTTCATTTCAGTTTCAGTTTTAATCTTGTATTTTTGTTATCTTGTAAGTTTTTCACTAATAATTTTAAGGAGATTGAACATGGCTACAATTAAAAAAAACTGCGAATGTCAATATGGGAGACCTTAACAAGCCATTTTGGTTCAAATGTAATCATTTCAAGAGATGGAAGGGTAAAATACTTTTCTACTTAAGTCTTCTCAATATTTCTTATGTGTTAACTAAGAAGAATCCTAATTAAGTAGACATCACATTTATGAGTGATGATAAAATTATTTCTCACCTAGAGAAATTGAAAAAGTACGATGGAGATTCTTATAAGTGTCGGTATTATATTATTGATTGTCTGTAAATAATTTTTATGGTAGAATTTACTCTAGTGCAAAGAAAATTTGGAAAGCATTGCAGAGAAAGTATGATACCAAAGAGATGGGAGCGAAAAAATATGGGACTAGTAGATTTTTTCGTTTCCAAATGGTGGACAATAAATCAGTGGTATACCAACCTCGGGACTTTATCACGGTTGTTGGAGAGAATAGATCCGAAGAGGTTAAAATTTGAGATAACCTTATTATTGGTGGCATAGTAGGTAAACTTCCACCTTCTTAGAAGGAATTTATGCGACTAGTAGATTATTTCGTTTCCAATGGTGGACAATAGATCAGTGGTATACCAACCTCGGGACTTTATCCTCATTGTTGAAGAGCTTAGATCCGAAGAGGTTAAAATTGGAGATAAACTTATTATTGGTGGCATAGTAGGTAAACTTCCACCTTCTTAGAAGGAATTTCAAAAACTTATGTGTCACAAATAAAAGGAAAGCTCTCTTGAAACCTTGATAATGAAAAATCTGCATGGAAGAAGCAAGGGATGAAGAATCACATTTACAAACAAAAGAGAACAACATCAGAAAAATACTTCTTTGAAGCCTAAGAAGAAAAAAATTCAAGAAAAATTAATGGTAGACCTCCCAAGAAAAAGAGTGGTTAAAATAACAAAACACAAAATCACCAAGTTCAAGAAAATGGACAATGTTTAATTTGTGGCAAGAGTGGGCATATTACTCGATTTTGTATATTACGAAAATGTGGTCCTAAACCTAAGACAAACGTTTCGTAAGATACTTTTGTGGAGGTAATTACCAACATAAACATGGTTGAGAATGTTGATGGATGGTTGACTGATTCTGGTGCAAACTGTCATGTCTGTTATGACAAAGACTGTTTAAAAAATATACTAATTTTGAGAAGCCAAAACCATCATGCTTAGTGATACTCACACTACTCATGTTCTTGGAAAGGGAGATGCCGAATTTTGTTTTACTTCTAGAAGGGTATTAATTTTAAAAGATGTAATTTACACTCCTTCTATGAGAAAAAAATTGATGTCTAGTATTTTTCTTAATAAAGCAGGCTTTAAAAAAAATTATTGAATCTGATCAATATGTAGTAGTGAAAAAGGGTATTTTTGTGGGTAAGGGGTATGCATGTGATGGGATGTTTAAGTTGAATCTTGAGATGAATAAAATATCTACTTCTATTTATATGTTTTCTTCTATCAACTTTTGGTATGCTCTTTTGTGTCATATCAATGATCCTTATGTTGGAATTATGAGTAGTTAAGGATTAATCCCAATAATTAAAAAAAAATTAAAAAGTTTGAGGCTTTTAGTAAAGTCAAGATCACTAAAAGGACTCATTTTTCAATTTGAAAGAAAAACTAATTTGTTAGAATAAATTCATACTACTATTTGTTAACTCGGTGAAATTCTAACTCCTGGAGGTAATAGGTATTTTATCACTTTCATTGATGATTTTTCTAAGTTTACATATGTTTACTTGATGAAAAATAAAAGTTATGCTTTTGAAAATATCAAAACTTATCTCCATGAGATTAAAAATTAGTTTGTTTGTAAAATAAAAAGAATTGAAAGTGATAGAGGTCGTGAATATGAATCAAATGAGTTTAATTCTTTTGTTAGATCATTGTGAATAATTCATGAAATTACTTTCGCTTACTCTCCTTCATCTAAGTGAGTAACAGAAGGAAAAATAGAATTTTGGTTGAATTAACTAATGTCATGCTTATTGGGTCACATGCACCTTTAAATTTTGGGGTGAAGTTATTGTAACTACTTGTGATGTGTTGAATCGTGTGCCTCATAAAATGTCAAAGTTGACACCTTTTGAATTTTGGAAAGGTTACAAGATAAGTTTGGGATATCTAAGAGTTTGAGGTTTCCTAGCCTTTGTGAGACTAATAGATCCCAAGATTACAAAGTTGGATAAGAAAGTTACTGCTTGTGCTTTTCTTGGTTATGCTTCAAATAGTACACTTATAGTTAATCTTGAAGCTAATATTGTGACAGAATCAGGTTATGTAATTTTTCGTGAAATTAAATTTTCTTTGATTCTAAAAATAGTGGGGGTCAAAGGATTGAACAATTTTTTTTGTCACTACCTAGTTCTTGTACTTCTACTATGAAAAATAAATTAGTTGATGTTTTGAGTTAAGAAGAAGTAAAAGAGCTAGAGTAGAAAAAGAATTTGGTCCTGATTTTTTATGTGTTTAATGTTGAGGATGATCAGCTAACTTTGAAAGAAGCATTATCGTCACATGATTCTATTTTTTGGAAAGAGGTTGTAAATGATGAAATGAAATCTCTAATTTCTAATAAGACGTGGAACGTAGTTGATTTACCACCGGATTGTAAAATTATTGGTTGCAATGGGTCTTAAGAAAAAGTTGAACCAAATGGTTTTATTGATAAATATAAGGCTAGACTAGTTGCAAAAGGTTTTAAGCAACTAGAAATCTTAGAATCTTTTTGATATTTTTTCTCCAATGACAAGAATTACATCTATAAGACTTTTAACTGCTATGATTGCAATTTTTTATATGCAAATTCATCAAATAGATGTAAAAACTGCTTTTTAAATGCATACCCAAATGAAAATATTTATATGGATCAACCCGAGTGTTTTGTTCAAGTCTGAGACCACTACAATTTTGGAGTAAAAATTATAGTTTCACTAAGTGAAGGTTCAGTGCAGAGCACATCTTTATTATATGCATGATAATCTTCCTTTAGATGATACACTCTCTTAGTTAATATTTAAATGAGTGGGGAATTGTTTGTAAATAAGCATTTTAATAATATTTTTATGTTAGAATTGCTTATTTTCTTTAATGTCTTATTGATGCCTCATTGACTCACTAGAGAAGTAATGCCAATTACTTTTGGCAGAATTCATTGAGAACGTTTTAGTAAACGTTGGAGTTCACTGAACGTTGGAGTAAAAACAAATCTTGGCAGAAACTTCATTTTCCATTGAAGACATTAGTGAACCCCTCTATTTATTTCATTCGTTATTCCTTTATTATTCTTTGTAACCTAATAACTCCAAGGCCATTTATCTTTTTCTATTTACTACCCCACTATATATATTCCTATTCATTGCTAGGGAGACATCATCAACTATAAATAGTGGTGATCTTCATTTGATTTAAGGTATAAGAAAAAACATAGAGTGAAAGAGTTAGTCAAAAGAGAGAGTTCTTATTAGTGGAAGTGAGGTGTTCTTAGTTGTTGAGGTTTGGACTCAACTATTGTCCAGAGTTTTTGAGTTATACTTTGTGAATGTTGTTTTATCCTTGAGGGGACAAGTCATATAAAACTATTGCTGGAACGGTGAAAACATATGTTTTGCGGGTTTGATCTCCTTAAAGATAGTGAGATATCCGCGCCTCAGCCTCAAGAGATTTATTATTCATTATTCAGTTGTAATCTTGTATTTTTGTTATCTGTAAGTTTTTCGCTAACACTTTGCCTGATAGAATTAAAAGATATTTTATTATTTGGGGACTTGATTTAATAATTGAGCTGTTGCGTTAAAATAAAATATAAGACATAATATATTAAGATTTTATTCTCATCATTCTAGATGTTAATTTAGAATATTTACATCCACACCATAGTCCTTACTAAGCAAAATTTAACATGTCATAAAATTTTGTAGAATTCACATCTGAGGTTCTTCTATATTGGGATCTATTTGGTGGCAAAATTCTATACCTGCAATGTCATGAATCATCTCTTGATATTTATTTACTTGTTCTAAGTTGTTGTGATTTATGCTGTTTTGATGATTGATAAGAAAGATGAAACACGTCAGTCAACATGGTGCAAAGGTACATTGTCACGAGAAGTTGAATTCGAGAAAACTTATAAAATTAATGAATACAAGAGTGAAGAAATATATGAATGGATAATGTTAATTTGTGAGAAATCCTAAGGAAATAAACATGTGATAAATTCAGGAGAAAGAATCAATGAATTTGATCTGAATAAAGAGTCTAAAGAGGCAAGGAGTTTTAATTGAAGTAGTCTTACTTAAAGTATAACTCTTCAAGTTACAACCTAATTTAAGTGTTGAAGTTCAACTACAAAACAAAAGAACCAATGATATAATTTGAATAAAAAGTCTAAAGAATCTAAAAGTTTGAATTGAAGAACGAGTCTTACTTGAAGTAGAACTCTAAGTCAAGAGAGTTCAAGTCAACGCGGATTTTGAAGTGAACAATGACTCTATGAAGAATTGTGCTTGAGTATAAGTGAAGTTGTCTAGAATACTTGTGCACTTACATATCAAAAAGAGTAATATAGAAATTGACTTCAGAAGTGCTACCAATGAACTTAAGGAACACATTGAAGGAGGACATCGAAGAACCTGATACTTTTACAGATTTTATGTGTTAGGAGATTTTCTTTGTGATGGAGCATTAATGAATCTTAGTGCACGAAGTTATAAATGGAACTAGAAGTGTTGTATTCAGATTTTGATAACTTGAAGAGTTGGAACACATACCTTTGGGAGGTTTGTGTTGAAGTTTGAGAATTATAGTTCGTAATTCCTTAGGTTACATAGGCTTGTAATACGTTTTCTATGGAGGCTCGATGATTTTGTAAAGTTGAAGTTAAGTCCTATAGGGGTATAGGTCTTGGTTATTACACTTTCTGAGTCGAGTGTTTTTCACATAAAATATTGTGTTTTTACTTACTGTCCTTACTGATTTGATGAAACATGTTAGGCAACATGTTTCACACTTAGACAAAAACTTAAAATCAATAAATTATTAGGTCGTACATATTATCAATTGGTATGAGAGCAGGTTTTCTTGTTAAATGTTTAACCACTTAAAAAAATTCGGGATAAATTCTGCACCTCTACCCGGATATGGTGAAGGAGAAGATATCAACAAGTCTCCATTATTGATTGACAAGTATTACTCATGGTGGAAAGAAATGATGGAAACTTTTAATCAGGCGGCAGATTATGAACTTTAGAATAGAGTTATTGATGGACCAGAATATCCAACTAAGAAGGATGCTGAAAATAAAGACGTACAAAATGAAAATTGTGAATACTAGGAGTTTGACTTCAAGATTCTTGATCAGTATGTCAAAGATAAATTTATCCTTATTTGTGCTCTTGGACCAAATGAGTATCGCCAAATATCTAGTTTTATATCACCGAAACAAATTTGGAATACACTCAGGGATGTACACAAAGAAACATGTAGCAAGCAAGGCTCAAATGATAGTTCTTCAATAATTAACAAAAATAATAAAGAAGAATATCACAAGAAAACTTCAAGAAAATCCAAATCAAAACATGCTGATGATGGAAAGGTAGATGAGATTGCTCTCACGTTTATTAGAGATTCAGACATAGAAGAAAAAGAAGAAAACTTTGAGGTAAGTATCCTCGACTTACAAGAAAACTTGCTTTTTCTTTTTTTAAAAGAAAACTAATTAGCATGATGAGTAGATTAATAGATGATTTTCAAGAATTAACCTAAGAAACAAATCATATTTTCAAAGATTTTAGAGAAAAAAAAGTTTGAGTGCGTGGATCTCAAATACTACAATACTAAAATTGAAGAAGAAAATTATTCTCTAAAGAGATAGGTTAACTAACTTGGGTCATCAAACTTGAATTTGAAATTTTAAATTCTTAAGTAAACTATATTGAAAAAAGGAAGATAAATGATATTGAGAACAAATTAGATCATGCTCTAAAAGAATGCAGAATTAATTATTTTTTCTGTGAAAAAAAGATAAGGTGAAAAAAATAAACCAAGAAATTTCCAGGTTAAAAATCAATCTTGAAAATTCCAATAGATGGACGAAATCCTCCAAAAATTTTAAGAAATTTAGTGATAGGGTGCACAATGAGAAGACTAGTATATAATTACATAAAGAAAATAATCTCTGAATATTTTTGTTGTATTTATGGTAAAATTCATCATCAAACTACCGAGTGTGACCAGTTGCTAATGATTTTAGAAAAAGAAATACAACATTGGCAAATGGAAACAGATTTATATCGGTTGGCACAAACATGTCCACTAACTTGTTGCTTAGATGGGCGAGAAGAAATATGATTCACCCTTTTGATAATAAGAAAGGATCCAAGCTTGTCTGGGTACCTAAGTGTAACACATCGTAACTCGTAATAACTGAGAATAAGATAAGAAACTAAAGTATATCATTTTTGGAATGAGTAGGAAAAATCTGGAAAATTTTCAAAGTTAAGAAAGTAAGTTTTTAGTCATCTTCAAACGGTCATAATTTGTGGTTCAGGATATGTTAGAGTCAGTTATTTATATGGTTAGAATCTCTTGGAAATATCTTTCCAACGCTATTAAGTTTGCACATTTTCGTTATTGTATGATGGAGTATGTGTATCGGATGTTGGGCTATTGGAATGAGGAAGGTGTCAATCCAGATTTTAGTAATGGTAAAGTAGTCTTTTTACCAAACTATTTCCTAATTAGTTTTAAAGCTTTATTAGGGGAAAACTAAGTCTTAAATCAGTTTTAGAAAATTTATTCACGCTTAGGGCATGAGAGAAAAGAGAAGAGAAGAAGGAGAAGGGAGAAAGATCAAGAATTCATCAAGAAAACCAAGATCTCTGAGTGGAATTTGTTGGGGGTGATCCCTATTGTAATACTCCGAAAGTCTAAAGCCTAATCTAGAGACTACCATGAGACTATAGTAGTTTCAACATTGCGTTAGAGTCAATTATAATGGATATAAGTCATTTGGGAAGTTTGAGAATCAAAACGCCAAGGAACATCCATGACGTCTCGAAACTAGTCCAAGAGGTGCTAGTATTCCTTAGTCTATTTAACAAGGTTTTAGGAGTTGAAAAATAATAAAAAGTAGTGATAAGGTGTCTAATACATATTAGAGTTTGTTTATAGTCGAAATGTGCAAGTACGACTCCCCAAGGACCAACCAAAGGGTCCTTGAGAAGGACCCTTGCAATTTGGCAAAAAGATGTCAATTGGACAGTGTGCACCTACTACCACAATT
>CM064973.1:35870086-35942327 GCA_032847665.1 Solanum chilense | reverse complement strand
CTCACCTCCCTTTCGAAACCTTTTTGATGTCGATGTCGTGGTGAAGTCATCTGGCTTCACTCCTTCCACCTCTATCACAAAGTCTACCACCTCTTGGAAGGATTTTGCCGTAGCCGCTACCTGTAAGGCTGAAATCTGCAATTTTGACCTCAACCCCTTCACAAAATGGCGAATCCGTTCTTGTGGACTGAAACAAAGTTGGGTGGCATACCTGGATAATGCACGGAATTTAGCCTCATATGCATTAACCGTCATCCTACTTTGCTCTAGACTCAAGAACTCATCCCTTTTTCTATCCCTCAAAGTCCTTGGGATATACTTCTCCATAAACAAGCTAGAGAATGATGCCCAAGTCATAGGCGGTGCCTCTGTTGGTTGACACTCAACATGTGACCGCCACCACATTTTGGCATTCCCTTGAAACTGATAACTCACGAACTCAATGCCAAACCGTTCTACTATACCCATCTTGTGTAATAGCTCATGACAATCAACCAGAAAATCATAAGCATCCTCAGATTCTGCACCCTTGAAGACTGGAGGTTTCAATTTCAAGAACTTACTGAAAAGTTCATGCTGATCATTTGTCATTATCGGCCCAGTAGTCAGACGAGGAAATGTGCCTATTTCCAATGAGGCATCCATACGAGGAGCCATAGTGGCTGCATGTTGTACCTCTGAAACCAGAGGTGTTGGTGCAGAAAACACTGGAGGTGCCTGACCCTGATCAGATAACCCGCTAAGATAAGCAAGAACCTGATTGATCATCTCTGGGGTAGGTTGGGGTGGCAATTCCTCATTCTGTACTTGTTCATTCTCCCCTTCCTCACCCTCTCTTGCTATTTCCTCAGTCAGTGGAGGAGTCACCGCCCTAGTACCAGATGGGCTAGGGGCTCGTCCTCTTCCTCTAGAGGACGTCCTCCCACGACCTCTACCACGGCCTCTTGCCACTGATCCTCCTCGAGCTACAGCCCCAGTGGCTGGCTCAGACGCATCTTGTCTTGCTGGTGTCTCTGTTGGTGTGGTCGTTGCTCTAGTTCTAACCATCTGCGAAATAGAGTGAAGATGGTCAGATACCAATTTGTATCACCTAGATACCAATTGGACTCAAGTAGTAGCACGAAAGAAAGAATGAAAGAATGGAATTTTCCTAAAGTCTTATAGCCTCTCAAAGAAAAGTAAAGGCGTCCCCCTACCGTTCCTTAAGACTCTACTAGACTTGTTCTTGTGTGATGAGACCAACGAACCTAATGCTCTGATACCAAGTTTGTCACGACCCAAAACCGGGCCGCGACTGGCACCCACATTTACCCTCCTATGTGAGCGAACCAACCAATCTAAACCTTAACATTTCAATGTATAACAACAGAAAATAATGCAGAAGACTTAACTCATTAATAAAAACCAATTCAATAACTACTAAAATTCAACATCTATTATTCCCCAAAATTTGGAAGTCATCATCACAAGAACATCTATGATCAAATTACTAAACTAAAAATGTCTAAGAAGCTAAAACAAATAAAAGCTAGTCCATCCCGGAAGTTCAAGGCATCAAGACTTAAAGAAGAAGATCCAGTCCAAGCTAGACGCATTAGCTCACCCTGAATTTCCAATGTAGTGAAGACTGGCTAGATTTACTGTTGAGTTGAAGACGACGGCCCGTTTGCTGAACTCCACAAATAACAAAGAAGAAAACATAGAAGTAGGGGTCAGTACAAACTACGGGTACTGAGTAGATATCATCGGCCAACTCAAAATCGAAAACACTATATATCAGTTAATATCATAAATCAACTATAAACTCAACATGTAACAACAACAAGTACTATAATCATCAATAAGTACCATCAAGTTCATCCATGAGGGCTCAAGCCTCAATACCATACTCATTTGGGAATTAAATTCATTATGTTGAGTATATTAACATCTTTCAAGATTCATTATCTTTCTTCCTCTTGTGTCGGTACGTGACACTCCGATCCCCTACTACTATGTGTCGGTACGTGACACTCCGATCCCCTAATTCTACGTGTCGGTTCGTGACACCCGATCCCCTAATAATATGTGTCGGTACGTGACACTCCGATCCCCTAATTCTATGTGTCGGTTCGTGACACCCGATCCCCTAATAATATGTGTCGGTACGTGACACTCCGATCCCATAATTCTACGTGTCGGTTCGTGACACCCGATCCCCTAATAATATGTATCGGTACGTGACACTCCGATCCCCTAATTCTACATGTCGGTTCGTGACACCCGACCCACTAATACTATGTGTCGGAACGTGGCACTCCGATCCACTAATATATGTGTCGGAACGTGACACTCCGATCCACTAATCTCATTCTATTAATTCATCAAGCCTTCTCTATACCAAGGCATCATCAATCCCATTACTTTAATTCATCAAGCCTTCTTTTATACCAAGGCATCATCATTAATAACGTAGATTAAAGTTTCTTTCAAGATTTGGGATTCAATAGTTTCATCATGCTTGTTTTATCAAAATCACATAATCATATTCATGCAAGCATACAATTAAGCATATAGAAGACTTTACAATACTACCAATACATATCATTCGCTATTAAGAGTTTACTACGAATATCATAGAAACAAAACCATAACCTACCTCCACCAAAGATTAGTGATCAACAAGCAATTTCCCAAGCTTTGTTTTCTCTCTTCCTGTTCGATCGATTCCTCTCTCTCTCTCTTGTTCTTTCTCTTTTTCTTATTCAAAACCCTCTTTCTTTTACCCTAATTAGCATATAATTAAGAATAAAAGATGGCAATAATAACCCACTAATTAACTTAAGGTTACCTCTTTTAACCCCCAAGTAATTAGACTTATTAACATTAACCCTCTAACTTTATAATTAAAGCAGGAATAGTCCAAAACGTCCCTTAAAATGTGTAAAGAAATCTGACCCAGCCTGGGATTTGCGCAACCTGTGACGGCCCGTCGTGCCTGCGATGGTCCGTCATGCAGGTCGTCGCAACGATCAGAACTCCATTTTTCACTAAGGAGTCTGTGACGGTCCGTCACGCCTGTGATGGTCCGTCCTGCACTTCCGTCACGACGTTCAGAGAATCATTTCCTGTACCAAATTCTCAAGAGTTAAAGTGTTTTGAAACGGGCCCTCACGACGGTTCGTCGTAGCTGTGACGGTCCGTCTTGCAGGTCCATCACAGATTATAGAGAGTCGATTTTAGTACTCAAATTTCAGAATTCTAAGTGTTCTGGAACGAGACACCCTCGACGGTCCGTCGTGCCCATGACAGTCCGTCGTGGTATCCGTCGTCTCAGCCAGTTTTCCAGAAATAAAATCTGCTGCTCAAAACGACTAAACAGGTCGTTACATCCCCTCAACTAAGGGAAGTCATATCCATCCCATTGCAAGCACCTACAATGTCATGATTTGATTGGTTTACACTTGTTTCTTTGGTAGTTTATCATAATGTCGCTCCTTCAATAAGAAAAGGTGTATATATATATATATATATATATATATATATATATATATATATATATATATGTATGTATGTATGTATGTATGTATGTATATGAAAACTTATGTGTCATTTGGATCGGAGAATTGATGGAGGAAATCGGGTTTCAAATTCCCGCTAACTGCATGATTAAATTATTTACAGAGACAAAGTGAATAGGCTGATCTAAATCAACCCAAACACTCCTAATAGAAGGAAGAGTGAAAATACGGAAAAATTAAAAACTTTCGCTTATATAGAAAGGAGGTTTACATAGACCTCTACATAGGAAGCATACATAGGCTTCTCGTTTAAACAACATACAACATATAGGAATTTAGTCTAATAGTTTGTCTCACATTAAACCATCTATAAAGTGAATCACAATAATTTGGGCATAGCCCTTAGTCTATTACAATATGCCATATAGACTACAATGAAAAAAATCAACATGAGAATGGAACAATTCTCTCAAAACATAGACAAAACTAATAGGGCTTGATGAGTGGCTCTATCCTCGGAACTCATGAGGACTCACCAATATAATTAGGAAAGAGACAAGTCTTCTTCTTCAATGACCACAGCTCTCCTCAATGGCCCAAACCTAAAAGGACAATTTACTTAAAATTATGTTTTTTATCAATTTAACTCAACATGAATATATCAAAATCATAACAACATAATAGTAAACCAACATGTAAACCACCCAAGTAATACTTGTGCATGTCAAAGATAGAACCCAATAATCCTATTCAAGGCTAAATATCACATTAATCAACCCACTTCATACTTACAACATATTCTCATAATTCATCATAACATGATTAATACATGAATACTACTCATAGCTTATCAAGATAATCATAATCATTGTAACGACCCTAAAAATAAATAAGTTAAGAAAGGCTTAATGTGTCTAGAATGCTTGCGATTAGACCAAGGTTCTCACGGATTGATACGCGTAGAACCAGACCTCAGAACCCTTACTACGGCTAAGCCAACTAACTTGGGGAGTTAGTTGAGCTTGGAAAGGTTGGAACCAACCATATAAGGCTCTCGAAAACGAAGATTTAACCAAAAGAGTCTTTACCGGACTTAAAAAGAGGAAATCTTAAGTTTTGATGGTCCAAGGGTAAAATGTTCTTTTCCAGGCCAAGGGTAATATCATAATTTCCCTAAGGAATAAATTAATTAATTAATGAATTTAATTAAAGAATCGGTTCGGGTTGGGTCGACCTGAAATGACCCATTTTCGCGAAATGGTGTCACCCAAGTTTGATCCCCCAATGGAAGCAAAAAATTGGTGATTTATTTATTATTTAAAATCTGATTTTTTTGTAAGGTCAAAATGGTCCTTTCACGTATTAGTTGAAATAAATCATATTTTATTAATTTAATTAAACCCTATTTTGACTAAGTCTTGAATTAGACTCCTAAAACCTAAACTAACACTCTCCTAACACGTCTATCACACCCTCACATGATCAAACAAGCTCTCTCCAAGATATCTCTGCCAAAAATAACGTGAAGAACAGAAAGTTTAATTAAGGTTCTTTACAGTTGAAGAACTCACACGAATTTTAAAGAAAAACAATGTTAATCACACGTTAGGCTTAGGGAGGTTTGTCCGTTGAAGTGGTCTTGACATTTAGAGGGTTGGACGTGATTCTGGAGAAGGTTTAGGCAGCAACATCAACGTTTGAACATCGATTAAGGTATGGGTTTCTTCTTTCTTGGTACCTTTCCCAAGAGACACCCTTAAGATTCAAGATATTCATTCCAAAAACTAGGGTTTTACCCCGTTGCATGTCCCTATCACTAGCTCCCATTTAATTATAGGTTGGGTATGTTTGTTGGTACAAAGTAGGGATGAAATGTGTTTTCGTGATGTTTATGCTTATGTATGCATGTTTGGAATTATGTAAATATTGAATAGGTTTCCAAAATTATGTGGAAAAAATGATGTGTGTGTGCAATGTGTGGCAGTGAATATACTCACTGTTGGAGTGTGAAATAGCATGTCTAATCCTTGTATTTTATGTGCAAAGGTTGTACACAATGTGCTGTCATATGGGGTGTGAAGTTATTGATTTTGAGGGAAAAACTCTTGACTAATGTAACTACTAAAATACACTTAATAATGCACTAAATGTTTCATGAAATGCCTAAGAACTAACGTGAAAAGGTTGGTGAAAGGAAGCTAAAAATTTAGAAGGAATTGCCAGTTTGGGTGTAATTTAGTTTCGGTCAAAAGCGAGGTTAGAATTTGGGTTTTTAAATAGAATAAAATCGGTGAGGTCAATGGACCCAAGACCTCACATGTGAAGGAATGCTAAAAACGTACAAAAAAGGGGGGGTTAGGGAAATCTAACTCGTGTGGCTACTGTATTCGTGACAAGAAGAAATGAAAAAAGGGGCAGGGGGAATCGAAATCGTGTTCCTGGATGAGAGAGGGGAGAACAATAAATGAAATAAATAAATGAGAGGTTTCGGGATCGAACCCACAAGCTCCAAGCAGTGAGGGAAAGAAGAGAAATTAAACAAAAGAAAATGTGAGGCGTTGGAATCGAACCCACGACCTCAAGGATGGAAAGGGAGAGGCAAATTAAATAAGAAAATGAGGTGAGGCTGTGGGGGCTCGATCCCACAACCTCACTGCCAAAATGCCTACCTTAATAGACTTAAAAATAAAAATAAAGGTAAGGAGGGTGCGGGATTTTGAACCGACAACCTCACAGCCCTAGCAAATTAAAAATTAAATCAAGGAGGTTGTGGATTCGAACCCACAATATCCCAATTCTCAGTGAACATAATGAATAAAATAAAAGAGGTTTTAGGGGTTTGATCCCACAACCTTTTGATCTAGGCGAAATGTAACAACAAGGTGTTAATGAAAAATAAAAAGGGGTTGTGGGGGTTCTAACCTATAACACTTCGGCCAATTAAAGAGGAAAACCAAGTACAAAACTAAAGATACGATGTTAATGTTGGGGTCGATCTAGAGTCCCAATATCATGGATATTAAAAATAAAATCAATGAAAAATGTAAATGTTATTCAAGTGATTCGAACTTGGGTTTCCTTGCCCAAATTCCGTATTGACAAATAAGTCATACGTGAATTAAATGTTCAAAAATAATTCCACCTACTTAGATCAAAATCGATATCTTGGCATACATACAAGAGGCATAAGTCTTGTACTACATAATCTTAGGAAGATATGAGTCACTTAACGAACTATGAATAAAGCCTCATGGCTTGTATATATAGACCCATAAGTCTAGCATACAATAAAAAAATAAGTGAACCTAAGATGTATGTAAGGAAATGATGAAACTCTAGAAGGGTTAAGTATGACTGTAAGATACACTAAATGGCCAAGTGCATTGGCATATGACCAAATTAACAATGACATGATTAAATGAACAATGAAATGATGAAACTCTAGAAGGGTTAAGTAAGAGCGTGAAACGCACTAAATGGCCAAGTGCATTGCCATATGATGAAATGAACATTCACATAAAAAGCGGTGAGTAACTTTGAAGAGCAAATGTGCTAATGTTAATGAATGTGGTGACAAAAAGATATGACGCTAATGTAAAAGATGGGAGCAATCTCAAATAAGCCTAAGTAAATGTTACCAAATCGTACTTACCTATGAGAGTGTAAAGTTAATGAAGAGATCAGTCTCTATGAACACTCTAATGAAAGTATTGAGATTAACACACTTAATACTATTGAAAAGATGAGAAATCATCTATTGAGATATGACATCCTCATACTAGAAGTCAACTTCTATGACGTATGAGTTGAATGAAATGGATCTTTATACTGAGCACTGATAGACTAGCTATGAGCAGTGATGCCTTCTTTCAAGAAGGGCGGAGGTTCACGTAACTCTCATGAGATGAGACTATCTGGCATGCCGAGTATGGGTCTCCTTATTATCCTATTCTTTGAATTTATACTACCAATATAGGAATCTAGCAGGGTTCAATCCCCTATAAACGCTAACATGTTTTGGGTCACTTTGGCCGTTGATTCCACTTGTTTTCGGTGTGGGGCAGGCACTGGATTTCATGATGCTCACATGATCTATGTCAATTAAAGTTAAAGTTCCAAAAGAATGAATGAGACCAGCCTCAAATGATGCACATAATGATCGATGATTGCACTCTACGATAGGATAATCAAGAGGTGAGCTAGACTTAAAGTAATGACTCTAGGTTATTTTTGGTCATTGCATGGCAAACCCGATGAGAGTCTTAAACTACATCCCCGATATGATCGGTGCTTGCACTAGTATATGAAAGGATAAAAAATGAAGTACGTATGAATGAATGAAGCAGACTCTGTGTTTGCCAAAGAAGGATCCCTAGTTGAGGTCCCATATGTTGAGCCCTCATTTTGGGAAGTCCCAACGTCAAGTCCATGATCCCAAGGTCTCATGGCATATGAAAGAATGATATGAACTATGTGATATGATATGTGAAATATGTTATGTGTTGTTTGCAAAATGATAAATTTGATGATGCATATTACACTAATGGCATGACTTTGCAAATCCAATTTTGGCAGGTCCATTGACTTCCCCGATCCAAATTTGGCAAGTGCACTGACTTGACTTCCATAAATCATGTTGTTAGAAAAGAGTTATTCTTTCTCATGCATGTCCATAGTGTGTGCTGGCATATACCCATACTTAGTACAAGTGTGTACTAATTCCATACAAATATCTACTTTTAGGTGCGGCACAGGTGGACGTTAGATCTTATAGTAAAAGGTTGCAGTTATCCGGACATGGAGCTTTCATCCGGACTTGGTAGGACCTCATGCTTTCGAGGCTTTCTACTGTTATTATATAGCTTAGATGTAGGCTTTATCTGGTGGAGCATGTTCCACTACTGTTTCTTTCAACTTTTATTTTAGACTTTGTATTGGTGTTGTTTTGGAAAAAATACTTTTAATGCGATTATGAATTGTTTCTTTCATTTGATTATCTCTATATTAGATGGTTGAGTTGTGAACGCGTATGATGTTAAGTACAAAATGTTTATCATGAAATAAGAAAATAAAAAGTTGTAATTCTCCGCTAAAATTAACCTAGAAGAAGTAAAAATGACGTATGTAGGCTTGTCTGCAACCTCTGAGAGGTCAACGACGCCAATCTCATTTGGGGTCAAGATTCCGGTGGTGAAAAAGTTTGTATCAGAGCACTAGGTTAAATTTCGAGAATAAAAAGTTCACATCAAGAACATTGAGTAGTTTATAAGTCATGGTAGTGAAGTGCACCACTATGCTGAATTAGAGACTGCATGATGGGTCGGAAAATTCCCTTTTTACGAATACTTTCGTTCTTTTCCTAATGTCTGAGTTCTTGGTGTTATGAGAGTGTCTAACATCAATCCTTGTTGTTTCCAGAGAATGAAAACAAAGAGATCTATGGGTCAGAGGAGAGGAGGAGCAGCTATTGAGGGCAATCAGGATCTACCCTATGTTTCAACTAAAGGAGTTACTATGTTGGTTAACCCAGCTGGGTTGACTAATGCTTAGGTGAGGGCATCTCTGGCCCAGATGGAACACGCCATTACTATGAAGGCCCAGGCTATGACTGCCCAGGTAAACGACAGAATGTTCATAGGGAGAACACACCAGTTCGCAGCATGGCTGACAGGCTGCGAGACTTTACGAGGATGAACCCTTCTATTTTAAAGGGTCTAAGACATCGAAAGATCCTCAGGAATTTGTGGACGAGGTGCATAAATTTCTGGTGGCTATGGGGGCCACAGATACTAAGAAGGCTGAGTTGGCTTCCTATCAGCTCAAGGATATTGCACAGACTTGGTGCAAGATGTGGCAAGATAGCCGTGTTTTGGGTGGAGTGTCAGTCACTTGGGAGCTGTTTAATACAGCAATTCTGGAGAGGTTCTTTCCCAGAGAGATGAGGGAAGCCAAGGTTGAGGAGTTCATTAACCTTAAAAAAGGATCCATGATAGTCAGGGAGTATACCCTGAAGTTTGTTAAGCTATCCAGGTATGCTACTTCCGTGGTTTCGAACAACAGGGATGAAATGAGCAGGTTCCTCATAGGAATCAATGGAGACCTGGAGGAGGAGTGTTGCTCTGTGATGCTCATTATAATATGGACCTTTCAAGGTTGATGGTGCCTACCCAGCAGGTGGAGGACAGTCACAGAAATAGGGGTATTCGCGATGCTAGGAAGCCTAGGTCTCAAGATCAGGCAGGTCCCAGCCATGGAGGCCACAAAAACAATTTTGGCATCCATGAGCATCCAAGGTTCAATAAGGGACAACAGAGTTCTAGGGACTCTAATACTCAGAGAAGAACTATACCTAGAGGAGGCATACACCCAAGAATGGAAATGGAGGTGAGATGCAGCGTCCTAAGAATAATTGTGCTAAGTGTGGCCCTTTTACAAAGGAGAGTGCAGACAGGGCACTAATGTCTGCTTCAATTGTGGTAAGAGTGGGAACATGGTCAGAGATTGTCCACAGAACAGAGGTTAGGCTTGAGGTAATGCTCAGCCTAGGCCTAACCCACAGGGCGCAGCAACAGCTGAGCCTCCTAAGAGGAACAGGTTCTATGACCTGAAGGGAAATGAGTAGCAGGAGAAGTCCGCTGATGTGGTCACAGGTATGCTGCAAGTATTCTCAACTTCTGTTTATGTTTTACTTGATCCAGGGTCTACGCTTTTCTTTTTAACTCCTCTTCTGCATGATCCTATAGTGGTTAGTATGCCTTTAGGAGATAATGTAAGAACGAATAGAGTATACAAGGATTTCCCAATAGTTGTATGTGGTAAGACTATGTGTGCAGACTTGGTTGAATTACCCGTGCATGATTTTGACATCATTCCTGGCATGGACTGGCTTCATAATTGTTTTGCCTTCATCAATTGTCGTAGTAGGGTTGTGAGATTTCGCTTCCCTAATGAAGAGGAGATAGTCTTGAAGGGGTACAACTCGAGTTGTCCAAATCCATTGATTTCCGATCATAAGGCCAATAAAATCATGTCCAAGGGGTTATTATGTCATCTTGTGAGTGTTAATGATTTGGATCATGACATTCCTTCCATAGACTCAGTGCCTGTTGTGAATGAGTTCCAAGATGTGTTTCCTCATGATTTTCCTGGAGTCCCTCCCCTTCGAAAGGTTGACTTTGGTATCGATATAGAGCCCAATACTAAACCAATCTCAATTCCTCCTTATAGAATGGCTCTAACAAAACTCAAAGGGTTGAAGATGCAGTTAAAAGATCTCACTGCTAAGGGTTTCATTCAGCCGAGCATATCCCTTGGGGCGCTCCAGTGTTGTTTGTAAAGAAGAAAGATGGAACCCTTAGGATGCTTATCGATTATTGGCATCTCAACAAAGTCACTATCAAGAACAAGTATCCACTTCCCAAAATAGATGACTTGTTTGACCAACTCCAAGGGTCTAGTTTCTTTTCGAAGATTTATCTTCATTGAGGATACCATCAGCTTAGAGTTAGGGATGGAGATATTCCAAAGACATATTTTTGTACCCGCTATGGTCACTATGAGTGCCTACTCATGTCATTTGGCCTTATGAATGCACCTGCTGCATTTATGGATCTCATGAACAGGGTCTTCCGTGAATACCTTGACTCTTTCGTCATAGTATTCATTGATGACATTCTTATCTACTCTAAGACCAAGGAAGATCATGATCAACATTTGAGACTAACATTGCAGGTACTTAGACAACATCTGTTGTATGCAAAATTCAGCAAGTTTGAATTCTAGCTGAGATCAGTGACTTTCCTGGGTCATGTTGTGTCCGATTAGGGTGTAGAGGTGGACCCCAAGAAGACTGAGGCTGTTAAGAACTTGCCAAAGCCTCTTACTCCCACTGATATCCATACCTTTCTAGGATTGGTTGGTTACTACCGCAGGTTTGTGGAGGGATTTTCTTCCACTGTTGCCCCACTTAAAGCTTTGACGAAGAAGAAGTCCATGTTTGAATGGATGGAGACTTGTGAGAAGAGTTTCGAGGAGCTCAAGGACAGACTCACTTCAGCTCGGGTGTTTACTTTGCCTATGTTTGGTAAGAATTACATTGTTTACTATGATTCATATAGGGTTGGTTTGGGTTGTGTTCTTATGCCGGCTGGTAACGTGATAGCCTATGCATCCAGACAGCTCAAGATTCGTGAGAACATTTATCCCACTCATGATCAAGCAACTGTCATGTTTGCACTGAAGGTGTGGAGGCATTACTTGTATGGAGTACATGTGGATGTGTTCACAGACCACAAGAGTCTCCAATACGTGTTCACACAGAGTGAGTTGAATCTACGTTAGCGGAGATGGTTGGAGCTGTTGAAGGATTATGACATGAATGTTCCCTACCATCCAGGTAAGGCTAACATTGTAGCCGATGCTTTGGGCAGGATGAGCATGGGAAGTACAACCCACATTGAGGATGAAAGAAGGAGTTAGCGAAAGATGTACACAGACTGTCCAGACTAGGTGTGCGATTTGTTGACTCTACTAGTGGGGGTGTTTCTGTTCATCCTAGTTCTGAATTATCCTTGGTAGTTGAAGTCAAGAGGGGTCAGCATCTCAATCCTATGTTGATAAAGCTGAAGGACTCAGTATTGATAAATATGAATGAGTCTTTTGCTTTGGGAGGTGATGGCATCCTTAGGTATCAGGACAGGATGTTTGTACCAGATTTGGATGATTTGCACACCAGGATTGTGGCAGAGGCCCATGGTTCTAGATATTCCATACATCCAGGTTCCACCAAGATGTATCATGATCTTAAGCATACCTATTCGTGGGATGGCATGAAGAATGACATCGCAGAGTATGTAGCCAAGTTTCCTAGTTGTTAGCAGGTAAAGGTAGAGCATCTTAAGCCTAGCGGTTTGACTCAAATTATTGAGGTTATGACATGGAAATGGGAGTCCATTAATATGGACTTCGTAGTTGGACTTCCGAGGATTAGGAGGCAGCTTGACTCTATATGGGTTATTGTGGACAGATTGACTAAGTCTGCTCACTTTATCGCTGTGAAGTCTACCTACTCCTTTGTCTATCATTTCAGATAGAGGAGCTTAGTTTACTTCACATTTCTAGGGATCTTTCCAGAAAATCTTGGGCACGTCGGTAAAGCTTAGTACCACCTTTCATCCTCAGACTGATGGGAAGGAAGAGCGCACCATTCAGACATTGGAAGACATGTTGAGGGTGTGTGTGATTGACTTCAGAGGTAGTTGGGATGACTATCTGCCTTTTATAGAGTTCTCGTATAATAATAGCTATCACTCCAGCATTGGGCTGGCACCGTTTGAGGCATTGTATGGTAGGAGGTGTAGATCTCCAGTTGGGTGGTTCGAGGTTGGAAAGTCATCAATTTTGGGTCCAAAGATCATTCATGAGGCCTTAGAGAAGGTTCAGGTGATTAGGGACAGGTTGGCTACTACTTACAGCCGACAGAAGTCATATGCATACAATAGAAAATGGCCCTTAGAGTTTAATGTTGGTGACCATGTTTACTTGAAGATATCACCTGAAAGGGGTGATGAGATTTGGTATATATCACCTGAGGTATGTTGGGTCATATGAGATCCTACAGCGTGTGGATGAGGTGGCCTATGAGTTAGCATTGCCTGCGGAGCTAGCTTCTGTTTATCCAGTCTTTCATGTCTCTATGTTGAAGAAGTGACTAGGTGATCCAACATCGATTCTACCTGTTAAAGGTTTGGGGGTTGATGAAGACTTGTCTTATGAGGAGGTACATGTTGACATGTTAGAAAGGCAGGTCAAGCGGCCGAGGAACAAGAGATTGCCACAGTGGAGGTATTGTGGAGAAATCATCTTGTTGAGGGTGCTGAGGCTGAGGCCGACATGAGATCCCGCTACCCTCATCTTTTCAGCTCTTGAGGTTAGACTTCCTACTCTTTAGTCTATGTTCCCTTATCTCTCCGTATTCGGTAGCTATTACTTGACTGCGTATAGTGATTATGTTATGATCTAACTGGCATTACGACACATAGTGGTAGTGTCATTCAAGGACGAATGTTCCAATGGGGGGGACAATGTAACAACCCAAAAAATGAATAGGTCAAGAAATGCTTAATGTGTAAAGAATTCTTGCGGTTAGACCAAGGTTCACACGGATTGATACGCGTAGAACCAGACCTCAGAGCGCTCATGGTATCATTATGAATATACAAACCAAAACTATGAAAGCCTAGAAATATACATGCCCAGTTGAGATGGGATATGATTGCATCACGATGCCTAAGGACACGATCTAATAGATCGTTGTACCGAGTAGTTGGATCATAATCTTTTTTTTTTCAACACTGTTGAGCCGTGAAAGAACTTACATTTATCAACTTCCTCTTCTCTAAATCTCACCTCGGCCAATTCTGGGCATTAGGTTTTGAAAAAATCAGTTTCTACTTCTTGCTTCAGCACTACATCATAGACTCGAGTGAATTCGCTCCATTTGAAGTCTCTCTCACCGAACAATTTCTCGCTTATGCGACTGTTTCAGGTAATGTTTTTACATCTTCTCACAGAATTTTGAAATTTATGCACGAGTTTAGCATGTTTTAATATTGATAAGAGTATAAACAGTTTATGGTCTCTTATTGCTCGAGACTGATGAAGTTTATGAGATTTGTATTTTAGGTACTTCTTTTATTGCAACAACAATGTTTAACTTTGTAGAGAAAATGACGGAAAATAGTTTTGCTGATTGAATTTTGTATTATTCAAAGTTTAATTGTGAAAAAATGTGCCATGAGCTCTTGCTTTTGATCTTTTCCTGTTATAATATGTTGTTGAAATGATTTACTATTCCCATGCCAGATAGAGTTTGAATTTTAACTCATAATTTTTGATGATTTTAAGTGATGAAATCACATGAATTTTAGCTATACAGCCAAATACATTATTAGTAAAGTATACATAAAAGTGAGTTGAGATAAGTATGAATATTTAGTTCTAATTTCTAAAGAACCTTAATTTGCCTTAAATTATTTAGTAATGATATGAAATTGACCTGAATAAAGCTTAATCGATACAGAGTGCTTCTGTAGCTTGCTCCTTCTAATTTGAGATTAGAGGATAGTTCATTGATTGTATACCCTGACGGACCAACTAACTTTTACTGTTTATAAATAGTTAGATACCAATTAAATGTAACATGAGTGTTGTGATTTTATAAGATATAAACTTAATAGAGATGAAATGATAAATCTATGTAGATGGAAAAAGCTTTAAAGAAAGAAAAAGTTCACATATATAATATTGGTTCAAAGGTTTAGGCATAACAGAATAAATTTTTTTGTTTTTTCCAGTAAATTAAATTACACTAGCTTCTGTTGGTTATTCTTCATGTCTGCAAATTGTTGCTATGCATTATTCCCTCAAAATTAGTGTTTATTCTTTAATTGCTTTCCTGAATTGTTACGAGAATGTAATTTATATATTTCCACAAGATATTCGTATTTTTCACCGAATATAAATAATCACTCTCATGTCCCATTTCTCTGCATAAGCTGTCCGGTGTTCCCCTGTAGCAGGCCTCTTCCATTAGCTTTATCTGTGCTTCTGTTTAAGTTTTGTTTTTGCCTGAAACAAGTATCTCACAAGTTAACTGCATATTGCAGCCTCTTCTCTATGAAATTGCAAACAACTGCTTTGCAATTGCTACCCAAAAATGGGGTGATGTGTGATACAATCATGCGTAGAATCTGCTGGTGGAGAACTCAGAGATTGCATAATTGCCGAGATATTGACAAATGAAGTGCAATTATCAGAAGACTTGTTTTCTTTTTCTTCTGCTTATGTAATGTGTGAAGATGAAGTTGCCATATAGGTCTAATTGCTTTTAGGTTTCATTTCATGTAGCAACAATGTGGTGCAACATCTTGTGGGATTGAAGTTACAAAGAGTTATGTATATTTTAATTGATAGACTTCAAATATACATTCTGACTCTCTCATGCAATAAGACGCTAGTAATGTTGCTGAGAAAATTATCCTCGATTCAAGAGAAGAGCACTCCACGAGAGTGATCACCGAGCTGCTCAGTCATCCAAGTGGTTCAATGATACATATGGACCCTTATGCTAACTTTGTCATCTAGTAATCACTGCAAAGAGCAAAGGTAAGTTTGGTTCAATAAATTCCTTGGTCATTGAGCATGCTTATATCGTATAGGAAACAAAATGAGCCATCTGGAGCTGCTAATTCATCTTGGACTGAAACGACCTTCTAGGAGTTCTGTTTTCTCTGTATGTTTGCATGGTAAAAACATTCTCAAAACCATAGGTGTGGCTATTTTGACCTATTTAGGCTAAATTTTTTAGAAGATAATATGAAGGGAAATCGCAGAATCAATTACAAATAGTACCTGTACATACCATTAACCGGAAAATATAGAAAGTTGCTGTTATTGGTGGTGGTTTAATGGGCTCTGGTATTGTCACAACTCTTATACTCAGTTCTATACAAGTCATTATCAAAGAAATTAACTTCGACTATCTGCAAATGTCACTCAAATCAATAGACGGTACCTTTGCCATTTTAGGAATGTCTTTTTCATATTACACAGATAGAAGTTGTAGAAATGTACTCTTTTTGGTGGAAAAGTGAAGTTTTTCTGTTAATAACTTTTTGTGTTGTTGCCATAGATGTAGAGAGTAAATATCATTAATGAGTGAATATTATTTGAGAACTGATTTATTGATTTAGAAATATGGTTGCATTTGAAATGACTGAAAACATCAGATAGTTGTATCTTACCTTAGGTTTACTTTTACACTTAATTAGTTGCCAAAACTTTTAAGTTCATAACTTTGAAACCTATCAACAATGTTGGTGAAAGAATTCAGATACATTCCAATCCAACATATGACAAAGCGGGTTTGTGTACGAGTAATGTAGTTTCAGTGATTGTTTGGGAATGGAAATAGTAATGTAGTTTTAGTGATTGCTGGCCCTGAGCTGGCGTCAACACTTGTTATTGTTATTTTAAAGGTGGTTATGCATCTAATTTCTGTTTTTTTCCTTAACAAAAGAAGAGAACCTTTTTTTGATAACCGACATGTCTCATGTTGCTGCTGCTTATATGGTTCATTTGAGTAGCTCGTGTGTGTCAAAAAGTAATGGGAATGGAGACAAGTTAAGTATTGTTTCTTCAGGCATGGCTCCAAGTTCGAGTTTTATTGGTTCCACAACTACAAGTGCTACAACGATACTAAAGCTTTGTGGTCTTTGCCATCACAAGCGAGTGTCGTACAAAAACTGAATGGAAAATAGGAGTTGATTGTCATAAAGGTTAAGAACACAAATGTTGGGTTATCCCACATCAGAAGTGGAAGGGGCTGGTGGTCAATTTATAAGTGTGAGGGAAAGCCTCAACCTTTGAGCTAGCTTTTGGGTTGAGAAGGCCCAAGACCACCCAACATTGGTATCATATTTGTTGAATCCATCCCATTGTTTTTGTCAACTTTAGCTATTCAATTGGTACAAGCAATTGTTAAAAAGGAATAGTAATTGGAGTTGAAAAGAAAAGATTTGGTAGTTGGCAAATTGGTAAGATTTGCAACCATTCTTGACTTTGAAAGATTTGGTAGTTGGCAAATTGGTAAGATTTGCAACCATTCTTGACTTTGCTATGTTTACATATGTCATTAGTGACATAGGCATGGTTTTATCCTTCTATAAATAGAGCATTCTTGCTCATTTGTAGAACACACCAAGTTAGAGTGAAAAACCATTTTGAGAGCAAAGTGAGGTATTCCATAGACTATACAAAAATAGTCTGTGAAGAAAAATAGAGTGTGAGCGATATTTAGTAAGACGGAAACCAAAAGAGTGTTGTTCCTTTTGAGTGTGTAGTAGTCACTTTGAGTGTTGTATTCGTGACTACACAGTGTAAAATTCCTTACTATAGTAATATCAGTTGCTCCTCTTGTTCCGTGGTTTTTTCCCTTATTCAGAAAGGTTTCCACGTAAAATTCTTGGTGTCGTTATTTTCCCATTTTATTTCATTACTTTTACCATATATACTTTTGTGTTTGTCCGCGTTTTCCCAACAAACTAGTATCAGTGCCAAGGTTTTATCTGAGTATGCTCTGTGGTTGCAGCACAATCTGAACTTCCACATCAGAAAAGATTTACTTTGATTTGCGATAACTATATTTTTTGGGGAAAACAATGGAAGCCAACACAAGTAGAATGGTTACTTTGAATGGTGTTAATTATGCCATTTGGAAGGGGAAAATGGAAGATCTGCTTTATGTCAAGAATTTTTATAAACCAGTATTTACCACTGTAAAGCCTGATAAAATGACAGATGAAGAGTGGAATCTGTTGCATAGACAGGTTTGTGGATTCATTAGGCAATGGGTCGACGATAATGTGTTGAACCATATTTCTGGGGAAACACATGCTCGAACCCTATGGGAGCATCTTGAAAGTTTGTATGCTCGAAAGACTGGCAACAACAAAATGTTCTTAATAAAGCAGATGTTGAGTTTGAAGTATCATGATGGTTCTCCAATGACAGACCATCTGAATAATTTTCAGGGGATTATGAACCAATTATCTGCTATGGGCATCAAATTTGATGAAGAAATTCAAGGCTTGCTTCTACTTGGTTCCCTACCAGAATCTTGGGAAACATTTAGAACTTCATTGTCAAATTCTGCTCCGGATGGTGTGATCTCTATGGATTCCGCCAAGAGCAGTGTCTTGAACGAAGAGATGAGAAGAAAAACTCAAGGTTCCTCTTCGTCGGATGTCCTGATAACTGGCCCCAGGGGAGAAATAAAACTCGTGGTTCTCAGCATAGAGAACAAAATAGGAGCAAATCCAAAGGCAGACTTAAGGATATTGAGTGCTATCATTGTGGCATGAAAGGGCACACAAAGAAGTTCTGCAAAAAGTTGAAGAGGGAGAACAATAACAAAGAGGAAACTAAACAAGATGGCAATGAAAATTGCCTAGCCACCGTCACCACCGAAGATCTTGTTACCGTTCTTGATGCAAACATGATAAATATTGCTTGTGATGAGTCAAGCTGGGTTGTGGACACTGGTGCCGCATCTCATGTGACATCAAGGAAGGATTTTTTCTCTTCCTACACTCCTGGTGATTTTGGAACCTTGAGTATGGGTAATGAGACTGTTTCTAGGGTGGTTGGTATTGGTACAATTTGTTTGGAAACTAGTGTTGGAACTAAACTAGTTTTGAACAATGTGAAACATGCTCCTGATGTTCGTCTGCACCTAATTTCTGTTGGTGTTTTAGATGATGAAGGATATGTTAGTACCAACGGTGATGGAAAATGGAAGCTCATTAAGGGTTCCTTGGTTGTGGCTCGTGGTAACAAACGTCGTGGTCTATACTGGACTACGGCCTCTGCTTGTGTTGATATGGTGAATGCAGTTGAGAGCGATAGCTCTTCAATATTATGGCACAAGAGGCTTAGCCACATTAGCGAGAAAGGACTTAATGTTCTAGCCAAGAAGAAATTATTGTCAAATTTCCAAAGTGCTAAATTAGAAAAATGTGAGCACTGCTTGGCTGGTAAACAAAATAGAATTTCCTTTAAGTCCTACCCTCCTTCGAGAAAGACAGAGTTGCTTGAGTTAGTGCACTCTGATTTATGTGGTCCAATGAAGACAAAGACATTGGGTGGTGCACTTTACTTTGTCACTTTCACTGATGATTGCTCGAGAAAACTCTGGGTCTATGTCATGAAGACTAAAGACCAAGTGTTAGGTGTCTTTAAGCAGTTTCAGGCTTCAGTTGAAAGAGAAACTGGAAAGAAACTGAAATGTATTCGTACTGATAATGGTGGTGAATATTGTGGATCATTTGACGAATACTGTAAGCATCAAGGTATTAGACACCAGAAGACTCCTCCCAAGACTCCTCAGCTTAATGGCTTGGCTGAGAGGATGAATAGGACCTTGATGGAAAGAGTTAGATGTTTGCTTTCTGAAGCAAAATTGCCGAACTCATTCTGGGGTGAGGCTTTATTGACCGCTGCACATGTTATTAATCTATCTCCTGCTGTTGCTTTGCAAAGTGATGTACCAAATAGTGTTTGGTATGGAAAGGATGTTTCCTATGACCATTTGAGAGTATTTGGTTGCAAAGCTTTTGTACATGTGCCGAAAGATGAGAGGTCAAAGTTAGATGCCAAGACAAGGCAATGCATGTTCATTGGATATGGCCTAGATGAATTTGGTTACAGGCTATATGATCCAATTGAAAAGAAACTTGTGAGAAGCCGTGATATTATTTTCATGGAGAATCAAACAATTGAAGATATTGACAAAGCGGAGAAGGTAGAATCTTCAAGTTTTGATGGTATAGTTCATCATGATGAAGTTCCTCACACAAGTGTGCATGATGTTGTTGGGTTTGATAATCATGGTGACGCCCAGAATCATGTATCAAATCAACATGTTGATGTTGATAATAACAATGATATTGTTATTGATGATCCTGTTGCTCATGAAGTTGTGGACGAATCAAATATTCCGCTTCGGAGGTCCACAAGACAGCGGTTTCCTTCCTCCCGTTATTCACCCAATAAGTATATGTTACTCACTGACGGGGGAGAACCTGAATGTTATAAGGAGGCCATGGAATATGAGCACAGGAATCAATGGATTGAAGCCATGCAAGACGAGATGATGTCTTTGCATGAGAACCACACTTATGAGTTGGTAAAATTGCCCAAGGGCATGAGAGCTTTGAAGAACAAGTGGGTGTTCAAACTTAAAGTTGAAGAACACAACTTGAAGCCCAGGTACAAAGCTAGATTGGTTGTTAAGGGATTCAGTCAAAGGAAAGGTATTGACTTTGACGAAATATTTTCTCCTGTTGTGAAAATGTCCTCAATTCGCACAGTTCTAGGTTTGGCTGCTAGTCTTAATTTAGAGATTGAGCAGATGGATGTGAAGACGGCTTTCCTTCACGGTGACCTAGAAGAAGAGATTTATATGGAACAACCTGAGGGCTTCAAAGTAGATGGTAAAGAAAATTTTGCATGCAAACTAAAAAAGAGTCTCTATGGCCTAAAACAAGCTCCCAGACAGTGGTACAAAAAGTTTGAATCTGTTATGGGGGAGCAAGGCTATAAGAAGACTTCTTCAGATCATTGCGTATTTGTACAAAAATTTTCTGACAATGATTTCATCATCCTTTTGTTGTATGTGGATGATATGTTGATTGTGGGCAAGAATACTTCCAAGATTGACGAGCTGAAGAAAGAGTTGTGTAAGTCTTTTTCTATGAAAGACTTGGGTCATGCCAAACAAATTTTGGGCATGAGAATTACTCGTCTTAGAGATGAAAGGAAGATTTATTTGTCCCAGAAGAAGTACATTGAACGCGTACTGGAGCGCTTCAATATGAAGAATGCGAAGCCTGTGAGTATACCTCTTGCTGGTCATATGAAGTTGAGCAAGAAGATGTGTCCTACAGCTAGGGAGGAAAAAGAGAACATGGCCAAAGTTCCATATTCCTCCGTCGTCGGAAGTCTAATATATGCAATGGTGTGCAATAGACCTGATATTGCTCACGCAGTTGGTGTTGTCAGTAGATTTCTCGAAAATCCAGGAAAAGAGCATTGGGAAGCTGTGAAGTGGATACTCAGGTATCTTAAAGGAAGCTCAGATGAATGCTTGTGTTTTGGAGCATCAAATCCAATCTTGAAAGGCTATACAGATTCTGATATGGCAGGTGACCTTGATAACAGAAAATCCACTACTGGATATTTGTTTACTTTTTCAGGGGGAGCTATATCATGGCAGTCAAAGTTGCAGAAGTGTGTTGCACTATCTACAACTGAAGCTGAGTATATTGCGGCTACTGAAGCCGGCAAGGAGATGATATGGCTAAAGCGATTTCTTCAAGAACTTGGTTTGAATCAGATGGAGTATATTGTCTATTGTGATAGCCAGAGTGCAATAGACTTGAGCAAGAACTCCATGTACCATGCAAGAACAAAACACATTGACGTCAGATATCATTGGATTCGTGAGAAAGTGGAGAATGAATCATTTCACATCAAAAAGATTCACACAAGTGAAAATCCTGCAGATATGCTGACCAAAATGATACCGAAAGACAAGTTCAAGTTATGCAAAGAACTTGTGGGTATGAGCTCTCTCTAAAGAAGTTGAAGATACCTTCTTCCAGTAAATGGGACTGGAGGGGGAGATTTGTTGAATCCATCCCATTGTTTTTGTCAACTTTAGCTATTCAATTGGTACAAGCAATTGTTAAAAAGGAATAGTAATTGGAGTTGAAAAGAAAAGATTTGGTAGTTGGCAAATTGGTAAGATTTGCAACCATTCTTGACTTTGAAAGATTTGGTAGTTGGCAAATTGGTAAGATTTGCAACCATTCTTGATTTTGCTATGTTTACATATGTCATTAGTGACATAGGCATGGTTTTATCCTTCTATAAATAGAGCATTCTTGCTCATTTGTAGAACACACCAAGTTAGAGTGAAAAACCATTTTGAGAGCAAAGTGAGGTATTCCATAGACTATACAAAAATAGTCTGTGAAGAAAAATAGAGTGTGAGCGATATTTAGTAACACAGAAACCAAAAGAGTGTTGTTCCTTTTGAGTGTGTAGTAGTCACTTTGAGTGTTGTATTCGTGACTACACAGTGTAAAATTCCTTACTATAGTAATATCAGTTGCTCCTCTTGTTCCGTGGTTTTTTCCCTTATTCAGAAGGGTTTCCACGTAAAATTCTTGGTGTCGTTATTTTCCCATTTTATTTCATTACTTTTACCATATATACTTTTGTGTTTGTCCGCGTTTTCCCAACAACAAATAGATCTTTTGTAGCATTTAAGGCAAGTGACACTTGAAGATATACACCTTCAAACAAATGAAGCAAACAAGCTAGGCAAGCAAAAATGATTTTTTTCTGTACAAGCAAAAAAAAAAAGAAAGAAAGAAACTTCAAGGCCCAATTAACTAACATAATTATCAACAAATGCAGCAAACAAGGTAGGCAGCATGAGGATAAGCATCAAACTTGACAAGCACTTGAGCAGTTTCTGGTTCAAAAAAAGATGGATGATGCTTACCCATCCCCAACACATCCTTGCTCTTTAGATTCAAAAGACTCAAAGCTCTCGTGTGATCGTAAAATAGTACCTATAGTACCTTCTCATAACAGTGTAAGTATATGACTGAACCCCTCTCTTCCCCTTACAACTTATTGGTAGCTCTTACTGTATTGTATAAGTTGTATGTAAATCAGTATGGTTAAACACCATCTCCCTTGTTTTTTTGAAGTGACTACGTAATTCAAAGGAAAAGACTATCTCTTTTTGAATTTTAACAAGCAAAGTAATCCAAATAATAAGCAGTCACTTCCTGTAACAATCGTTATTATATAATGCTGAATTCATATGAAAAAACTGATTATAGTCCACAACATGTTCTAATATTTATGGCTAAGTTTCCTGGTAACTCTTATATTGAAGATGTCATCTGTGTTGTTGCCATCTTTTGTTATCTCTTTCCTTGTGTTAAAATACATTAGTCTTTGAGATGGGAAACACAAATACTGAGTTATTCAAGTACACCTGACTCTAAGAAGCTTGTAAATTGTGTTTTATGACTTTATCACTAATGTCTTCTTTGTAATGATCATTATGTCTTTGAGAACTCTAGCACAAGTAACTATAGTATTTCAATTACATACTCTAATTTTCATCTTCTCATCTCAACAAAATGGCGGAATATGTTCAATGCTTCGGGCGAAAGAAGACGGCAGTAGCAGTTACCCACTGCAAACACGGTAAAGGTTCAATCAAGATCAATGGTGTAGCTATCTAGTTAGTACAGCCAGAGATTCTCAGGTACAAGGCTTGTGAACCTATTTTACTTTTAGGAAGACACCGTTTTGCAGGTGTAGACGTGTGAATCCGTGTGAAAGGTGGAGGTCACATTCACAAATCTACTCAATTCGTCCGTGTATTACGAAAACACTTGTTTCTTTTTAAAAGAAGTGTGTTGATGAGAAGTCAAAGAAGCAGATTAAGGATATACTTTTTACCAGAAGTATATTGCGGAAGCTCCATTTCTGCTCATGATTTTCTTGTTTGATAGAACAATCAATTTATATTTTAATTGCTCAAGTTGCTCGTGATATTTTAACATTTTTTTGACTGTTTAGTGTTCAGTTTTTGTTGCTAAATGTACGAGATGAATGATTGTTCCTTTCACTCTTCTTACCATCCCAGCATACAATTTTTATGCTTCTCCTTGAATGGGAAAAACGACGAATGTTCTATTCATTGCCCATCAAGTTTTCAGGTATGTTTATGTCATGTGGATTTTTGTTGAGGTTTTCTCTAGTTGATGTTAATTTAATGAAGAAATTTTAGTCTCTTTAATTAATTAGTGATTCTATAAATTTGATTCCTGAAAATTTTCTTTTAGCATGATTCCTTATGGTTTTAGTTATCAGTTCTAGCTTGTTATCAAAGAGTAAGTTATTCAAGATTTGCTTGGAAATATTTGTTATTACTTGAAAAGTTAACAGAGACATCTTGTGAAGTACCATCCATCTTTCTCAATATTTATTTCAACAATTTTTGAATTCTTTTGGTCGTTATATGAAGCAACACCACTTGATAAGAGAATTATAATTTTATTGGAAATTTTAAGTGGAGTGAATGAGTTAGACAGACCATCTTACTCTATTGACAAATTGGTAAGTGTTGTTAGCTTTTTGAAATTGACACCATGTTTTAATATGCACAAGATCTTAGTATTTGTAGTTAACACGATGTGTTATTGTCTTGTATATGTAGGTATCATTTTCATGTACATTGTCGACTCTATCACATAAGCTTGAGATATCAGTTTTACTTCGAAAGGTTATATGATGGTCTTGGCAGTCATGTAATTCGTGAAGCAGTCATAGTAGAGATTTGAGTTTAAAAAAGGGTTCGATTGTCGTCGTTGGAATGAAGAGAATCATAAATAGTTATTGGAGTTTTGTTGCCACGCTTGGATTAAAAGTAACAAAAACATACTTTCTGATATGTGCAGTGTTTAGTGATTTTTGTATAGCTCCTTTTGTAGATCTATATTTGAATTATGAAAATATGTTTCGGAAGGGTGACACATATCTCTACAACCCTTATTCTTATTTTATAATCTGATTTTGCTGTTATATATAGACATAGGGGACACGAGACAGGAATATTCAGTCCAACTCCCATCTTAGAAAATCCCCTATATTCTATTTTTATTTTTTTCAGGATAACTTTTTGTGCAAAACATATTTTGTGGTGGTTCTGGACTCGTTGTAACCCCGAGAAATATATCTACAACTTTCATGAAGTTGATGAAGTCCTTTTCTAATCTGTACCTATTCAATTAAGTTACAACACGAGAGGGTGGGCTGCTCAGATTTGTTATTTGGAGGATAAAGTCTAATTTGCACAACCTGTTATTACCTTAGCTGTTAATATAGATTCATATCAACATGATGAAGCTATATTGGAAATTACAAAGAAATATATTTGTGTTAAAGGTTGTATCTACTCACGTGTAAGCTAAGGTACTTGATGCATTGTTTAGTCTACGATTTGGGCTCTTGACTTTGTGGTAGGGCTATTTATGTGCTAACCAACTAAAGTTTTTGTATAAACTTGTACTTGGTACTCCTATTTCCTGCTGGTATATCTAAAATTTTATATTGGTACCTTGGACACTCCTCGCTTATTTGTATTGTTGTGTTGGTATACTTTGAGACTTGCAAGAAACTTGTTTACTCTCCCACTAGGATTGCTCGAACACTTAGCTATTCATTAGTCAAGTTTAAGGTCTACAACACGAGAAGGTCAGTACTTTCGGGTTAACTTTGAGTCTTGACTCGATTATTTACAGTTCTTTATGATATCAGATCAGCTATTCATAGATTCTTGAGTTGGTAAGCATGGTTATATTATCTTTAAACCTTTTCTGTATTTGCAGTTGTCAATCCATGATACCGTCTTAGTTACTATTTTTTTTTTTTTTTTGCTTTATCAATACATTATCGTGGACTGATGTCTCAATTTATTTGGGGACACATCATTCATGCCTGCAGGTTATTAGGTACACACAAGTCCTTATTCCAAGTGGTCAAGTGATCACCTTATGATTGTATGCTCCGCTCTTTCCGGATTTTATAATTTTGGGGTTCTCTCCGTTATATTACTAATAGGTATGTTGGGCCTCCCAACTAGTTGTTAGTGGTTCTTAATTATAGATGCTTGTAGACATTTGTGGTGGGTATGTGAGTTAGTTGTGGCTTTGTTTTCAGTCATATTCATGTTTTTTTGGCCCATTATTTTCTCTAGCCATGTTTTGCTTTTCCAAAGATAATTACATCACCATATTGATGTCGTATCTGTTACTCTTATATATGCAGGACACCTTCACATACCCCGCTTGAATATGCACTTCTTCTTTTGCATTTAATAACTGTTGGCTGCTGGAAACATGGGAGTGCCTGCTCTCACAAGAAAATGACTGCTGCAACACGTCCATAACATCTGACGACATTTTGATCATTTTTTGGTGTTGCTCCTATATGTCAACCTTTATCTTCTTGAAGAAGTATTTTCCATTTGCTGAACTCTATGAAGAACACTTCGACACAACTCATTGTTTATGTTGAAAACATTGTTAAATACCAACTAATTGGACAGGGCAACTTCCCACTATATATAATTAGGTGGTGAACGTAAATGAACATTACTCCTTTTCAAATAGAAATTGTGGCTATAGAAATTCGTGACAACATTTTCACACATCAAAATTGTGGCTACATGGACGTAAACTCTGTTGCTTATTAGTTATAAATGTAGCATGAATACAAGAAAAGGTTGCACTTGAAAGTGTTGTTACAAGAGAGGTACAAAAGGTAGACCTTAAACCCTATTAATTGTAAATGTAGCATGAACATAAGAAAAGGTTGCACTTGAAAGTGTTGTTACAAGAGAGGTATAAAAGGCTACTCTTTTAAAGTGTGACAAATAATAAAGCCAAGGCCACACTTGGAAGTCTAGTATTATTAAAGTGACGTGTTGTGAATGATACGCGACAAAGCGTGGCCTTTGTACCTCATTGGCCACGCTTTTTAAGTGTAGCTACTTTGACAACACCTGAAAAGTGTAGCCTAAAGTCAA
This sequence comes from Solanum chilense, assembly GCA_032847665.1. Lineage (NCBI taxonomy): Eukaryota > Viridiplantae > Streptophyta > Magnoliopsida > Solanales > Solanaceae > Solanum > Solanum chilense. The sequence continues at coordinate 35,915,591 of CM064973.1, read as the reverse complement.
TGGTTACACCTTTTTTGGTCGCCCTAAAAAAGTGTTGCCTAAAATAAAAAAGTGTAGCCTTTTATCAAATGCCACACTTTATGCTAGTTTAGGCCACACTTAACAGATTTGGCTAAAAGCATAAAATGTTGTAGTACTTTAATGGTAAGGTTTAAATTTATATATAGTCACTATGGTAGACGACAAGTATTTTTCGACGCTCAGTCTACCGACTACTCAAAAGTAGTTGGAAAGTCATCGGGGAACTCCATTTGACTATATTCTTACCAATTTTAAAATCGGCAAACAACGAAATTCTAATAGTGTAATATGTTTGACATTTGTATTAATTTTTGCTATTTTAGCAACACGTTTGCTAAAAGTAGCTAAAATCAATGATATTTCACTTTTCAAGCTTTGTATGCTTAAGTAAGTCTTCCACTTCTACTCAGCCAGGATGAGGGTTCGCTTGGGGACCAGCAATGGTCTTCGAGTGTCGGTCATGTCCAGGGTGTAGGCTCTGATCATGACAAACTTTGTAACAGAGCACAAAGTTTAAGTGTCCTAGGGTGTCTACGAAGTCGTGTCATGTAGGCTCTTGTTTATGGTTGTGAGGGCCCAACTTCCGTAACTGAGGTATTACAGACATTTAAGAAAAGTTTCCCTTCTTTCATACTCTTATCGTGCAAAAAAGCTAAGTCATACAGATCTATTCTAACTCGTGCGTTCTCTTATTCATTTAATTACCCATCATACTAGAGGTGGTTGAAAAGTGGAGTTCAAAGATCCTTCTAGATGAGTTTTCTTAGAAAGAGTTTTGAGGAAGTCATGAGACTCCAGAAGGGCTTGAAAGAAGCCAGAGAGTAAGTGAAGTGTTCAGTTTCAGATGAATGCACCCATATTCATATGAATCGTGCATTTGAGCTTAAAGTGAGTCGTACTCTTTTCCTTAAATCTTGTTTCAGCTGAGATATTTATGAGAAAGTATGTTCAGAGGTTGGGTATGATTTTCATCGAAATGGTAGCATGAATTATGAGAACATGAGCAGTAGTAATGAAAGAGCCCTTAGTATGCATAGGTTTAGTAAGCCTAATAATGGGGAAGATTGTGCTACTATAGTCATGTGCCTAGTTTTTTTATTGGAACGACCCTTGGAGGGGTCAGGGGCTTAGCAACACCCACAGGCCTTCGCATAGATAAACAAATAAAATTACAAGAAGGGCGACATAAAACCTTACCTCCGAACCTAAGGTGGTTCTGAGTGGACTTTCCTACTAAGGCTATTCCACTCATCCTTACACGAAAAGAAACTAAAAAAATGTACCTAAGGAGAGGACTCCTCTCAATACAAAATTCTAGAGATGCATAAATAAGGGAGACTCTCCCTTTAAAAAAGGAAAGAGACAAACTAAGGATCTTAAGACCTATTCAAAGAAGCTATATCTAACCAAGACAAAGCCTAGTTAAATAGGGAAATCCATTTGAAGTCTTGAACTTTGCAAAGGTCAAGGTGGCACAAAAAATGGATTGACAACATGAAGTAAGCGGAACTATTGACCTCCCTGTAAACAAGAACACACTTGAAAACTTCACACTGATTAGCAAGTGTCTGCAGTTCTTGAATGTGTGTTTGAAGTTTCCAAGGTGTTGTTGTAGTCTGTTTAAGCCATTTTGTGAGGAGTTCGGAATCCACTACCAAAATGATGTTGCTATAGCCATGTTAGATGCACCAATATAAACCGTAGCTGGCAGCTCGTATCTCAGCTTGATGATTATTGGTTCCTTCCCCTAGAGGTAGTGCGAAAGCATAGAGCAAATTGCCGAGATTATCTCTCAATATACCCCCCCCTCCCACCAATCTTGCCTGGATTATGCAACGCGCTCCCATCAGTGTTGAGCTTGTACCTGTTTATAGGAGGTGGCTTCCAGGAGACAGTGATCATTTCAATGACATGCCTGCAGTGTTCAACTTTGTCAAAGACCTCTGTACATTTAGCGGTCCATTGAATGTCTGAATAATTGGAGTTTGAGATGTGTAGAATATCTTTTAGGATCATGTATTTGACTCTAGAGCTATTAGATTTCTTTCCTCCATACTTTACTGAGCACCTGTTTTCCACAGATTCCAGCACACTACTATGGGAAGGGCTTGGGTGATGTTTTTTGTGAATCTCGTTTCGATGTTGAACAGTCCCCAAGTTCAGCAAAAGAGGCTTCAGATGTGTTCACTGGTAGTAATTCCCCAGAGGCCTGCGAAGAATTTCCATATATGGGCTGCAAAATGACCATTAGTAAAGATATGATTCACATCATCCCATCCCTGCTTGATGCAGCAGAAACACCTGACTGGTTCCACTCCGAATGTGCTCAGCTTGTCATTGGCTGGTAGTTTTTGTCTTATAGCTTTCCATACCAGAAAGTGTTGGGTTATCCCACATCGGAAGTGGAAGGGGCTGGTGGTCAATTTATAAGTGTGACGGAAAGCCTCAACCTTTGAGCTAGCTTTTGGGTTGAGAAGGCCCAAGACCACCCAACATTGGTATCAGAGCCCAGGTTGTCAACAAGTCTCAGCCCACCGGGAGAAACTGGGTTGTCGCTCTCCAGCCCAAGGCCCGATATGTGAAGGGGGAGATTGTTGGGTTATCCCACATCGGAAGTGGAAGGGGCTGGTGGTCAATTTATAAGTGTGAGGGAAAGCCTCAACCTTTGAGCTAGCTTTTGGGTTGAGAAGGCCCAAGACCACCCAACAGAAAGGACATCTCAAATGGAACAAGCTTATGCCGAATCTGAGAATAAATAAGTTTCTTGTCCTTCTTAACTCTGCACATCTCCCAGGCAGAAGCGCTTGACAAAGTTCCAGTTTCAGTAGGTTTCCATATTGCACTGTCCTTAACCCCTTCCTGGTACTGAAATATGGTGTTCAGAATCTGAGAAATAAGCATGGGAGGGACTTGCTGTCTCAATTTGGTTTCATTCCATCTTCCACTGATTAAAAATTGAGCTACTGTGGCATTGTTGAGACTAGAAATATTGGTGGTGTTATTTGCAATAGCCCCATCCGCTAACCAGTCATCCCACCAAAATAAACAGCTTCCGGAGTTAAGCTTCCATCTTATATGCTAATTTTTTGTTTGTTCTTCTTCATGTAACTCCAAACTAGGGATTGTCCACTGTCAAGTTTCTTTGCCACAGGATGTGCCCTCTGACAGGTATTTGGCTTTCATAAATTGGCCCCACAATGAAGGTTTGGATCTGATTAGCCACCACTGTTTGAATTGAAGTGATGTGCAGATATCAGTGAGCTTTCTGACCCCATTTCTTCCTTTATCACAAGGCATGCTCAAGGTTTCTAGAGAGGCCCAGTGATATTTCCTTCTGTCCTGATCCCTCCCCCAAAAGTAATCTGCTATGATACTCTCCATGTATTTAATAGTAGTACTGGGAGGGGAGGTGGAAGACATAGTATGAATTGGTATGGATTGGAGAACATGTTTGATTAGAGTGATCTTGCCTCCAAAACTCAAGAGTCTAGAATGCCATCCACCAATTATTTTGGAAACTTTGTCCACTAGATGAGTACAATATATGATCCTTTGTCTACCAATATACAGAGGACACCCAAGGTAAGTAATAGGGCTACTCTTTTGGGAAAAACCAGTGACTTCATGGATAGTGTTAATGATGTGTTGGGGGTTGTTAGTTGGAACCATGAAGTGACTTTTCTCTTGTTGATGAGTTGATTAGATGTATTCTCATATTCCCCCAAAGTCTTCATAATAATCTTCATAGACTCTCTGTTGCTGGAGGTGAATATGATCACATCGTCTGCAAAACTCAAGTGATTTATCTGAAGTGCGTTGCTCTCCATTTTGAAACCTTTATAAATTTGATTCTGATGAAGCAAGTTGAGCATTCTTGACAGTACCTCCACACCTAAAATAAATAGCGCCGGAGATAGTGGATCCCCTTGCTTGAGGCCTCTAGTGGAATGGAAAAAACCTTGTCTATGACCATTAATAATAACAGAAAAACAGTTGTTGCTCATAGTTCTCCATATAATGTCAATGAACATTTCACCAAAACCAAGTTTTCTCATTACTAGACTAGTAAATGCCCAAGACACTCTGTCATAAGCTTTGGTCATATCCAACTTGATAACTATATTGTCACCTTCCTTTGTTTTTTTCGATTCCATATGTGATTTCTTGCGCGAGCATGATGTACTCAGTAAAAAATTCTCCCTCTCACAAACCCTGACTGATTTTCTGAAATGATCTGTGAAAGAATAGGAGCCAATCTCATACTTAGAAGCTTAGAGATTATTTTATGGGAGAAGTTGCTGAGGCTAATAGGTCGTAGATCAGTAAATTTGTGGGGATGAGATACTTTAGGTAACAGGACTAGGAATGCATAAGACATTAATTTGGGCATGGTATATCCACAGAAGAAAGACTGTACTGTAGCTAAAAGATCATCATTGATAATATGCCAGCATGGTTGATAAAACTTACCTCCAATACCATCTGGACCTGGAGCAGATCTAGGATTCATAGAAAATACTACCTCCCTCAAATCTTCTAAGTTAGGTAGTTCCTATGCTTTTTGTTCTGTTCAGCAGTCACAATGTTAGGTTAGTGATGAAGAATCCTTTCATCAATTCTGCAGTACTTTCCAGTGAACATTTCCTGGAAATAGGTGCAAGAAGCCCCTGCAATCTGCTCATCATCCATTCATCTTTCCATGTACACACTTTATGCAAGAATAGTCTTCTTCTTCTTTCCCTCATTAGAGCATGATAATACTTGGTATTGGCGTCTCCCTCCTTTAACCATTGAAGTTGAGTTTTTTGTTTAAGGATAGACTCCTCCACTTTCAAGTATCTAATATATTTTGCATTCATCTGATGAAGTTGTTGTCTGAGGTCTTTAGTGTTATGCATAAGCAAATCCTCCTCTACTCTTTTGATCTTCACCTCATATTCCTTACTGTAGCATAGATGTCCCCATATTCCTTCTTTGACCATTTTCTAAGAGTGGAGGTCAACCTTTTCATTTTCTTGTGGAGTTGCCACATAGGGTTGCCTGAAACTTCCTTTTCCCAACAGTTTTTTCATAGTCTCCTTGAAGCTATTGTTTTCAGTCCAACAAGGAGAAATTTGAAATATTTCGTGAAGTTGTCAGTTTTCCTCACCATTTCCATCAATAAAGGACTATGGTCAGAACCCACAGCAGATAAATGCTCAATGGTGGTCTGTGGCATACATTCCAACCACTTATCATTAACCATGGATCTATCTAGTCTCTTCCACACTCTAGCCTGAGCAGCCCTTTGATTACACCGGGTAAAAGGATGCCCAGTATACCCAAGGTCAGTCAAACCACACGCTTCTATCACACTAATGAACTCCAAGCTTTTATTCATATTATAGGGAATACCACCATTTTTTTCCTCCGTAGAAGTGCTCACATTAAAATCTCCCATAGTACACCAAGGGGTATCCTTGCTTGAAAAGTGTAGTAATCCATCCAAAGAGGTCTCCTCAAATTATCTTTACATTTGGCATAGATTACAGAAATCATGAACATCTCCTCATGATCTTCATGTTTGAATTCTCCTGTAATATGCTGTTCATGACTCGCTTGGATAGTGCCAGTGATATCTCTAGACGAAAAAAGCCAAATCTTACTATTAGGATTACTTATTGCATGGTCCATATGGAGTTGCATTTTCACAGTGTTGATATCAGAATTGTCAATAAATGGTTCAAGAATAGCAATCATAGATAATTGATGGATTTTATTGACTGATTGGAGTCTCTCCAATGAACTTTGTAAGCTATTAATGAAAAGTTTTCCCTTATGGGTAGACGAAAAAGTGAAGAGTTGTAAAGAGTTCAGGACATGAGGTAGAGTAAGATTTGCAAGTCAATATGAGTTAGAGTATACCTTAACTAGAAAGGAGTTTGTGATGAAGTGTCATTGTATGGGTAATGACCAAGTGTAAGTGGTGAATAGAAGAGAAAGGTATTCATAAAATGATAGATCTAATCTAGGCTTATCAATTTTGAAAGGTGAACCTCTTATTTAGAGAATGATAGAGTTATTTGAGAGATAACGGGAAGTAAGTGAGTAAGTAGTACTTAAGTTGTGAAGTGGAGGGTGATGGTAATTAGAGTATGCAGATGAGAGGTAGGATTGACTAATTTCATGAAGTCCTAGTGGACCAGTGTTTCCAAAATTGCCATAATAGTAATGAGGTATGGTATAGTAGGTGACAAATCATATAAATATCACGTTTAGTAATAGACATTAAGCTTGAATTGGAGAAGAGTGTCATGATCCAATAGAAGGGTAACAAAAGTGTGATGATGTTCGTCTTGAGATTTGATATAGTAGATTTGACCTAGAATAGGTGAGGAATTGAGATGATTGTTGCAATGAATGCGAGTAGTAGAGAACCTAACCTTTAGATAAGGGCAGTGGTGTGACTAAGTCACCAGAGTAAAAAAGAGCATTAAGAGAATGTACACTAGTTGGAGATGTGCAATAGGTCCATAGCTTTCAAGTATCAGATTTAGACCTAAGGGGGAGATGATAAGGTGAGAAATCAAGACAAGTGTTGAGAATTTCTTAAGGAGCTGGTTTGTAGGAGTCCATGGAGTTGTTACATTACTAAGCTTGAATGTGGTGTTGCTAAACATTTGGTGGATTCTTGAGATGAGCAAGGTGGTGATAAAGAGTAATACTGTTGGGATGAGATTTCAATAGAGAGGTATAGAACCCGAACCTAGGGATTTGGGTTAAGCTTGAATATTTTGGAAGTATACCATTAGAAGTAGACCTTAGTAAGAGAAAACCATTCTATACCGAGTTCAATCGTCATTCGAGGACGATGATCTCAAGGGGGAGATATTGTAACACCCTAGAAATTCTATCGAACTAAGACTCAAACCGTTCATCATAGTGATTGAGATTTTGCCAAGGATTTTAAAATTTTCTTAAGTATTAAGGTTAGTTCACTAGATTTAATTCCTTCAGTTCCAAAATGAATTAATTGGAAATAACAAAAATTTGAAAATTGGAGAGTTAAGCAAAGTATGAGTTTTGGATAAAATTCAAGCAACCATTACTCCTAGCACAGGATGAGTTAGGTGTGATATAATAAACCATTGGAAAAATCTTTGAATTATCTTTCCAAGCCTCCAAGTTAGCGAAATTTCGAGTCCGGATGAGTGAGATATGACCTTTTGAAGTTAGGCAGTCCTGTTAAAGAAAGTTAGCCGAAAATAGTGAGTGAAATTTTGGTCCTTTCCTTACCCAATCAGATTTAACTCGTTTTTAGTCATACTTAAGGAGTCTAATCTTTTTAGGTTCAGTTTTATAATCCTAATAAGCACCTAGGGTTTTAGTTGAGAGTTCAAAAAGAGACAAGAAAAGAAAAGAGGAGAAATGAGGCAAGGATGAAGGCATTCATCGACGTTCTTGAGTCTAGTTGCGGATTTTCACCATGGGTCTAATCCATAAGAGGTATGTAAGATTCCATAGTGTTGGGTTATTTCACCCACATGCCTATCATGCATTTTGTTTCAGTGAAATTTCATTCTTAAAATTTAAAGATTAGAGTTCTTGAAATTATTTATATAATATATGTCATATACAAAATTTTCACTTTATTATGTCATCTTATTAAATCTTGTTTATTATGTACGATGAATAAACAATTGATGTTTTCGTAATAGTTTTACAACTTGTGAAATTCTTATGTTCATGAAAAAATATACTACATAAATATTTCACGTCCAAACAAAACTTCAACATGACATAATGATATCATATCATGATGATTTTATATGTAATGTCAAACTACGCTAAACCATTTTGAATGTTATAGTATCACGTAGGGGTGTACAAAACTTAATCGTAAATCGAATCAAATCGCAAATCGAGTCATACCAAAAAATTTTGAGTAGTTGTTTGGGATTGAAAAAAAATCCAACTATATTTGGGTTGGTTTTAACTAAAAAATATCAACCCGAAATCAAACCAACATGACATTATAAGTATTTTCTTTGATATAATTTTTCAATATTTCTTATAACTTTTCATAGTTTTTATCGTTTTATATGTTATTTCAAGTTGGAAACTTAAAATTATGAATGGTCTAATAAAGATTATAGTACATAGATGTTCGTAATTATAATAGAACTTAAATCAAAATCAAATTATATTAATGCAAAAAGAAAATCATTCAGCACTAAGTTTTAAGAATTCCAATAATATTGAATATTTTTTCTTTAGTATTATTACATTGGTTTAGGCAATTAAAATACATAATCTAATTATCATTTTAATTTCCTTTAATATTTAGTCATGTAAATAATACTTATTAGACTTATTTTAGCATGATTTACTACTTTTAAATTATATCATTTCATCATGACTTGTTAATTTACAATATTGTTTTACACGACTTCATTATAATTTTTTAATTGGATGTTTTAGTGTTATTTATAATATCTTATTGTGTTTTTTTTTTCTAAGAAACACTTTATATGATTGTATTTTGGTAGGATTAAAGAAATATTTGAAGTACTAGTAAATTATATGTTTGAATGAATACTTTACCGAAAAAACCTAGAAAACCCAAAAATATCAAAGGTTGAAAAACTCGAATTTTATTGATTTGATTTGATGTGTAAATTTAAAAAAATTCAACACAGATACTTAGATTTGATATTTGAAAAACTCGAACTAACCCGATCATATACACCCCTAATATCAGGTAGTGTAAAGGTCGACCGTCAACTCATTAGAGTATATCAAATGCAAACTAATGAACAAATAGTTACTGAATTTCTTCATGAAAAGAGGTAAAACAAAAATTAGGCCCTACATCAAATTTACACTAGAATACTTGTATTCATCTCCTTGAATATTTTTAATATATTCTTCCATATAAAAAAAGATACTTGGGCCAGAAGTTCCACCTTGTTAGAAATATGCATAAGAACTACATCAGTCCAAATTGTCTGTATTGTAGGGTAGTTATTTACTAGGGTTGTTATTTATTGTTTAGTAGTTAAATTCTATCTTATCCTTATCCTTATTTTTAGTTATGTAATCTTATCTTTAGGAGTTGGTTTACTTGTAAACTCCTATAATTATCTGTGTTATAATGAAATAAGTAGTTTTGCTTTTCATAAATTTTTCTTTGTTCTTTAATAAAACTAATGTTCCTACTTGTTCAATAACAAAATAAGATAAGATTGTTATGTTTTTCCTTCTCAAAAAACTAACAATTGGTATCAGAGTATTTATTTCTTGAGGGATCCATGGTGTTTTGATTGTAATCAACAAGACAAGTTTATCAATCATGGAACAGAATCAAGTTTTTCTGTAATGGCACCACTTGTTTTTAATGGTGATAACTATCAGATTTGGACATATCTAGATGCCATGGAGATGTGGGAGGCAGTCAAAGAGGATTATGAAGTTCCTTTGTTGCCTAACAATCCTATTATGGCCCGGATAAAAAATCATAAAGACGGGAAAACCAAAAAATCAAAGGCAAAGGCCTGTTTATTTTCAGCAGTATCTTCTTCAATCTTCACTCGAATTACGTCTCTAAAGTCAGCAAAAGCCATCTGGGATTATCTCAAGGCAGAATACAAAGGGGATGAAATGATCAGAGGTATGCAAGTGCTAAATCTTATAAGAGATTTCGAGATGTAGAAGATGAAAGGAACTGAAACCATCAAAGATTACTCTGATAGGCTCTTGAACATAGCAAACAGTGTAAGATTGATTGGTTCTGTGTTTAATGATTCACTTATTGATGTAAAAATTTTGGTAACTGCGCATGAAAGATTTGAAGTAACCATAACTACTTTGGAAAACCCGAAGGATCTATCCAAGATCACCTTCGCAGAGTTATTAAATGCTTTTCATACACAAGAACAACGAAGAGTCATGAGAGAAGAAGGAAATACCGAGGGAGCATTGTTCACCAAGACTCAAGATGGAGGCAAAAACAAAAAAAAAAAAAGAACAAGAAGAATGGTGAAGGCATTTCAACAAGTACTACCAAAGGAAAACTGGACACTCAAAGAAAAGTTATCCTTTTTGTAAGCATTGTAACAAGAAAGGTCATCCACCATATAAATGTTGGAGAAGGACTGATGCTAAATGTAGTAAATGCAATCAACTTGGGCTTGCAAGAACAAAAGTCAGCAACAAGAAGCAGAGGCTAAAATTGTTAATGGTGAGTAGGAAGATCAACTCTTTGTTGCTACATTTTTTTTCAAGTAGATCATCTAGTGAGTGTTGGCTAATTGATAGTGGATGCACTAATCATATGACAAATAACATGTCTCTCTTCAAGGAATTGAAGCCCACGACCATTACTAAAGTCAGTATAGGTAATGGCGACCATCTTCTTGTAAGAGGGAAAGGAACCATTGCTATTCCAAGTAATTCAGGTACTAAATCAATTTCTTATTTGATCAAAACTTGGTTAGTGTTGGTCAATTAATTGAAAAAGGCTACAAGTTAAATTTTGAAGATAATCATTCATTGATCAAGAATGCTTCAGATCAAGAAATGTTTAAAGTAAGAATGAGAGACAAAAGTTTCTCATCCATTTGAGGAGGAGCATGTTGGTTTTTCAGCAAAAGAAAGTGTTGCAGAAGTATGACACAAGAGACTCGGACACTATCACTATAAAAGGGTTGGTTAAAATGCAAAAAATGAAAATAGTTAAGGACTTGCCTGTTTTAAAAGTACATTTTTTCAAATTGTCTTGCGTGTCAATATGGAAAACAAAACATACTTCCATTTTCAAAGACAACTTGGAGAGCCTCGAACAAATTGCAACTAATTCATACTGATATAGTAGGACCACAAAGGACTCCTTCACTAAAAGGTAGTCTTTACTATATCATTTTTGTAGATGATCTAACCCGCATGTGCTGGATTTATTTTTTCAAGCATAAGTCAGAGGCTTCTAATGTTTTTTGGAAGTTCAAAGCAAAAGTAGAAAATGAAGCAAACTGTAAAATTCAATCCATAAGAACAGATAATGGAAAGGAATACACTTCTTACCAGTTCAACATGTTATGTGAGGAAGCAGGGATTCATCATCAAATTACTACTCCCTATACTCCACAACAAAATGGAGTAAGTTAAAGAAGAAACAGATACATTATGGAGATGACCAGATGCATGTTGCACGAGAAGAACTTGCCAAAGAAATTTTGGGCAGATGCAGCAAATACATAAGTTTTTCTTCAAAATAGGCTTCCCACAAAGGCAGTGAAAGACCGAACTCCATTTGAAGCTTGGTATGGATTTAAACCATCATTAAATTTTCTTAAAGTGTTTGGTTGTCTCTGTTTTTCCTACATTCCTCAGGTTAAACGAGATAAACTAGATAAAAAATCTATCCTAGGCATTTTTATTGGATATAGTTCAGTCTCAAAGGCATATAAAGTCTTCCAACCACAAACTGAAAATATAATCTTTAGTAGAGATGTGTATTTTATAGGAAATGAAGAGTGGTGTTGGGAAAACTCGAAGAAATTTGTCGTTAACACTTCTGACAAAGCAAAAAAGTCTTCAACCCAGTTTTTTGAGAAGAAAATATCACTCTCACGGCAGGATGAAATGGTGGATTATTTACCAGTCAAAGGTACTCAATCACTCACTGATATATATCAGAGATGCAATGTAGCAATATGTGAACCTGCTGGGTACAATGAAGCCAAAAATGATAAAAAAAAATGGGTTGCTACAATGAAATAGGAGTTGTTTATGATTGAGAAAAACATGACTTGGGAGCTTGTTGATCAACCTGAAGACAGAAAGATAATTGAGTTGAAATGAGTCTTTAGAACCAATCTAAATGTCAATGGTTCAGTGAATGAGCATAAAGCAAGACTTGTAGTTAAGGGGTATGCTCAAATTTTTGGTGTGGATTATTTTGATACATTTGTACTAGTAGATAGGCTTGACACAATCATGTTACTTCTTGCTCTTGCTGCACAAATGAGTTGAAAAGTGTATCAGATGGATGTCAAATCAGCATTCCTTATTGTCTTTCTACAGGAAGAAATTTATGTTGAGCAACCTGAAGGCTTTTGTGAACAAAGGAAATGAGTACAAAGTTTATAGGTTAAGAAAGACACTTTATTGACTTAAACAGGCACCAAGAGCCTGGTATGGTCGAATAGATGGCCATTTATTGGCTTAGGCTTTGAAAAGAATCTATCAAAATCTACTCTTTATATTAAACATCATGGCATTGATATTCTTATTGTGTCTATATATATGGATGATGCACTAATTACAGGAATAAAAATACAAGGCATATCGAGGATTTCAAGCAAGAAATGATGCAAGCCTTTGAGAGGACTGATCTTGGTCTAATGTCTTATTTTCTTGGTATGAAAATCAAGCATGGACAAGATGAAGTTTTCATTTGCCAGAAGAAATATGCTAAGGAAATTCTCAAGAAATTCAACATGGAAGATTGCAAGGATATGAATACTCCTATGAACCAAAAAGAGAAACTAATCAAGAATGACGGAGCAGAGAAAGTGGAGAAAATGTACTTCAGAGGCTTAGTCGGTTGTTTGATGTATCTCACAGCTACAAGACCTGATGTTTTGTATGCTGTAAGCATTCTATCGAGGTTCATGCATTGTTCTAGTGAGGTGCATCTAAAAGCAGCAAAACAAGTTGTTAGATACATCAAAGGAACCACCAATTATGGTGTCAAGTTTCAGAAAAAATTAGATCTGAAACTACTTGGGTATTCTGATAGTGTTTGGGTTGGATCCGCAGATGATATGAAGAGCATATCTGGATATTGTTTCAGTCTTGGCTCAAGAATATTTTCGTGGTGCTCAATGAAGCAGGACATTGTGGCTCAATCCACTTCAGAGGCAATTTGTGGCTGCAACAACAACAGTAAATCAAGCATTGTGGTTGAGGAAAATTTTTGGTGATCTGCACATGAATCAGACAAAGGGAATTGAAGTAATTGTGGACAATCAATCTGCAATAGCAATTTCGCATAATCCTATATTTCATGGGAAAATAATACACTTCAGCATCAAGCTTTTTTTCTTAAGGGAAGTGCAAAATAATGATGACGTGATTCTCCTCTATTGCAAAACTGAAGAGCAGCTGACTGATATCTTCACCAAACCATTATCAGGCAATAAATTTCAACTTCTCAGGCAAAAACATGGAGTTTGCAGCTCCTAAAGCAAGAAAGAGTGTTAGATAATATGCATAATAACTGCATTAGTCCAAATTGTTTGTATTGTAGGGTAGTTATTTACTAGGGTAGTTATTTACTGTTTCGTAATTAAATTCTATCTTATCTTTATCCTTATCCTTAGTTTTTTAATCTTATTCTTAGGAGTTGGTTTACTTGTAAACTTCTATAAATATCTGTGTTATAATGAAGTAACTAGTTTTGCTTTTCATAAATTTTTCTTTACTCATTTATCAAACTAATGTTCCTACTTGTTCAATAACAAAAGAAGATAAGATTGTTATGTTCTTCCTTCTCTTGAAACATTACACCTCCAACACTAGCACCAACAGATACATTATTCATTTTTTTTTAAAAAAAAAAGAGAAACTCAATACAAGGAAGTGAAGCTCAAGTAAACAATAACAACAACAACAAATATGGAGGTAGGTAGAAAGACTGTTTACAATTAGACGTCGGAGAGACGTCGAAGAAAAGCATTTCAAACCAGTTCGAGAAAGTAAAATTACTTGCCTGATTGTAAATGTTGGTTTTGGGAAGAATTTTAATATTATTATTTTGATGTTAAAGTGCCTTTTCAGATTATTCTCCTTCCAGCCTAATTACAGTTTTTTTGGGGGGTGCAGTACTGCTTATTGTCAGTTGATGATAATTGATGGTATGGTATCTTTATTGTCATTTGGCTTAATTGACAACGTTGCTAACTGTCAAGAACGTTGTAATTGTTATCCGTTTGTGAGTTTCATGACAGAATAGTTAGTGGTCACACATGACAGATTACTTCTCCATATTATTTCTGTATTATCTCATTCTTTACTCATCAATAATTTTAACCTATGTAACATATGTAATCTCTAGGCTATTTATCTTTACTACTTACTACATCATATCTTTCTCTTCATTGTTAGGAAGACTTTTTCTAGTATAATTAGTGATGGTATTCATTTGGTTTGTGAAACACACAAGAAAAAATATAGAGTGAAAGAGTCAGTAAAAAGAGAGTTCTTATTAGTTGAAGGGAGGTGTTCTTTTTTCGTGGAGCTTTAATTGGAATCAACTCTTGTCCAAAGTTGTTGATTTATACTTTGTGAAGACTGTTGTTTCTCAGAGGGGATAAGTCAAAGAGGACTATCATTGGACCGGTGAAAACATTTGCTGTTGTGAAATTGAATCTCCTTAAAGAAAGCGAGATATCCGCGCCTCAGCCTGAAGAGATTTTTGTTTTATTTCTTCATTTTATTTTTAGTTGTAATGTCCTTTTTTTATTATCTTGTAATTTTTCACTAACAATTTTAAGAATATTGAACATGACTACAATTGAAAAAAACACGGATGTCAAGATGGGAGACCTGAACAAGCAATTTCGGTTCAGTGATAACCATTTCAAAAGATGGACAAATAAAGTACTTTCTACTTAAGTTTTTTCAATGTTTCAAAATTCTAGTAAAGTTGATATATATAAGGATGATGATGAACTTAAATCTCATCATGCGAAAGTGGAAAAGTATGATGGTGAAGAGGCAAGGGGCCTGGTTAAGATGCACTTTTACAAAAAGAAGAGAAAAACATCACAACGAAGGCACATTTAATTGCTTCAAATAATGATACTCTTAAAACTCACAAAAATACTTCTTTAAAGCCTAAGAAGAAAAAAATTAAGAAAAATAATAGTAGACCTCCCAAGAAAAATGATGGTGAAAATAACTAAGCACAAAATCAACAAGTACAAGATAATTAACCATGCTTTGTTTGAGGCAAGAATGGACATATTGCTTGATTTTGCAGATTCTAAACATTGTCCTAACCCTCAGACAAACGTTATCGAATAACCTTTTGTGACAGTGATTACGTACATAAATATGGTTGAGAATGATGATGGATGGTGGACTGATTCTGGTGCAAACTGTCATGTCTGTTATGACAAAGACTGATTTAAAAAATGTATTCATTTTGAGGAGCCCAAAACCATCTTGATTGGTGATGCTTACAAAACTCTAGTGCTTGGAACGGGAGATGTCGAATTGTATTTTACTTCTGGAAGGGTATTAACTATGAATGATGTACTTTATACTCCTTCCATGTGAAAAAATTTGATGTCTAGTTTTCTTCTTAATAAAGTAGGCTTTAAACATATTATTGAATCTGATCAATATGTGATCGTGAAGAATGATATTTTTGTGGGAAAAGGGTATGCATGTGATGAGATGTTCAAACTGAATGTTGAAATGAATAAAGTTTCCACATCTGTTTATATGCTTTCTTCTGCTAATTTTTGGCATGCTCATTTGTGTTATATTAATGATCGTTATGTTGAATCATGAGTAGTTTAGGATTAATCTCGATGATTAAAAATAATTTTAAAAAGTGTGAGGCTTGTAGTAAAGCCAAAATCATTAAAAGGCCTCATTTTCAAGTTGAGAGAAAAACTGATTTGTTAGTGTTAGTTCATACTCATATTTGTGAACTAGGTGAAATTTTAACTCGTGGAGATAATAGATATTTTATCACTTTCATTGATGATTTTTTTAAGTTTACATATGTTTATTAACAAAAAAATAAAAGTGATGCTTTTGAGAATTTTGAAACTTATCTCCATGAGGTTGAAAATAGTTTGGTAGAAAAATAAAAAGAATTAGAACTGATAGAGGCCGTGAATATGAGTCAAATGAGTTTAATTTTTTGTTAGATATTGAGAATAAAACATGAAAGTCATCCTCCTTACTCTCTTTCATCTGATGGAGTAGCAGAAAGGAAAAATAAAACTTTGGTTTAGTTGATTTATGTCATGTTTATTGAATCACATGAATCTTTAAATTTTGGGATGAAGCTATTTTAACTGCTTGTTATGTGTAGAATCGTGCGCCTCATAAAAAGTCTAAATTGACATCTTTTGAATTGTGTAAAGGTTTTATGTCAAGTTTAAGATATTTAAAAGTTTGGATTGTCTAACCTTTGTGAGGTTGATGGATCTCAAAATTACAATGTTGGGTAAGAAAGTTACTACTTTTGTTTTTCTTGGTTATGCTTCAAATAGTACAACCTATAGATTTTTTAATCTTGAATACAACATTTTAATAGAATCCGGTGATGCTATGTTTAATGAAAATAAATTTCTTTTGGATTCTTAAAATAGTGGGGTTCAACGGATTGAACAAAATATTTCGTCACTACCTAGTTCTTCTACTTCAACTTTGAAAAATAAAGAAGTTAATGATTTTGAATCAAGAATAAGTAAAAGAGCTCGATTAGAAAAAAATTTTGTAAGCTTGCAAGCACCTTGGTCACATCTAAGTCCCTATTCAATTATTCTATTTGGGACGGAAAGAAAATGTTGATTTTTATTTGTTTAATGTTGAAATGACCCTCTAACTTTGAAAGATGCATTATCATTACATGAATCTACTTTTTGGGAAGAGACTGTGAATAATGAAATGAAATCACTAATTTCTAATAAAACTTGAAAACTAGTTGATTTACCACTGCGTTGTAAAACAATTGGTTGCAAATGGTCTTACGAAAAAATTTGAAACCGGATGGATCTATATATTTGATAAGTAAAAGGCTACGCTAGTTGCAAAAGGTTTTAAACAACTAGAATACCCAGAATATTTTTTATACTCTTTCTCCGGTAACAAGAATTGCATCTATTAGATTTTTAATTGCTATTGCTGCAATTTTTGATTTGCAAATTAATAAAATGGATATAAAAACTACTTTTTTATATGAAGACCTAAATGAGGAAATTTATGGATCAACCATATATTCTGTTGAAGCAGGTCAAGAAAGCAAAGTATGTGAACTTACTAAATCCCTATATAGCTTGAAATAAGTACCAAAACAATGACATGGAAAGTTTGATTCTTAAATGATTAAAAATAGTATGAAAAACAAATGAGTGTGATAAGTGCACAAATCATAAGTCTTGGAATAATTGACATGTGATTATTTGCCTATATGTTGATGATTTTTTGATCTTTGACCCTAACATGAATGTTATTGATGAAACAAAAAATATTCTTAGAAGCCATTTTGATATGAAAGATCTTGGTGAGACAAATTTTATTCTTGGAATAAAAATAACAAGAATATATGATGGAATTTTCCTTGACTAATCACATTATGTTGAGAAAAAATTGAAAAAACATATTTTTTTTTATTTCAAACATGTTGCTACTACTTTTAGTTCAAGTTTTCATGTATATCCCGTTGAAAGTGAAATGATGTAATAGATCAAAAGGAATATGATAGCATAACCGAAAGTTTGAGATATATGAGTGATTGCATTAGGCCTGATATTGCATATGAAGTAAAAGTACTTGGCAGATTTACAAGCAATCCAGGTAATGAACACTGACATGCTATAACAAAAGTTATGTGATATTTAATTGAAACAAAAAATTATAGTTTGTTCTTTAAAAAAGTTCATGTTGTACTTAAAGGCTTTTGTGAGGCAGATTGAAACACTTTATCAGGTGATTCGTGTTTTACCATTGGTAATGTCTTTACTTTAGGTGGTGGTGCTATTTGTTGGAGATTAAAAAAGCAAACTATAATTATTAACTCTACCATGGAGGCTGAACTAATTGTTTTAGCTTCAGCTAGTGGGAAACAAATTGGTTAAGAGGTTCATTGTTTCAAATTTCGTGTTTTGAAAAATTAATTCCTCATATTTTAATTCATTGTGATAGCACCACTGCAATTTGTAGAGTTCAAAATCTTTATTACAATGCTAAATCCAGACATATAAGGAGGAAACACAGTAATGTAAAATCATATTTGACAAGTGGTACCATTAATGTTGAGTATGTCAAATTTTGTGATAATCTTGCAGATCCTCTTACTAAGGCCTTAACAAGAGAAGAGTTCTAGAGCACATCAAGGGGAATGAAATTGAAATCTTCAAATCCTTAAGTCATATATGAGAAAACCCAACCTGGGGACTAGAGATCTTATAACTAGGTTCAAATGAAAAAACTAATCATATGATAACTTGTTGTAAAAAATGCACTATTTTTTATTCCTTCCCTATGATGTGAGTGCATTGTTTCCTCTAACTTGTGAAGGTTAAGTTGATAAAACTCTTAATTAATATTTGTAGCCCGTATGGGAGGAATGCTAAGCTTACAAGAGTACTCAGATTTTAACAATGTGATGTGTTGAAATAGGTCGCTTCCTATGAGAATTGGTTTATTCTCAAAATGACTCATGAAACTGGGATAACACATAGTCATAACATGTTGACTTTAAAGCTCATGTCAACACCTTGATTATTATGTGTGAGCAGTGACATTTTATTTCCCTTAAGCACTCATAGTTCAAATCTGAGACCACTACAACTCTGGAGTAAAAATTAATGTTTTACTAAGTGGAGATTCAATGCAGAACATATCTTCATTATGCATAATAGTCTTCCTTCAGTTGATAGACTTTCTTAGTTAATAATAAAATGAGTGGGGAATTGTTTGTTTTGGGAAGCATTTTAATATTATTTTTTTTATGTGAAAATGCTTTTTCCAATTCTTTTCCTTCCATCCTAATTACACGATTTTTTTTGGAGTGCATTACTGCTTATTGTCAGTTGATGACAATTGATGGTATATTATCTTTAATGTCATTTGGCTTAATTGTCAACGTTGCTAAATTCTAAGAACCTAGTAATTGTTAGCTGTTTGTGCGTTTCATGGCAGAATAGGTAGTGGTCAAACATGACCATTACTTCTCCATATTATTTCTCCGTTATCTTTACTTCTCCATTATTCTTTGTAACATATATAATTAACCTCTAAGTCATTTATCTTCACCTACTCCATTATTTTCCTCTTCATTGATCTTCAAGTATAAATAGTGGTGGTCTTCATTTGGTTTTTGAAACACACAACACACAAGAGAAAATATAGAGTGAAAGAGTTAGTCAGGAAACCGCAACATGAAGAATGTCCGCGTCTCGTCGCAAGGCTCATTTTTCGTTGTGGGTCATAAGGCGGGCAGCTTTATCTGGAAAGTTTTTATTAGTTGAATGGAGGTTTTCTTTATCGTGAAACTTTGGACTCAACTCTTGTCCAGTGTTGTTGAGTTTTACTTTGTGAAGGTTGTTGTATCATGAAGGGGACAAGTCAAAGAACACTACTGCTGGACTGGTGAAAACATTTGCTAAAGTGAACTTGAAGCTCTTTAAAGAGAGCAAGATATCCGTGCCTCAATCTGAAGAAATTTTTTTATTTCTTCATTACATTTTCAGTTGTAATCTTGTAAGTTTTCACTTAACAGTAAATGTTATTGGTGTCAGCACCCAATACGGGTAGCCACACTTTCACCACCGCGCAACAATCCAAGTAGCAAGTATTTCAAGTCAATGCAATTACGCCTTGATCAACAACAATAGGCTGAATTGATTAAACATGGCTACCTCGAGAGTTGTAGACGAGAACTAAAAGGAATTCTTCTCACTGTAACGAGTCCACAACCCTTGCAAATAATCTTGTCTACTTCAATACGAGCAAATCTCAAATTAATTCCCATGGATTTAGCAACATTAGCAGCAGTACCAGTTTCCTCACCAATAGGACCCAAACGAATTTGTTCTTGTGAGCTAGTCTTCTGAACTCGCATAATCACTTTTACTACTTTCTTGGTGGTGCACTCTTACTTTGCAATTCGACACCCTTGTGCCACTTTTGGACGGGGATTTTACAAGTAATGCATTGCCCCCTTTTAGTCCTATAAATCTCTTCATCCTAACAGTGATCCGTTGAATTGTCCATCCCTGGAATGCCTTTTACTGAACTATGAACTAAATCTTTAGCCATGATGTACCAACAAAAACATTTGGATTCATTAAGTTAAACATATCAGAACAAATCAATCGAACAAAATTAGTTGATATCGAGTTAGTTTTTTCCTATAAATAAGGGCTTTAAGCCAATTAGCATTTTGTTTAATGAGTTGATTTGGCTTGATACCATAAAAAAAAAAAAAAGCATTCTTTATAATAATAATAATAATAATAATAATAATAAATCATTATTTTTAAACCTGATTAAAAAGGAAAATAAGTCGTGCAATATCTAATTAATTTTGAAGTTCTAACAATTGTATCATAGGAGTTTCATGTTTTCAATATAGTAGATTATACAAAAATTCAATAGATTTTTTTTTAAAAAAAAAACTAATGCACAGATTTGGAATGTAAAAACTAATTTTATTTAATTATTTGATTTTTGCAAGTGATGTCTAAGGCTCCGTTAAGATACAATCTTTTTACCAAAATCAAAATAATACTTAAGAGTTTGAATTTCATAATCTCTAATTATGGATCTAAATATTCGTGACATGACTCCTGGAAGATTTTTTGTTACCATTTTTTTTGGAAAATTTTCCTGATTTAATTGTAATTGATTGTGAAAACTTGGAACAAGTAAATCCTATGGTGCTTATATTTTGAGTGACAATAACTTTTGTTTTGTTTATAGTAAAGATTCAAGCCCATAATTAGGCCTAATGATTAAAACTCTCTCTACATGAGAGCCTCCGTTCTCTTGTTCAAGTGACAATCCTTTGTCCAATTTTTTTCTTGTTCTTTTAACTATTCTACTGCCTTTGTTTCTCCTACTTGTGTTTCTCTCTTATTTTTGATATGGAGTCGTCATCTCGTTTGAATAATGACAGCATACCAGTAGAGAAGATGTCAGGACTGAATCTTGATGATTCAGACATTGAATTTGATTACCATGGTGATGAGGATCTTACTGATCCCAGAGAGAAAATTGCTAATCCCCCATGGTGTGTGGTAGGATGTGTTGTTACAGACAAGTTTGTAAATCCTGATTCCCTGAGTGATGCAATGGGGAATGCATCGAGACTAGGGGAAGGTATGACAGTGAAAGAACTTGGAAACAATGTCTCCGTCTTCCAATTTTCAACCAATGTGAACATGATCGAATAACTGAAGATGGCCCATGGAACTTTATGCAGAATCATGTCCTGCTACGTCCTCTCAATCCGGATCAGAATCCATGGCAAGTAGAATCACATTGTTGGATTTACAGGTTCAAATCCACTACTTGGTGGGAGGTCTAAGATCTGAAAGTGTTCTTAGAGACGTTGGTAATATATTTGGTAGTTTCAAGTACAACGATAAGGATATGCTTTGGAATGATTACATGAGGATACGAGTGAGCATTAAATCCAAAATCACTTACTCGATCAACGATAGAAAATTAGGCAGCCGGATGGTGGATGCGTGCAAATATCATTCAAGAACAAATGACTGGGAACACTTTGTTTCTTTTGTTGTTTGATTGGTCATACAGACAAGTTTCGCTGCAAACTAAATCATCTTTCGAAAAGTGATGAAGTACAGTTTCTTTATGGACCGGAATTGCGTGTTTAAAGGTGGTGATGAAGATTTTCAAGGCATCAACAAGCAAAAGCAAGTTTATTTTTGTTCTTAAGATTAGTTTTTTTTTTTTTGAATTAGTAGATAAGTATTTGAGCGATATATAAGTTATATACTTTTACCAAATATCATATAAAAGATACCATATTACAACCAATAGGTTAAATAATCATCTAAAGTAATTATTGTTATTTTTTGTTATAATGATAAGAAACGAATTATGAATCACATTCTTAGTTATACTTATACAAATGTCTAAATCATATATATACTTTTAATTTCGGAATGTTACTATTTCTAGTTTAATATCTATTTTCATGAATAGATCGATAATGAACATTATCGAGCATAGAAAGTGGATGCAAAATAGACTTCTTCGTGGTAAGGAAGGATATACAACTGAATTTATACATGAAATAGAGGAATTTATTGAATTTATTTGACACCAACAAAAGTATTTGTCTGAGGGAGTCATAAGGTGTTCTTGTGAGGTTTGTAAGAATATGAAGTACCTTAAAACAAATAAAATTAATGAACATATTTTTGAAAAGGTTTCACACCAAATTATTGGTATTGGACATCAAATGGAGAGGAAGCACCTCCGATTACTACAAGAAAAGTGTGAATTGCATGGTATTAGTAGGAATTTGCAGGAAAATAAGTTTCCTATAGATTTTCATACTAATCCTCAGGAAATCTCCATGTAATTCACATTTTTATTGTTGAATCGTTACAACAATTCAAGTGCTTCGAGCACTAGTCGTCAAGGATGTAAATTTGACATTCCTGACAAAATCATAATAACTTTTTTCGAGAATAACTTATATTAATGTTAATCAGCATGATCTAGTAATTCATGGATTTTAACTTTTCGTCTAATGTGAAATAGGCTACCTAACATGTTACAACAAATAAGTAAGGACAGTAAGTAAAAATACAATATTTTTACGTGGAAAACACCCGACTTGAAAGATGTAAAAAGCCACGACCTGTACCCCTACTAGATTTAACTTCAACTTCACTAAATCACTAAGCCTCCGCAAAAAATAGATTACAAACATATGTAACTTAAAAAATTACGAACTATGATTCGCAAACTTCAACACAAACCTCTCAAGGTATGTGTTCCCAACTCTTCAAGCTATCCAAACCCGAAGAGAACAATTCTAGTTCAATTTATAACTCGCTGAACTAAGATTACATCAATACTGAATCACAAAGGAAAACTCCTAACACATAAAATCCATAAAAGTATCAAGTTCTTTAATGTGTTCCTTCTATGTGTTCGTTGTTAACACTTGTCAAGTCAATTTATGTATTGCCCTTTTGCTCTGTAAGTGCATAAGTATTCTAGACGACTTCACTTCTATTTAAGCACAATTCTTCATAGAGTTATTGTTCACTTTAAACTTCTCATTGATTTGAACTCTCTTGACTTAGAGTTCAATGTTAAGGTCTCCTATTATCGATCTCGTTATGGGACGCTGCAATATGAAATCTGAAGGTTTTTTCTTACGACCTATAGTGCTAGTTCGTTAAGAGAGAACCTGCAATATCTTGAGTTAAAGTACTCAAAAACTAAAATTAATTTTCTACTTACATTTCCTAGGACAAACAGACAATTTAAATATAAAACATAAAAGATAACTACCCCCTGAAAACTAGGACATAACCTCCTAACATAACTGGAACAAAATATTGTACTATTACAAGAAAATAACTACTACTAAAAGGAAATAACTATTGTTTACTGCTAAAAAGAAATAACTAATGCTGTAACTATTGGACGACTAAAGAATGATAACATTAATCTCGTCCTACAAATCGTGCTTGTCCACAAGCGTTAAGTGCAGAAATTAGTATTTCCCTCCTTTCCAACAAACTCTTCCTTATTATCTATAAAGTCAATCCAGAATAATTTCTTGCATTTATGACCTCAGGTGAATGGTTCATCACAATTGAAACAAAGTCCCTTAAGACGCCTTTCCTCCATTTCAGATTTGGTCAGTTTTTTCACAAATCTGACATGATGTTGAGGTGAGAAATATGTTGTCTTGGATTTGTAAGCATATAACGATTGCGAAGAAATGGATTGTTCCTTACATTCATAAAGTCGAGATAAACTCATCTCTATAGCCATATAAGGAGGATTATGCAACTCAACCTCAATTGCTATATAATAAGTAAGACCACTGATATAAAGTTCAATTTTTTGCAACTGGATGAGTGTACCAGCCCACGAAACTAACTGCTCAAACTTTTCTTAGTAATTTGCCACGGACCTAATCTGGTGCAACTTAGCCAATTCTCCTAACTTCAGACTTCTTATTGGTGGCCCAAAACGAAGAATACAGTAATGTTTGAACTCATTCCAAGACGGTTCAGGCAAATCTATCTCTAGTTGAAGAAACCAAAGTTGTGCATTTTCCTCTAAATGAAAAGAAGCAAGACTAACTTTTTCTTCATTTGGAGTCTGTTGGTTTCGAAAAAAATGATCTGTTCAGCCATCCCAAAGGGTCCCCTTGGGCTGTAAACCGTGAAAAATCTAACTTCGTATACCTAGGAATGAAGGAACCTCCTCCTGCATCTGATTTGGACCCTTATGCCACTCCATTTTAACTATTGCAGCCCCGATTCTGACTAGTAAGATCAGTTGAGTCATAATCAACCTTCGAATTCGCTAGATCCTTTGTGAGTGCATCTTAGCGAGATTTATTGCTTCCTATATCGCTATATTGGCTGCACGTTCTTCTTGAAATAAGTTCATCAATTGTGCCAGTTGATGTTGAATTTAATCTCCCATAACACCCTTCTCTAATACCAATTTGTTAAGGTCCCGGTTATGGATCTCGTTATGGGACTCTGCAATATGAAATCTGATGTTTTATTCTTACCACTTATGGTGCTGGTTCATTAAAAGATAACCTGCAATCTCTTGAGTTAAAGTACTCAAAACCTAAAATTAATTTTCTGCTTACATTTCTTGGGACAAACATACAATTTAAATACAACACATAAAAGATAACTACCCCTAGAAACTAGGTCATGACCTCCTAACATAACTCCCAACATATCTGGAATGAAGAACTATACTATTACGTGAAAATAACTACTACTAAAAGGAAATAACTATTGTTTACTGCTAAAAAGGAATAACTAATGCTATAACTATTGGATGACTACAGAATGATAATGTTCTACTTCATGTAAGACTCCTTCTTCAATTCAAACACCTAGCTTCTTTAGACTTCATCATCAAATTACATTCATTGATACTTTTGTATTGTAGTTGAACTCCAACTGGTCAAATTAGCGTTATCTTGAAGAGTTCTATTTTAAGTAAGACTCCTTCCTCAATTAAAACTTCTTTTCTCTTTAGACTCCTTCAAATCAAACTCATGATCTTTATCTTTAATTCATAAGTTTCCTTAGGTTTCTCATGAAATTGACATTATCCATTATTTTATTTTTTCACTCTTGTCTTTATTCATTTTAAAAGTTATCTCGAATTCAACTGCCCGTGACAGTGCACCTTTGGACCATGTTGACTGACATGTTGCATCTTTCTTGTCAATTATCAAATCTGCATAAATCCCAATAAATTCCCCTTTTTTTAATGATGACAAACTTCTTTTCTTTGTGCATTCAAACAATTTTATTTGTAGACATTGAAGCATGAAATACTAAGATGAAATAAATAAGTCAATGGGTTACAAACACTGCATAACTCTTATCTTCTTCTTTTGTATCATTGTAAAACTATGGCAATCATATAATATACGAGCTAGATTGATCAGTTAAACTATTCATGACCACTGGATATCACCAAGACAATTAGATAACAACTTCATGCAACATAATAATGTATTATAGAGAGCAAAAAACTGATTCATTAAAGAAGTAGATAATACTCAATTGAACTGCTAGATAATGTTCTTTAAAGATTGAAGTCATACTCAATAACGAAAAAACTATTGAGGCATAGTTTAATAATGACATCCACTTGACACTTATGATTTCTAATGGGAGTTCAAGGTGGAATAGAAAAAAAATGTGTTTCTGGAGTTGGTTCTTCCTCATGAACTGAAAATGAGGAACTAGATTTCCCTCCTCAAATTAGAATTATATATGTACTAAGTTATGAGAAATTTGGAAAGGAGATCATAAAAAATATCAAAAGATGTACTTTGGTGAATATTTTATTTAAACTTGAAAAATAAAAAGAGGGCTAAGTGAGAGAGAACAATTTGGGAAAAATAAGACTCTTGAGTTTTGCCGATTATTTTATTCTGTATTAGAACAATTAATACATGAAACATGAGCGCTCAACTGTTTCACTTTATACAATATTAACCCCCATCAATATATAACATACCTGATAAGAACAATTTTGTGATCATCATTGCTTGTTTTCACCATTTCTCTATACAATCTAATACAAAATTAGGTTAAAACAAGTCAAGGATATGTAATCGGGACACACAACTAAATGTGTAAGACTGAATTGAATAACATTTTAGATTATAACATTAAGGTGAACAATTGTTCTAGACAATCATTGAGGGGAGTTCTTGCAATCTTAATCATCCCCAAGTCTAACTTATTCTTTTCATAATGCTCCCTACATAGTGTCAAATCCATCAATTATTATTTGACAAAGAACAACAAGACCCAACAACCATATAATTTTATGGATAAATTAGTTTCAAGATTCATTGTCCCCCTATCAATAAACTCCTAGTATTCTCAACAAATAAAACATGTGGTACAACATGTTCCAATGCACGCTCATCAATTTCACTTTAATTCTCATATATTTTGCTTCCCACTTACACATGCATTAGCTTCACTTTTTATTAAAACTTACTTGCCCTTTACACATGCCTTACATCCACTTTTTTTTAATGACACATTCCCCCTTTTTGTGAAGTGAGCGAAATGAATTTTTGTTTGTCTTCATTCATATCGTTTAAGTATGCAACATCTATGTATTAAATCACTTGCTTCCTTTCATATTCACCTACAAAATAGCTTGAGGGTTATTCTTAGTGTGACGCCCTTAGCCTACACCCTGGATGTGGCCTACACCCAATGACCATTGCTGGTCTTTAGAAAACCCTTGTCCTAACTTACTTAACTCAGCAGAAGACTTAACTTAACTCAATTATAAAAGTAAGGAACATTCTCAATAGCAATACTGAAAATGCAATAGTGTGGCTAATATGGCACTTAAGTCTCATTGTTCACAAATGAAATGAAAAGACCCAGAACTAACACTATCTGTCTATAAAGCCTCTAAAAATACTAAGATCAATGACGGGACAAAACCCACAACATTCTCTAATAAAATAACTGACTGCGATAAAAGAGTCCTCCAGATGCATGCAGGCTCACCATGGAATCTTTGATGCTCAAACTGGATCAACAAGGCCCTAGATTCTGATCCTGATTACCTGCGTCTGCATCATAAGGCGATGTAGGCCAACCGGCATCAGTACATTGAATGTACGAGTATGCGACTTGGAATACTAAAGAACAACTTAAAACTTGAAGGATTAAGAAGAACTCACCTTGGCTCTACTCAACTATGAAATAGTTAACTCAATATAAAGTAGTAAAGGCACATGCATATATATATATATATATATATATATATATATATATATATATATATATATATATATATATATATATATATATATATATATATATATATAATGGTGTAAACAACTTAGTTTGTTAAAGAAATGCAATAACAAACACAACTTTACTTGTATATGAAAGTAATATAGTCTCTGTGGGAGATTATCTAACCACAACCATCAGTATGAGCCTAAGCTATGGTACAACATATCACCTCATATTTCAAGAGGACCGTCCTATAGATTGCCCTCAGTTAGAACCTGAACTACTAAGTGGATCCACTAGTTCATGCTAAAAATCAATAAGGAATCATCTAAAAAGTATGGACCTTTCTCTGTCCATGTTGGCTACATGGTTTATGGGGGATTGAGTCAATATGAACTCGCGTCCCAATATCGATTCTCAATAGTACTCCTAAAATACTTAGCTCATATGTTTTTAAAAGAAACTTCTTATCTGGTTTGAGGTAATTTGC
Organism: Solanum chilense; assembly: GCA_032847665.1. Classification (NCBI taxonomy): domain Eukaryota; kingdom Viridiplantae; phylum Streptophyta; class Magnoliopsida; order Solanales; family Solanaceae; genus Solanum; species Solanum chilense. Next base: position 35,887,820 of record CM064973.1, on the reverse strand, counting down.
TCAAACTTAGATTTTGAAAAGCTCTTTTGGAAATCATAGTTTCTTCTGTACTAAAAACTAGCCAAAGTATCTCTTGAAAGTATAGCATCCTTTTTTGCTCAAAATGTGAAAACATTTGTAACTCTTAGGGAACTCTTAGTTCCTTTATAACTTTTGAGAAATGAACTCAGTTCCTTACAATTTGTTCAACTTGAATCTTGAGTCTTAAAACAAAGTTAAAATGTTTGTTATACTCTTGAAAACTTTTAAGAACTTACTTTGACTTGCTTCTTAACTTTTAGACTTGACTCTTAACTTCTTTAACTTTGATCTTGACTTTCCATGAATGGAATAATGGATTCAAGGTTCATGATCTCATTCTTATGGATGATTTCATGATGTTATATGTATCTAGATTGTTAGAATCAACTAAGAAACATGGGTACATCACTTAGGAACTAGTATGAAAAGCTGGGGAAAGAACGGGGTCTCAAAGCGTCCTTAGCACTCCCAAAGGCGTGCAGAGCTGGATCCTGATGGACGGAGGATGTCCTGAGAGGCTCTGACTGGGGTGGCATGCCAAGGCTTTTCGATAGAGCCTTTCTTGAGGGGCTTTAGCTGGTGCGGCGCCTCAAGGCCTGTCAGACGAGAATTTCGACTTTTCTTCTCTGTTTTTCATCTCCAAACCTTCTAAACTTCCATGGATCTCACCCCAATCACTTTGGATCTCTAATAACCTCAATAAAAAATTAGATTTGACTTGAAAAACAATCCGTAACACGAATCGACTCAACTAAAAGCATACTCAACCAACAAGAATTTAACCATTGTTCTTCAAGAACTTCAATGTTTATCATTCAATCTACTCAAAATTTGCTAAATTAAACAAATTGGTGTGTAGGTGAACTAACACAACACAAAAAGATCTCAAATACCTTAATAGGTGTCACATCCGGGAAGTATCCCCTAGACGTAACCGGCATCGGCGTCCTCAAAGAGGACTAAGACTAGCCTCTTTGCATTTATAGGTTAAAAATACAGAAAATTTTAGAAATTTCATCTACACTACTTCATGAGGTTTAGTTAGACCACTCGCATACATATAATTTGTATTCATATCGAGTATACATAAACCCCCTTCGTATAAGAAGATTACATAGTATTCTATTTTTATGGAACACACACGCACACACACACGCACACACACACATACAAACAAGCACAGATATAATAAAATGTTCGGGAATCATATGCACATACAACATATAAATCATGCAAAAAAGGGACATTTCATTAAAACATGAACATTTAGTCAATAACACATATTCATCTTCATTAAGTCAAGACTAACAATATCAAATCTATTCAAGTCAACATGCATATCAATATAATTGAGCACATAATCAAGACAACTCTATCATGAAGTTATAATATCAACAAGCATGTATAAGAGTTCATAACATCATAACCAAAGTAAGACCTTACTCATGAACCCTCATTAAGTCCACTAGTGCAATGACTAAAGTAAGGATCCATAACCTCACCCAACCAAGTAAAACTAATAAGAACCATAAGCAATGCCCAACGTCACATACTATGCCATTAAGGATAAACATCATCATACTTTAGCAATAGACACCAACCACATGTTCATAGGTGAAACCAACATCACGTAGTGTCATCACCATGTAAGATAAACATATACATATCACTTACATTTATAAGCATATAAGAATATATAAGCATATAAAAACATCCTTATAAGACTTCCCTCAAGTCTAACTAGTGCAATGTATAGGTAGAGTCCCCTACCCCTACCTAGACTAAGTCAAACCCCTTAGGTCATCCTAGTTAGAGTTCACTTCATTAATTCATTATACCTTTTGGGAACATCTTGCCTTAACCGACATAGACCACATGGGTTAATGTGGATCCAGTGTCCATTGAACCTTACACTGAAATAAGGCGGACTACTTGCCAAGATAGTACCAAAACATGAACATAGCATCTATGTTGATCCAATAGCTAGTATTCCTATGCACGCAACATAGTTCAAGAACTAGGAGATGTTCTTGGGACCATCTTTATTCTACAGGCATTACAGTCTCCAATATCATGAGTACATTAGTGATCCTACCTTCCCTATGTGATAAGGGACACTCCTCACTCTAGTTCACTCGGTGCTAAGCTAGAGTCCCCTTTGAAATGCCTTTGAGTCTTTATTAAACATCATAGCTTAGTTTAGGTCATAGGGTCTATACTTATATTTTCACATTCGGAGAGCACCCCCTAAACGTAACCGGTGTCATCGTCTTCATCGAGAACTAAGACTAGTCTCTTAGCTTACATCATTACATTCATAGGTTAAAAATGCGGAAAATTTAAAACTTTTCTTATTTCTATCATGAGGTTTAGATAGACCTCTCGCACACACATAATATATATTCATATCGAGTATACATAGTCCCTTCGTATAAGAAGATTACATAGTCTTCTACATTTATTGCACGCGCGCGCGCGCGCGCTCACACACACACACACACACACACACACATATATATATATATATATATATATATATATATATATATACGATATAACATAGTCTTAAAACCGGATGTCTCAACTCATAACCATCTAAACAAGAGTATAACAATTGGGACTAGCCTATACATAAATATAATAAAAGTTACATATAGGCTATACAATCTGTAGCCTCAAATGAAAGGAAATGAACATATTGTCTTTAAGACTAATCAACATCCAATGCTAGAAAGTGGCATTGTCCTCGAAGTAGTGAGGACCTACCCAACTAGGAGAATGAGAATCCAAGTCTTCCTTCAAAAGTCGTCACAAGCCTTTAGTGATCGGAACCTAAAATGTTGGGGGAAAAGGAAGAAAATGGGGTTAGCACATCACTTGTGCTAAGTATGAGACCATATACACACATAACATAAAATCATGTTAAAGAGGGACATTTCATTTAAGTATGCAATTTACATTAAAAAGCCTTATGCACATTCAAGAACCTATACCAATCGATAAGACATATTCATTAATTCAAGATCATGTACATCACAATACCAACAATACTAAGTCTAGTCAAGACAACATGCATATCAACAGAATTGAGCACATAATTAAGAAAAATCTATCATCAAGATATAATATCAACAAGAATGTACAAGAGTTCATAACATCATAACCTAAGTAAGAACATTACTCATGAACCCTCATTAAGTCCACTAGTTCAATGACTAAACAAAGACCCATAACCTTACACAATCAAGTAAATTAAACAAGAACCATAAACAAAGTCCAACTTCACATAGCATGTCATTAAGAGTACATAGTATCATAATTTAGCAATAGAGACCAAACACATGTTCATTAGTGAAACTAACATCATATGGTATTATCAATATGTAAGATCATCATATAATATCATTTACGTTTATTAGCATATACATATATAAGAATACCCTTCTAAGACTTCCTTCAAGGCTAACCAGTGCAATGTATATGTAGAGTCCCATACCTTTACCTAGACTAAGCTAAACCCCTTAGGTAATCCTAGTTAGAGTTCATTCCTTTACTTCATTTTACCTTTTGGGAAAATATTGCCTTAACCGACATAGACCACATGAGCTAATGTGGAATCCGGTGTCATGGAACCCTACACTGAAGAAAGGCGTACAATTGCCAAGGTAGTACCAAAATATGAACATAACATCTAGGTGGATCCACTAGCTAGTATTCCGGTGGGGAAACATAGTTCAAGAACTAAGAGATATAGTTGAAACCCTCTTTATGCTAAATGCGTTATAGTCTTTAATCTCATGAGTACATTAGTGATCCTACGGAAGGTTCACTCCTCACTCTAGTTCATTCGGTGCTAAGATAGAGTTCCTTTTTGAAATGTCTTTAGTCCTTTATTAATGATCGTAGCTTAATGTAGGTCATGGGGTCTATCCCTTATATAATCATAATCATAGTTCAATAAGAATTGCATGAGTATTTTTCCTTTCATTACAACTCACACATGTGAGTTTAGCACATTTACATGATCACATCATAATAAGGCACATTGGTAAGTTATAACCATCCATATAACATGTCACGACCCAAATTCTAGAATCCGGGTTGCAACCGGCATTGTTGATCTCTCAAAAGTGGCAGACAAGCCTCATCTTGCATTCATCACATTCATCTAGTTAAATTTGTGGAAAATTTAAAACTTATATGTGTGCAGTATACATAGACTTCATATAATAATTAACTAGATACATCATATAATAAGCTCAACATAAGAGAACAACCATCTAACATAAAGAATCAATTCAAAACTAAAGATGAATATATCATAAATAGTTTGCCAAACATGACCTTATTACAAAGCTTCGAAATGAAGGTGCTAAAAAACACTAGGGACAACATCCACGAGCTATGTCTAAAACTAAGACTAGACTAAATTTGTAGCATCCTCGAAATTATGAGGACCTACCAAATGGTTTGGAGAAATGCTGAAGTCCAAACCGCTGCAAGTGTCGTCAACCTGTCCTCTAACCTATGCTGAAGTCCAAACCGCTGCAAGCGTCGTCAACCTGTCCTCTGACCTACACCTATAAAAATAGTAAATATAAGGGTTTATTACACCACTTTTACTAAGTATGGGTGTATGCACACATACACATAAGTCTATGCATTATAAAGGAAAGCTCTTCCTAAACAACATGCTATTTCTGGAAAGCCTAGTGACTAGACTTTCCTAAACCGTTAAATGTGATTTGTGGTACGAATATGATGTATTTTAATGTATTCAAAGAATACAACTAATTTTATATATGATTACAAAACATTAGTATCATCCACATAATTTTAGAACAACTCGGGCGAAGATTTGAGATTTCGATCCTCTTAGGACGAGAGCTCCTCATTGTACACTTAGATTATTTTTCAGTATTTTTCTTCTTGTTGTTGTGTAGTTCAATAATTATTTTGGTCCTATGTTTTACTTACAAGTGCAATGATTCATTGTAGTCCCATACCCACAATGAATCAATGTAAGTAATCCAAGGACTAAGGAATGATTTCCCTACCATATAGTGAGTCATTCTTTACACTATATATTCATTGCCTTTCCTAAGTAATTATCTATTGATCATGCCATTGATTTTATTTTCCATGTTTTATATATTATACATTTCATATACATGAGACTTTGGAATCGTTAATGTAGCATAAGACATCTCAAGTGAGGGCCCAATATAAGGGACCTGAACCCAAGGACTTTCTTTAGCAAACATAGAGTCTGCTTCATTCGTTCATTCCTACTACACATTATTCATTTCAGTCATTCATAGGCTTATGTAAACACCAGCTATACCTAGGATGAAGCTTAAGACTCTCATCGGGATCATGAAGTGCAATGACTAAGAATGACCTAATGCATTACTTGAATCTGATTTCACCTCCTGATTGTCTTGCACAAACACCTTCGGTATCTTTCATTTCATTATCTTTCATACATTGATGAACTCCAAACGACATATATCATGTGAGTATCATGAAATCCAATGTCTACCCAACACTAAAAAGAGGTGGAATCACCGGCCAAGGTGACCCAAAACATGCTAGCGTACATGGAATTTGAACCTCGCCAGATCCCTATATTGGCAGTATAGGTTTAAAGACTAGAATATATAAGGAGACCCAAACCTGACATGTCGGATAGTCTCATCTCATAAGAGTTACGTGAACCTCCGCCCTTCCCGAAAGAAGGCATCACCGCTCATAGCTAGCCTATCGTTGCTCAGTATAAAGTTCCATTTCATTAAACTCATACGTCTTGGAAGCTGGCTTCTAGTATAAGGATATCATAGATCAATAGATGATTTCTCATCTCATCATTAGTATTAAGTATACATCAGTCTCAATACTTTCATTAGAGTGTACATCGAGACTGGTCTTTTCATTAGTTTTACACTCTCATCGGTGAGTATGTTTTGGTACCATTTACTTACACTATTCCTTTTATTTACATTGATGAAATGTGAATTGTCCTTACATAACATCTGTGGTGTTACTGAGACTTGTCTCACACATTCTAACACGTTCATTCGTGAGTATTTTTAACATAGTAGCTTAGGTGTAAGTGAGGCTTGTCTCACTTCTTTTAACACCTCCTTCTGGTCACTTTCATAACTTAGAAATCTTTAGTTATGTCATTACTCACATTACTTGCTTACTTTCATTTGATATCTTCATATAATCGTTTATGGACGATGAGAAAATCACTCAATGAATTATATATGTTCATATTTCATTTTGTTAGGGCATGTTGGTACTTGTCCTAATGATTGTCATGCCTTTGGATATGGATTCATTGAATTACATTAGATGTGCTTATATTGTCATTTCAGTACTTTGGCTATATATGATTGGCACAAAATTAGTATTGGCCTTGAAAATTTGAAAACTGACTTCGTAGCCAATTTTTTGGCACAAGCAAAGTCACACTCATTCACGTTTAGTTTGGTATACTTTAGCAATTATCTAATCTTTTAATTATTTAAAGATAACATTATAGCCAATTTCACTCATCACTCTTAGATGATGTACTGTTAGCCATATTATTGGCATAAGGCAGACAATTCATTCAAGTATAATTTCATGGAATCATTAGCCAATTCTATTACATATTTTGGAAATAATGTTTTAGACTAATTTATTGGCATAAGCCAAACTTTCACTACACTTTGACTTTTAATCTTTGATTAACTTACAAGAACAATTCAATGCTTGGTTTGGCCAAGCTATGAAGTTATTTTGGCATTATAGATTCATGAACTAGCTTTGATTCTTTATGAAAGTTATAACTACTTATTCAATGCTATTAGGTTCACAAGTTCGTGTGGTAAGGGAATGTTGGGACATGTACCATTGATTGACATACCCTATGTTATGAGTTCAATGATGTAGAGATTTTTATCACTTTGTAAGTATAACTTCACACATTTTGGGAGATAATAGTTTGGACATAGTTTTGCTAGCTAATTTGTTGGCATAAACCAAACTTTCACATATGGTTGTCATTTAAACTTCATTTTTTTGTAAGCCAAACTTTTTACATTCAATTAAATTATAATTATCATTCAATGAACAGCCAATCATAGTAGATTCAACTTCATAAATAACTCATAACAACTTCATCTTTCTCGAACACAAAACTAAGCATTATGTCATTCCTTAATCTGTGTAACTAATCACTCAATCATCCGAAACAAATATATAGACCTAATTAATCATTAATAAATAAGGAAATTATAAATCTGTTAGAACCACATACCAACAATATGTTCATGATTACATCTATATACATATAGAATCGAAAACAAGGATAACTAGGGAGATGGACGTTCAACAATATCATTGGTAAACAACCCTAGCTTTGAAATTCATGAGCTTGAAACATTTTAAAAGTCTCTTTGGAGAAACAATTCCATGAGATAAAATCCATACCTTAAGTAGAACTTAATCTAGTAAGACCACCTTGAACGAACCTTGAAGAAACCTAAAAAAAAAACCTTGAAAATAATCTAAGGAATTTTTGTTTTTTTTTTCTTGCGTTTTGTTCAATATTTTTCTCTCGCTTGTTCTCTTGTTTTAGTCATGTAATTTTTTGAGTTTGAATGTGGTTTTTAGGTTTAGGAACTGACCTTGACTTATTAAACTTAGGGCTTAATAAGTTAATTAAACAAATCAATTAACTAATTACTAAAAAATCCTCCTAAGTTGACTAAACATAGGAGAACAAAACACTTAGTCAAATCTGGAAATTGGTTTTTACTAAGGTTTTGGTCAACATCTTGACTTTATATTAATCAATTAAATCCTTAATTTAATTAATTTAGGTACCTAGGGTAAGTAATAAAGTACCCTCAAGTCATTGGAACCAAAATTAACCCTTTTGGACCATCCTAGGTTAGGTACTAGGATGTTTCTTGAGTTGTACTAGGTCAGTGTAAGAATTTCGATTTGAAACCTTTAATTTAAATAATTAAATGGATAATTTAATTAATTAAGGGACCTATGGTAATTAATAAAGTACCCTTAAGTTGTTATAACCATAACTAATCCTTTGAATCATCTTAGATTAGGTACTAGGTTGTCTTTTTCTTGTTTTAACCGAAATCTGGAAATTATTTTGTGATTTAGGTTTTCCCCCTTTAAATTAGTTAATTAAGTTGCTAAATTAATTAATTAAGTAGCCTATGCTAATTACTAAAGTAACATTAAGTCGTTAGGATCTTAACTAACTCTTTCGACCATCCTAGGTTAGGTACTAGGTTGTCCCTTTCTTGTCTTAACCGAAATCTGAAAATTTCCTTTTTATTTTTTGTTTTTACCCTTTTAAATTAATTAATTTGCTAAATTAATTAATTAGGTAACCTAGGGGAATAGCTAAAGTACCCATGAGTTGTTAGAACCATAATTAACCTTTTGGAGCATACTAGGTTAGGTATTAGGTTGTCTATTTAACTAGTACTAGGTTAGTGTCAATCCGGTTTTGGTCCTAGGTTTTCGGGTGTACTAATGGGTTGAATTCGGTTTGTACTAGGTTAGTTATCTATTTGGGTCACTAGGTTAGCGTCTAAAATTTGTTAGGAAGTTAGGCCCTACATGTAGTGGTCCCTTATGCACGTTTTTGTCCCCTTAACTACCCTAACCGAATTCGGTTAGGGTGGTCCCCTATTTTGGTGCTTCTTCACGTGTCTTGCACATGTTTTTGCACATCGGTTGGTTGTACTTTTCTAACTAGTTATTTATTTATGGTTCCTTTGGGAATGATTAATTATTGTCCCAAGGACCCTCACTATGTCCTTGGGCACTGCTTAATTTACATGATCATTTTAAATGGTCATGTGGAATGGTACTAGGCTTGACACTTGGATGCCTAGTACTTTGTGTGAAACTATTCATAATGTATTTTCTTTTAGCTTAGGGTCTTCATTGCAGCTACATTTATTGAACATACAATCTTGGATTGGGGTGTGACAACCCAAAAAGATTAATTCTTATTTGTATAAAGAAAATTAGCTAATATCCCTTAGTCAATTTTTCTATACTATGCCCAATATTTCTCAATATTGGGCATTGGGGTGCCTATGTACCCCTAATAGGCTATCCTAAGGTCATACTGGTTCTTCATTAGACATATGATTTTTTGAAATGTTACATTGTCCCCTGTTTAGGAACATTGGTCCTCGAATGACAGTTTTATATCATTTAAACAAAGAGGGTGACTTATTTTGTCGTACTTAAACGTTCCTCTTTTGTGAATACCTAATTCACACTTATTAGGATGCTGCATATCATTCAAGATTATTTGAAGCTCTATTTTTGAGATTGAGGAATTTCCCTCTCAACCGCACTTAACTTAATGCACACCACAACTCATGCATTACAAAAATCATGTCTATGCTACACAAAAAAGCAACATGAAATTCAAACATGACTTATTTTTAACTCACATAGTGCTATTATAAGACATACGATAAGGGACTTTAAACCAAATCGACTAATGCACTAAAACTTAGAGTGTCTTAAACATAAAACCAGACTTAGGAAGAGTAAATATAACCTCAAGATTTGAACAAATGAGGGTAACGGGATCTCATATCGACCTCGGCCTCCCGTGTTTCTCCCTCAACAAGGTAGTTCCCCCATAATACTCTTACGGAGGCAACCTCGTTGTTCCTCAACCGTTTCGCTTGGTAATATAAAATTTCAACGGAAAACTCTTCGTAAGAAAGGTTCTCATTGACTCCTAACCCCTTAATAACATCTTGTTGGCCATAAGATTTGAACCTAATGACGCCCAACTTAAATTAAAAGGGACTTGCCACTATGGCATCTACTTCTCTACATACCCCTTTGGCCTTAACACTGTCTCCTATGGGTGTAGTAACTAGAAATGGTACATGTAAGATCTCAGGAAGTAAGTCAAATTGATTAGACACAATAGGATTTATCATAGATAAAGTAGATCCTAGATCTAATAATTCATAAACAGGAAAGGAGAAGACAAGCAAGTTACAATTATCCACATCCGTGGAGTTCTCTTGTTCCTCTCTTCCTTTCAATGCATAGAACCGATTTCTCTTGGGGGGTTCATCTACAGAATTTGGCCGAGGTTGAGCACATGTCTTGGACTATTGGATTTGAACCACTCCCTTCTCATTTTAGCTCAACCTATTAGGAAACTGAAGCCTTACTACCCTATTTCTATAGTCTATTATAGTATAACACTTATGAAGCAAATCCTTGTCTAAGCCATATTCTTGAGTTGATATGCAGCCAACTTAACCTTCTCCTCCTCATGAATACTCGTATCAGGCTTTTAGACATTACCATGCATTCACCTACATGCGAAGAACCACACTTACCACACGTCTTTCATCCACGTTGGGCATTTCCATTATGGCCCCTTCCTGGGAAGGCCAGATCTTGAGCCTGACGCCTTAGACCACTTGGCCATCCTAATTATTGTGTGTATTCTTCTACGCATTCACACAATAATAAAGTTAGATACTTATGTTGACACAAAGTGTCAAAGCTCTAGATAGCACAATAAAGAGTAGAAGAAGGGAGAAATTCCTATCATTGTATAGTCTCTAAATCATGATTGTGGCGCGCTTCACAACCATTATCTAGAAACTATGTAACGTGGTTGTGTTGATATTTAGATGCTAGGTAATTTAATCTCATTCTATGATACCAAGTTTTTCACGACCCAGATTCTGGAATTCGGATCGCAACCGGCGTCGTTGACCTCTCAGAGGTCGCAGACAAGCCTCATCTTGCATTCATCACATTCATCTAGTTAAATTTGCGGAAAATTTACAACTTTTAATATGTATGAAGTATACATAGACTTCATATAATTATTAACTAAATATATCATATACTAAGCTCAACATAAGAGAACAACCATCTAACATAAAGAATCAATTCAAAACTGAAGATGAATATATCATAAATAGTTTGCCAAACACGACCTTATAAAAAAGCTTCGAAATGAAGGTGCGAAAGAAACTCTAGGGAAAACATCCACGAGCTATGTCTAAAACTAAGGCTAGAATGAATTTGTAGCATCCTTGAAATTATGAGGACCTACCAAATGGTTTGGAGAAATGCTGAAGTCGAAACCGCTGCAAGTGTCGTCAACCTGTCCTCTGACCTGCACCTATAAAAATAGTAAGTAGTAGGGGGTTATTATACCACTTGTACTAAGTATGGGTGTATGCACACATACACATAAGTCTATGCATTATCAAAGAAAGCGCTTCCTAAACAATATGCTATTTCTGGAAAGCATAGTGACTAGACTTTCCTAAATTGTTAGATGTGAATTGTGGTACGAATATGATGTATTTTAATGTATTAAAAGAACCCAACTCATTTTATATATAATTACAAAACATTAGTATCATCCACATAATTTTAGAACAACTCGGGTGAAGATTTGAGATTTTGATCCTCTTAGGACGAGAGGTCCTCTTTGTACATTTACATTTTTTCAGTGTTTTTTCTTCATCTTATTGTTTAGTTCAATAATTCTTCTGGTCATGTGCTTAACTTACAAGTGTCATGATTTATTGAAGTCCCATACCAACAAGGAATTGATGTAAGTAATCCAAGGACTAAGGAATGATTTTCCTACCTTATAGTGAGTCATTCTGTACAATATATATTTGTTACCTTTCATAAGTAATTCTCTATTGATCATGCCATTGATTTCATTACTTCCATGTTTTATATATTATACATTTCATATACATGAGACTTTGGAATCGTTAATGTAGCATAAAACATCTCAAGTGAGGGCCAATATATGGTACCTCAACCCGAGGGCCTTTTTTAGCAAACACAGAGTCTGATTCAATCGTCCATTCATACTTCACATTATTCATTTCATTAATTAATAGGCTGATGTAAACGCCAACTATACCTACGATGAAGTTTAAGACTCTCATCGGGATCATGAAGTACAATGACCAAGAATGACCTAATGTCATTACTTGAATCTGATTTGACCTCCTGATTGTCTTGCACAAATACCTTCGGTATCGTTCATTTGATCATCTTTCATACAATGAGGAACTCCGACCTTAACCAACATAGATCATGTGAGTATCATGAAATCCAGTATCTACCCCACACTGAGAAGATGTGGAAGCACCGCCAAAGTGACCCAAAACATGCTACCATACATTGGAATTGAACCCCGCCAGATCCCTATATTAACAGTGTAGGTTCAAAGAGTAGTAAATATAAGTAGACCCAAACCCGGCATGCCGGACATTCTCATCTCATGAGAGTTACGTGAACCTCCGCCTTTCTCTAAAGAAGGCATCACCGCTCATAGCTAGTCTATCGGTGCTCAGTATAAAGTTCTATTTCGTTCAACTCATATGTCTTGGAAGATGGATTCTAGTATGAGGACATCATAGCTCAATAGATGATTTCTCATATCATCATTAGTATTAAGTATACATCAATCTCATACTTTCATTAGAGTGTACATAGTGACTGGTCTCTTCATTAGCTTTACACTCTCATAGGTGAGTACGTTTTGGTAACATTTACTTACACTATTGATGACTTGTAATCCTTTTATTTACATTGATGAAATCTGAATTGTCCTTACATAACATCTTTGATGATAATGAGACTTGTCTCACACATTCTAACACGTTCATTCGTGAGTATTTTTAGCATAGTAGCTTAGGTGTAAGTGAAGCTGGTCTCACTTCTTTTAACACCTCATTATGGTCACTTCTTAACTTAGACATCTTAAGTTATGTTAATAATCACGTTACTTGCTTACTTTCGTTTGATAGCTTCATATCATTGTTTATGGACGATGAGAACTTCACTCAATGAATTACATATGTTCATAGTTCATTTGGTTAGGGCATGTTGGGACTTGTCCCAATTATTGATATGCCTTTGGATATGGATTCATTGAATTACCTTAGATGTTCTTATATTGTCATTTCAATACTTTGGCTATATATGATTGGCACAAAATTAGTATTGGCCTAGAAAATTTGAAAACTAACTTCATAGCCAATTTATTGGCACAAGCCAAAGTTACACTCATTCAAGTTTAGTTTGGTATACCTTAGGAATTATCTAATCTTTTAATTAATTAAAGATAAAATTATAGCCAATTTCATTCATCACTCTTAGACAATGTATTGTTAGCATATTATTGATATAAGGCAGGCAATTCATTCAAGTATAATTTCATGGATTCATTAGACAATTCTATTACTTTTTTTGAAAATAATATTGTAGACTAATTTATTGGCATAAGCTAAACTTTCATTACACTTGAAATTTTAATCTTTGATTAACTTACCAGAACAATTCAATGCTTGGTTTGGCCAAGCTATGAAGTTATTTTGGCATTATAGATTCATGAACTAGCTTTGACTCTTTATGAAAGTTATAACTACTTATTCAATGCTATTACGTTCACAAGTTCGTGTGGATAGGGTATGTTGGGACATGTCCGATTGATTGACATACCCTATGTTATGAGTTCAATGATGTAGAGATTTGTATCAGTTTGTTAGTATAACTTCACACATTTTGGAAGATAATAGTTTGGACATAGTTTTTATAGCCAATTTGTTGTCATAAACCAAACTTTCACATATGGTTGTCATTTTAAACTTCATTTGTTGTAAGCCAAACTTTTTACATTCAATTAACTTATAATTATGATTCAATGAACAGCCTATAACATTAGACTCAACTTCATAAACAACTCATGACAACTTGATCTTTCTCGACACAAAACTAAGCATTATGTCATTCCTTAATCTGTGTAACTAATCACTCAATCATCCGAATCCAATATATAGACCTCATTAATCATTAATAAATAAGGAAATTATAAAATCAGTTAGAACCACATACCAACAACATTTGGAAGATAATAGTTTGGACATAGTTTTAATAGCTAATTTGTTGGCATAAACCAAACTTTCACATATGGTTGTCATTTAAACTTCATTTTATTGTAAGCCAAACTTTTTACATTCAATTAAATTATAATTATCATTCAATGAACAGCCAATCATAGTAGATTCAACTTCATAAATAACTCATAACAAATTCATCTTTCTCGAACACAAAACTAAGCATTATGTCATTCCTTAATCTGTGTAACTAATCACTCAATCATCCGAAACAAATATATAGACCTCATTAATCATTAATAATTAAGGAAATTATAAAATCAGTTAGAACCACATACCAACAATATGTTCATGATTACATCTATATACATATAGAATCGAAAACAAGGATAAATAGGGAGATGGACATTCAACAATATCAATGGGAAACAACCCTAGTTTCAAAATTTAAGAGTTTGAAACGTTTGAAAAGCCTCTTGGATAAACAATTCCATGAGAGAAAACCCATACCTTAAGAAGAACTTAATCTAGTAAGACCACCTTGAACGAACCTTGAAGAAACCTTCAAAATCATCTAAGAAATTTTCGGTTTTTGTTTTCTTGCTTTTTGTTCACTATTTTTTCTCATGCTTTTATTCTGGTTTTAGTCGTGTATTTGTTTGAGTTTGAATGTGGTTTTTAGGTTTAGGAACTGAACTTCAACTTATTCAACTTAGCGTTTAATAAGTTAATTAAATAAATTTATTAGCTAATTACTAAAAAAAACCTCCTAAGTTGACTAAACATAGGAGAACATAATGCTTAGTCAAATCTGGAAATTGTTGTTGACTATGGTTTTGGTCAACCTTTTGAATTTATATTAATCAATTAAATCCTTAATTTTATTAACATAGGCACCTAGTGTAAGTACTAAAGTACCCTCAAGTCATTGGAACCAAAATTAACCCTTTTGGACCATCCTAGGTTAAGTACGAGGATGTTTCTTGAGTTGTACTAGGTTAGTGTAAGAATTTCTATTTGAATCCTTTAATTTAATTAATTAAATCGCTAATTTAATTAATTAAGGGACCTATGATAATTATTAAAGTACCCTTAAGTCCTTATAACCATAACTAATCCTTTGAATCCTCCTAGATTAGGTACTAGGTTGTCTTTTTCTTGTTTTAACCAAAATCTGGAAATTATTTTTTGATTTCGGTTTTGCCCTTTTAAATTAATTAATGAAGTCGCTAAATTAATTAATTAACTAGCCTAGGGTAATTACTGAAGTACCCTTAATTCGTTAGGATCTTAACTAACTCTTTGGACCATCCTCGATTAGATACTAGGATGTCCCTTTCTTGTCTTAACCGAAATCCGAAAATTTCCTTTTTATTATCTGTTTTAGAGCTTATAAATTAATTAATTTATTTACTAAATTAATTAATTAGGTAACCTAGGGGAATTACTAAACTACTCCTGACTTGTTAAGACCATAACTAACCTTTTGGACCATACTAGGTAAGGTACTAGGTTGTCTCTTTAACTAGTACTAGGTTAGTGTCATTCTGGTTTTTGTCCTAGGTTTTCGGGTGCACTGTGGTTCCAATTCGGTTATTCCTAGGTTAGTTAATTATTTATGGCAGTAGGTTAGGGTCTAAAATTGGTTAGGAAGTTAGGCCCCACATGAAGTGGTCGCTTATGCACATTTTTGTCCCCTTAACTACCCTAACCGAATTCGGTTAGGGTGGTCCCCTCCTTTGGTGCTTCTTCACATGTCTTGCACATGTGCTTGCACATAGGTTGGTTGTACTTTCCTAACTAACTATTAATTTATGGTTCCTTTGGGAATGTTTACTTATTGTCCTAAAGACCCTCACTATGTCCTTGGGCACTTCTTGATTTACATG
This sequence comes from Solanum chilense, assembly GCA_032847665.1. Lineage (NCBI taxonomy): Eukaryota > Viridiplantae > Streptophyta > Magnoliopsida > Solanales > Solanaceae > Solanum > Solanum chilense. The sequence continues at coordinate 35,871,958 of CM064973.1, read as the reverse complement.
ATCATTTTAAAGAGTCATGTGGAATGGTACTAGGCTTGACACTTGGATGCCTTGTACATTGTGTGAAACTATTCATGATGTATTTTCTTTTAGCTTAGGGTCTTCATTGCAGATTCATTTATTGAACATCAATCTTGGATTGGGGTGTGACAACCCAAAAATTGGCTAATATCCCTTAGCCAATTTTTCTATACTATGCCCAATACTTATCAATATTGGACATTGGGGTGCCTATGTACCCCTAATAGGCTATCTTATGATCATACTGTCTCTTCATTAGACATATGATTTTCCGGAATGTTACATAACATTCACATCTTAGCCAACACCTCAAAAACCATAATTTAAGACATTACAGTTTAAAATAATACAAACCCTATCAATATGAAAATAAGGTATACTTCAATACAACTTCATCACTAAACACAAGTAATCATAATTAAAGTAAAGAATTGAGATCACAAGACGTAACCCAATCTTCTTTACAAGCCATCATCAAAGTTTTACCATCAACCATCCAATTCAACCCAAAAATCGGTGTAGTATCATCATACAACAGTAATTAACACAATAATAAAGTCAATTGAATCACGACACAACAATTCATCACTAGTTCATAGCTAGGGTTAGGGACTTAGGTCAAATTCATGATCTACTTCACAAGCTATGATAATTAATCAAGAACTAGCATAATTGACTTACAATTCATTACAATATACTCACAATTATCTAACGGAATCATAAACAAATCAATATATAAAGTCAAATTCGTAATAGAAGAAAACCCACTTGAAAACTCTTCTTTTTAAAATCAATTTGGAGGAAACCTTTGGGGAAAGAATCCCAAAGGTGAAAGGAATCCCATACCTTGTTCATTGATAAAGATTGATGGATAAAACCCCCCTCCTTGAAGCCCTTATATATTGACCTAGACTTCAATAGATTTCTCCTATTTGGGAGTGTAACGACCTGTTTAGTCGTTTGAGTAGCAGAATTTATTTTTGGGAAAAACTGGCTGAATACGACGGACACCACGACGGACTGTCGTGGGCACGACGGACCGTCGAGGGTGTCCCGTTCCAAAACACTTGGCATTATGAAATTGAGTGTTGAAACTGAGTCTCTGAACTCTGTGACGGACCTGCAGGACGGACCGTCACAGTCACGACGGACCGTCGTGAGCCCCCGTGTCAAAACACTTAAACTCTTGAGAATTTGGTGCTGGGAGCAACTCTCTGTCCGTCGTGACGGAAGTGCAGGACGGACCGTCGTATGAACGACGGACCGTCACAGACTCCTTGAAGAAATTTGAGTCCTTGACGAACCTGCGTGACGGACCGTCGCAGGCACGACGGACCGTCACAGGTTCCGTAGTCCCAGACGGGGTCAGAATTCTGACTATTTTTAAAGGGGTGTTTTGGACCATTCCGGCTTTAATTTATAAAGTTAGTGGGTTAATGTTATTAGTTCAATTCCTTGGGGGTTGAAAGACTAACTTTGAGTAACTTGGTGGGTTGGTTTCATTACTTTTGAAACTTGAAATCTTGTGATTTAGGGTAAGAAGAGAGGAAGGTTGGAGGAAGAAAGAGAAAGAGAAAGAGAAGAGAAAAGAGGCGCTTGAGAGAGAAGGAGCAAGGATTTCTTGAAGACTTCTTGCTTGAACACAAATCCTTGGTGAAGGTAGGTTATGGTTTATGCTATTTGTAGTAAACTCTCAATAGCAAATGATATGTATTGGGTATTCTTGTAAATCCTTCTATATGCTTAATTGTATGATTGTATGAGTATGATTATATGTTTGTGATGAAATAAGCATGATGAAGCTTGTGAACCCTAAATCTTGATGAAACCCTAATTTTACTTGTTATGAGA